>CM062820.1:1308369614-1308734614 GCA_031772625.1 Pinus tabuliformis
ACGAAACACTTGATTTCTCATATCATAATGTATGTTTAGAGAAGGATAGCTCCAGTTTGTTTTGTTTGTCATTAGAATGTCTTAGACTTCTAGGAAGGTCAGTTGTGTCCGCACCATTGACTGATTCCGTGTGACAAATTGGCGACTCCGCTGGGGATAGATTCCATTGATGAGAAGAGTCTTTTCTTTTGTATGAACTTTGCTTTGAGAAAATTGGTTTATTTTTCTGGTTTTGACTCTGTGACCTTGTCTCTGAGTGGGTTAGCTTAGGATTAGTTTTATTTTGGGTTTTCTTGAGTTTTTTAGTAGGACGCACCCTCTGAGTGCTACACAGTGCGTCCCTGGACGCACTTTGGCTGTGTGCACAGAGCGGGCCCGCACCTGTGCTAACGGGTTGCCTGCGTCCCCTGCCAAAATTTGAGAAAATTCCATTTTTTACACTTTTTGCTCTTAGATTTTGTTTTTTCTTAGTTTTTTCTGCCCAAATTCATTAGTCCCTTGCCAAGAATCTTCACCTAAACTTGTTTCATTGGCATTCCTACTCTAAGCTTTCATCAATTGGGTGTTTTGAGTCTCTTTCTTGAGAAATTCTTGATTTGTTTTCCTTTGGTCATTACTTGGAGGTTTCTCTCAGTCTTTTCACAATTTTTCATCTTTTTGCTTCTGTTTTTGCAAAAAAAATTCCCCCTCATTCGCCGGGGGGGGCTAAATTGTGTATGAGTGTTAATCGCCTTTGAGTGTTTTTACTTTTGATCTTTGGAACTCTCACCCAATTTTGTCGACTTGCACTTGATTGGTTCTTAGATTACATTAGAATCATCTTGTGTTTGAGAATTCTCTTGCATAGATCACATTTGCGTAATTAGAATTCTCCTTTTCGGAATATGAATGAAAAATGTGCATAGATTACATTTGCATACTTTTCAAGTGAGTTGTGCATAGATGACAATTGCATAGTTTACATTCTGAAAAATCAATTGTAGATTTAGATCAGCTTTCTTTGATTTGAATTTACACAAAAATAAAAATAAAAAAAAGGGTTTGGAATTGATTTGCATTAGTTTGTCTTGATGAAATTAGTGCATTAGAGAATTTGTTATATTTTCTCTTAGTGATCAATTTTTTCATTGTTGGAAGTGAATGGAAACTCTCTCCTTACTTTAGTTAGGATTCATCGAATTGAAAAGATTACATTATCATATTCGATTGCATTCGGTTGAGTCGGGTCATCACACCATTGGTTCCGTATCCATTTACCCATTTGAGTAATAACAGCCTCAATAACACAGCGCTTAATTAAAATTCATCTAGTAATTTTTACATTTCTAGGGCTCTGAAACACCAACATAGCTTAGGCTAGTGTCTTGGAGTAGGTGAGTACTTAACTCTCCAAGACAGTAAAACCAAACAAGTAGCTGATCTTGTGATAGAATCAAATCCAATTGTTACATTTACACTCTAGGAAAGCTCCTCTTAAAGGAGAAGCACGAGCTCATGTCCGAACCAGTGAGGGGATCCATCCTCCCTTGTTGGGAACGACACCAGACAGTACGTATTACAAACGGTAAACCTCGGATTAACCATTGTCGAGGAGCCAGGGGTCACTTATCGGTAAACCTTGGATTACTGTCAAGGATCCGGTAAGGGGATTGAGCTTGCTACTCTTCCCTTGCGTGCTGTCGGAGTTTAGACTGTTCCCCCAGGTGTACTTGCGGCCGTTGGTAACCTTAGTGACCATAATCTTTAGGATTCTACCCAAGGTGACGGTGGAGGGAAGATCCCACTGTACCTGGAGCAGACGTCGGTTATACTCACTTGGATTTTCCGGGGGGTTCGCTTCACTTCGAGACGGTTAAAGTGGAGGAACTTGTGCCGGTCTATTCATTAAACAGGTTGCCGGGGTAACTGTTCCACCCTCCACTTCTGTACTGAATTCGGCGATGTTGGATTTCATCACCAACTAGTGTTTTCGATCCGGAAGGCTACTGTTTGTGTGTGGTTTGACTCCTAGATTTGATAGCGCGTGTTAATTTGTTTGTTTTTACTTTTAGAGACCATAGGTGTGAATTGTGAATTTTAATTGTTAAGTGTGAATTTTGAATTGTTAATTTTAGTTTTAGTTATAAATTGTTAATAAAATTCACTGAAGTTGAATATAATGGCAAATGTTCCGGAATTTATCAACCTAGGAACCCCTCCTAATGAGAATCCTAGTACTTTTCCTTACTTTGGAAATGTTGGTCCTCCTTATATGGCTACTTTGTCATTACCTGGATTTACAATAGGATTACCGATATGGTTATTTTCAACTTCGTTGGCCCAAAGTACTCCAATTGTTCCATCTCAACCGGATGCTTCACCTCAACAGAGTTCACCATCTCAACATCAACAACCTTTTGTTGACCCTTTACCTTCTTCGCCTAAATTTTCTTCCTCCATTTCTTCCTCTTCGCCTGGTAAAAGCCTTGATGCTAGTAACCAGGAGGCTAAGAAGAAGAAGAAAGGGAAGAAGAAGAAGAAGAAGAAGAAGAAGAAGCAAGATAAGAAAGAAGTCAACCAACCAACCATGGCTGTAAGTGTTAGTTGTGTTGAGGAAAATTCCGACATGCATCGTAAACCCAAATACCCTTGCAGGCTTTGTAAGGGTGACCACTTCCTTGTCAATTGTCCTGGTATTCCAAAGGTCTTGGAAGTATGGTCAGAAAAATCTCATCAACTTTCCGTTGATCCATCAACCAGTGATAGTCAGGTTCCTGGGAAAAAGGGTAAAGTTAGGTTTCCTTGTAAGTTATGCAAAGGGAGTCATCAAACTCACATTTTCCCTCACATGGATGAAGCCTCAACATTGTTGGAAAACCTTACTGTTCCACAGCAAGAATTTCCAACTAGTTACCGTAAACTTTCTCCCAACCTACCGTCAACTAACGGAGTGATTGATCAAAATTCAAGTACAGTCGATCACACTCTTCCATTGGAGAGTGAAACTCATGTCACTCAGGTTGATGATCAATTAGTTGATCAAGTGGTCGATTCAATTTCACATTCGGTCGATCCCACTTTCCCTTTAGAGAGTGAATTTCATACCGCTCAGGTTCTTCTTGTTACATCAGATTCTTCTACGCCAGGGGGCATTTCACCTGTTTCTATAAAACCCCCTCCAAGCACTGAGGTCTTTTCCTTTGATTGGAATAGACTGACGGAACCTCGTCTTCCTTCCTCCATCCCTTTCCAAATCATTGTCAAGGCTGGTGGTAGGGACATACATCGTACTCAGGTAGATGAAGGTGCTTCTGTTAGTATTTTATCCTCAACTGTTTGGAAAGCTTTGGGTTCCCCTCAGCTCGCGCCTATTACGCAAAATCTGAAAGCTTTTAACCGAACCATTAGTGAACCTTTAGGGATCCTTCCTAAGTTTCCTATTACCTTGGAAGGTAAAACTGTCTGTATTGATCTTATGGTAGTTCGAGGTCCCTTGGATTTCAATTTACTCCTTGGGCGAGACTATGTTTATGCAATGAAAGCTGTCGTATCGACACTCTTTCGCGTGATGTCTTTCCCTCACAATGGCAGTATTGTGACTGTATACCAGCTTTCGTTCCCTAGTCCTGTCTCAACTACCAATAATATGACACCCCCAAATGTTCTTGATTCTAAAGTGGTATCTACCCTGCCACGGGTTAATTATGTGGCAACTGGTCCCATGTTTTCAGTTACCAATGTAAGTGAGCCTCTCACTGTTTGCTCATCTTCCTTTGATTTAGATCCGGTAATTGACATGGAAAACTCTATGGGATTACTTTAACACGATGTTCTTATCCCTTTTGAGTCCCTTGACATGTGTTCCTTCCAAAGACGTATTCTTCCTTCTGATGAAGACCTCTTGGAAGCCATGACCAAGGTATGTCCATTGACATGTCTTTCTTCCAGTTGGAAGTCATGATCAGTGTGTACGAGGATAGTTTTTTCCTGTATCAACCTCGTTAAAAAATGAATCAGGTGCGAGGATAGTTTTTTCTTGTATCAACCTCGTTAAAAAATGAAACAAGGAGTAACGAGGATAGTTTCTTCTTGTATCAACCTCGTTAAAAAATGAAACTAGATGCTGTGAGGACAGTTTCTTCTAGTCTCAACCTCGTTAAAAAATGAAACTGGAAGTCATGAGCATAGTTCCTTGTCTTGTGTCAAGCTCATTAAAAAATGAAACAAGGAGTAACGAGGATAGTTTTTTCCTGTATCAACCTCGTTAAAAAATGAAACAGGCTGCCGTGAGGATAGTTCCTTTTACTGTGTCAACCTCGTTAAAAAATGAATCAGTGTGTGTGAGGAAAGTTCCTTTTACTGTGTCAACCTCGTTAAAAAATGAATCAGTTTCTATGAGGATAGTTCTTTTACTGAGTCAACCTCATTAAAAAATGAATCAGGTAGATTTTAGGATATGTAGGTAGATTGTAGAAAGTAGGGTTTTGAGGATAGTTCCTGTTACTGATTCAACCTCATTAAAAAATGAATCAGGCCCGAGGAGAGTTCCTTTTACTGTGTCAACCTCGTTAAAAAATGAATCAGTTGATGAGGATAGTTCTTTTACTGAGTCAACCTCATTAAAAAATGAATCAGGTATCTTTTAGGATATGTAGGTAGATTATAGAAAGTAGGATTATGAGGACAGTTCCTGTTACTGAGTCAACCTCGTTAAAAAATGAATCAGGTATGAGGATAGTTCTTTTCTTGTGTCAACCTCCTTACAAATGAAACAACTCCCTTTTCAAGTTAAATATTGAAAGTAAACCTTCATTTCATCCAGCCGGTTGAATGCAATTAAGCCTGGGGGGCATGTTCCTCATTTTGCATCATTATACTGGGGGCATGCGAACTTCTTGAGCATAGTTCCTCGTCTTGTGTCAAGCTCGTTAAAAAATGAAACAAGGGTAGGTTAGGTAGGAAGATTGTAGAGAGTAGTTATGAGCATAGTTCCTTGTCTTGTGTCAAGCTCACTAAAAAATGAAACAACTCCCACAAGTCTTTCCAAGATCTTAAAAGTAAAGCTTCATTCCATCCACCTCATTGAATGCAATGAAGCTTGGGGGGCATGTACCTTAATTTGCGTCATTATGCTGGGGGCATGTGGACTTATAACAAGCATAGTTTTTCGTTTCAAGCTTGCGTAAACATGAAACTGAATCCGAGCATAGTTCTTTTCCTGTGTCAAGCTCGTTAAAAAATGAAACAAATCCTCCTCTACTTGAGTCGAGAGATTGACTAGATCTCATAAATGTTAAGTTGTATTTTTAGGTTAGTTATTTCAGTGTTTTGCATAATTTTCTTACAGTTTTAGGTCGAGTCTTTCAAGTGATCTCGTAACTCAACCTTCATTTCATCCAACTGGTTCAATGAAATGAGGCTGGGGAGGCATGCGCTCTAACAGTTATGCTTAGGGGGCATCAAGCATAGTTTTCTCTCTGTTTCAAGCTTGTGAAAAAATGAAACTACTTTGAAGCATAGTTTTTGTCTGTTTCAAGCTTTTGTAAAAATGAAACCTATCTCGAGTCAATTTTAGTTATTTTCAAGACTCGTTAAACTCATGAAAATACCGAGATTATTTTTCTATCTTTCATTCTCGTAAAACAAATGAAAATGCCGAGTTCTTTCCGTCTTTTCCTGCTCGTAAATTAAATTGAAAGTCGGCCATATGAGTACATTTTTATCATTTTTTCGAACTCATTAAAACTTACGAAAAAGTGAAACCTCAGAGTCATCTTTTAAGCCCTTTTCTGACTCCTAAAACATGAAAAGATTGCCGAGCGTTTCTTTTACACTCGTTAAAACGGAATTAAAAGACGGTCCCCTTATAGCTCTTTTCTGACCGTAAAATCAGGAAAAGATTGCCGTGTTTTTGTCGTTTCAAACTCGATACGGAAATAAAACGACGTGTCCTTGATCGCTTTTTACTTTTCAGGTCAGTGACACTAATTATGAAAGTACTCCTTGGTCGCAAGATCAAGCGGTTCCCCCAGGTATTATTTTATACTTTTTCGGGCTTGAGGGACACAAATTTACGAAAAAGTTCAACTTGGAGTTTCCTTAAGTTTTTCAGACTCTCTAAAATTGAAAAACGTCGAGTTTCTCCTATACTGGGCTCGTTAAACATTTCACAGTAAAGGACCTGTTCAATTACAAACAGGAATGAACCACTCCTTCCTAGGGTTCGAATCAAAATTGGGTTGGACTCATCCGAAGGATGAGCTTATAATCAAGCATATGTTATCCTCCTCAAGCTTGTTAAAAATAAAGAGGTACTTGCCAGAAATGGTGGGGGAAAAGAGAGAAGAATGAGCCTATTTGTTACCTTTTTGTCTCAGAAGAAACCTTATTACCACTCTTGGACACGACACTTTTCATTCACCTGGGTTGGGAAATCCTTTACCTCACAGTTGATCAAACCACTTTTGAAAGTCTTCAACCGGGTTCCGGGGATTAACTTTGAGTTATTTAGCACCAAACCATCTTTCGTGTCGTTATGTATCCAAGAGGTCTGCAAACAAAACTTTCATCTGCAAAATACTTGTCATCCATTTGACCATCCCTGAGTCAGTCCTTACAACAACTTGAACAATGATTTCGTGTTGTGGGCTTGCCTACAACTGGTCACTTTCTATCGACATCAGCACGTTATCTAGAGAGATGACTTAGAAATCGTCAGTGCCTTGAAGTCTGCATGCATCAATGGCAGGTTTCTCGCCTTTGACGTCAGTTTACATCATTGACTTTCGTTCGAAGGATTCCGTGAAATGTTCAACATCAACTCATTCATTCACATCTCATGGATTGTACTGGGTACTTTGAGAACCATTGACATTACTGGTGGTCTCTCTCACACTTGTTAACAGTTTACATCATCGACTGGTAATCAAGTGGTTTCTACCATGTTCGACATCGATTCATTTATTCGCATGGCTAGAATCGTACCAATTCGAGAAGTAGGAATGAAGACCCTGGATCAAATCTTTACCATTCAGGCTGCGAGGAGTTTTGTATTCATTATCTAAGTAGACTAACCATAAACAGATGGTTGTGTTCATACTGTGTCTACAAAAGTCTATGATTATGATGTACTGCAGAATCATTTCTGTATCAGAGTAGTTAGTCTGTTAGTTAAAGTTTTTATCTGAGTATGGGAATGCCTACCTCAGTGATGATATAATCTTATCCATGTATTTTGTGTTGAAAATTGCAGGTTCCAACCAGGTTCTCCACGAGATAATCCTCAAAATGATAAAGCGCTTCACCCTTCCTAGATAATACAAAACCCTAATCTATTCCAGGCTTCGCACTTTAGGGGGCAATCTGTTACACTAAAAAATGTCACCATGGCTATTTACAGTTGGTATGGCTCTATCAACAGTCATACTACCCTCTTAAGCAAGTCTTATGCCTCTGCTATCCATGTCAAACTCCAAAAAAGAGAGAAAGTCTTTATAAATATGTTTATCTCTGGGTACGCAGGTTCTCTCAAACCTTGCCTGCGGGTATGCACCTATTGTTCATAAGGTCTGCGTCCAAGGACGCTCTGTATCTAAAGGGGCAGGTGCGTCCCTCTGAAAAGGTTAAAATGCGCAAGTTTTATCTTCAAAAACTTACTTGTGGTCATTTCTAGAGCATTCTAGAAGGTTGTTTGATGTGTATTGAGCGCCTCCAGATGGTTCATGCACTCCTACCAAAGAGGAACTTATCCCATCAATAAGGGAGTGATCCCATCCAAAGTGGGGACTATCCCATTGATGGTGGACCTGATTAACTTCCTCTTGAGCACTATAAATACAGGCATTGGGCCAGAAGGAGGAAGGTTGAAAGCTATAGATTTCTAAGGGTAAATGCTGCAGGAATTAGGACTCCCATTTAGAAGCTTGTGAGGAGAGATTGTCATCTTTACTTGTTCTATTTGGAAGTAGGTGAGCTTTGTCAAAGTAGAGGAAGACTCTTGTGGACCCTGGAAGGAGCTTGCACAACACCAAGGCTCAGGTTGTAATGGTTCCTTTTGATTACCTTTAATGCAAATTGGTCCATTCTTCTCAATAACTTGTTGTTAATGGGTTATTTCATGTACTCCTTGGTCTATGTGTTGAATATGCTTTGTTTTATGTTATAATCAGGTGCTATTTAATTGTTTGACTGTTGGTGATTGCAGGTTTTGGAGAAAGGGAGGAGCTCATCCGGATCAACAAAGCTTGGACTTCTACAACAGCGTTTGGACAGAGGTAAGAACGAAACACTTGATTTCTCATATCATAATGTATGTTTAGAGAAGGATAGCTCCAGTTTGTTTTGTTTGTCATTATAATGTCTTAGACTTCTAGGAAGGTCAGTTGTGTCCGCACCATTGACTGATTCCATGTGACAAATTTGCGCTCTAACAGTTATGCTTAGGGGGCATCAAGCATAGTTTTCTCTCTGTTTCAAGCTTGTGAAAAAATGAAACTACTTTGAAGCATAGTTTTTGTCTGTTTCAAGCTTTTGTAAAAATGAAACCTATCTCGAGTCAATTTTAGTTATTTTGAAGACTCGTTAAACTCATGAAAATACCGAGATTATTTTGCTATCTTTCATTCTCGTAAAACAAATGAAAATGCCGAGTTCTTTCCGTCTTTTCCTGCTCGTAAATTAAATTGAAAGTCGGCCATATGAGTACATTTTTATCATTTTTTCGAACTCATTAAAACTTACGAAAAAGTGAAACCTCAGAGTCATTTTTTAAGCCCTTTTCTGACTCCTAAAACATGAAAAGATTGCCGAGCGTTTCTTTTACACTCGTTAAAACGGAATTAAAAGACGGTCCCCTTATAGCTCTTTTCTGACCGTAAAATCAGGAAAAGATTGTCGTGTTTTTGTCGTTTCAAACTCGATACGGAAATAAAACGACGTGTCCTTGATCGCTTTTTACTTTTCAGGTCAGTGACACTAATTATGAAAGTACTCCTTGGTCGCAAGATCAAGCGGTTCCCCCAGGTATTATTTTATACTTTTTCGGGCTTGAGGGACACAAATTTACGAAAAAGTTCAACTTGGAGTTTCCTTAAGTTTTTTAGACTCTCTAAAATTGAAAAACGCCGAGTTTCTCCTATACTGGGCTCGTTAAACATTTCACAGTAAAGGACCTGTTCAATTACAAACAGGAATGAACCACTCCTTCCTAGGGTTCGAATCAAAACTGGGTTGGACTCATCCGAAGGATGAGCTTATAATCAAGCATATGTTATCCTCCTCAAGCTTGTTAAAAATAAAGAGGTACTTGCCAGAAATGGTGGGGGAAAAGAGAGAAGAATGAGCCTATTTGTTACCTTTTTGTCTCAGAAGAAACCTTATTACCACTCTTGGACACGACACTTTTCATTCACCTGGGTTGGGAAATCCTTTACCTCACAATTGATCAAACCACTTTTGAAAGTCTTCAACCGGGTTCCGGGGATTAACTTTGAGTTATTTAGCACCAAACCATCTTTCGTGTCGTTATGTGTCCAAGAGGTCTGCAAACAAAACTTTCATCTGCAAAATACTTGTCATCCATTTGACCATCCCTGAGTCAATCCTTACAACAACTTGAACAATGATTTCGTGTTGTGGGCTTGCCCGCAACTGGTCACTTTCTATCGACATCAGCACGTTATCTAGAGAGATGACTTAGAAATCGTCAGTGCCTTGAAGTCTGCATGCATCAATGGCAGGTTTCTCGCCTTTGACGTCAGTTTACATCATTGACTTTCGATCGAAGGATTCCGTGAAATGTTCGACATCAACTCATTCATTCACATCTCATGGATTGTACTGGGTACTTTGAGAACCATTGACATTACTGGTGGTCTCTCTCATACTTGTTAACAGTTTACATCATCGACTGGTAATCAAGTGGTTTCTACCATGTTCGACATCGATTCATTTATTCGCATGGCTAGAATCGTACCAATTCGAGAAGTAGGAATGAAGACCCTGGATCAAATCTTTACCATTCAGGCTGCGAGGAGTTTTGTATTCATTATCTAAGTAGACTAACCATAAACAGATGGCTGCGTCCATACTGTGTCTACAAAAGTCTATGATTATGATGTACTGCAAAATCATTTCTGTATCAGAGTAGTTAGTCTGTTAGTTAAAGTTTTTATCTGAGTATGGGAATGCCTACCTCAGTGATGATATAATATTATCCATGTATTTTGTGTTGAAAATTGCAGGTTCCAACCAGGTTCTCCACGAGATAATCCTCGAAATGATAAAGCGCTTCACCCTTCCTAGATAATACAAAACCCTAATCTATTCCAGGCTTCGCACTTTAGGGGGCAATCTGTTACACTAAAAAATGTCACCATGGCTATTTACAGTTGGTATGGCTCTATCAACAGTCATACTACCCTCTTAAGCAAGTCTTATGCCTCTGCTATCCATGTCAAACTCCAAAAAAGAGAGAAAGTCTTTATAAATATGTTTATCTCTGGGTACGCAGGTTCTCTCAAACCTTGCCTGCGGGTACGCACCTATTGTTCATAAGGTCTGCGTCCAAGGACGCTCTGTATCTAAAGGGGCAGGTGCGTCCCTCTGAAAAGGTTAAAATGCGCAAGTTTTATCTTCAAAAACTTACTTGTGGTCATTTCTAGAGCATTCTAGAAGGTTGTTTGATGTGTATTGAGCGCCTCCAAATGGTTCATGCACTCCTACCAAAGAGGAACTTATCCCATCAATAAGGGAGTGATCCCATCCAAAGAGGGGACTATCCCATTGATGGTGGACCTGATTAACTTCCTCTTGAGCACTATAAATACAGGCATTGGGCCAGAAGGAGGAAGGTTGAAAGCTACAGATTTCTAAGGGTAAATGCTGCAGGAATTAGGACTCCCATTTAGAAGCTTGTGAGGAGAGATTGTAATCTTTACTTGTTCTATTTGGAAGTGGGTGAGCTTCGTCAAAGTAGAGGAAGACTCTTGTGGACCCTGGAAGGAGCTTGCACAACACCAAGGCTCAGGTTGTAATGGTTCCTTTTGATTACCTTTAATGCAAATTGGTCCATTCTTCTCAATAACTTGTTGTTAATGGGTTATTTCATGTACTCCTTGGTCTATGTGTTGAATATGCTTTGTTTTATGTTATAATCAGGTGCTATTTAATTGTTTGACTGTTGGTGATTGCAGGTTTTGGAGAAAGGGAGGAGCTCATCCGGATCAACAAAGCTTGGACTTCTACAACAGCGTTTGGACAGAGGTAAGAACGAAACACTTGATTTATCATATCATAATGTATGTTTAGAGAAGGATAGCTCCAGTTTGTTTTGTTTGTCATTAGAATGTCTTAGACTTCTAGGAAGGTCAGTTGTGTCCGCACCATTGACTGATTCCGTGTGACAGGGTGGAAGTTCATGAGGTTTGTCAAAGACCATCCGATGTTTATTCAAAATCTGTTGCATCTCAGGATGAATTGGCGAAGACATGGTGTCTACTACCTGGATGGCATTAAATTGAGCTACTACTCCATGATGGCCCTTTTTTAACAATTTTTCCATACGATGCGAGCTTATGATAGAGGGGGCTCCCGCTTGTAGTCCATGGAGGGTATGTGTGTAGTCGTTCTGCTTAAAACTCATATATAACTCCTGGAAATCCATTGTGATTGGCCCAAGAGTGCGGAGCCATTCCGCACCTAGGACAATGTCGCAACCCCCCATGTGTATTGCAAACATGTGGGTTTTCAATTGATAATCCCCCATTTGAATTTTGACATTTTCACAGCGACCTTCACATTTCATTGTGCCCCCAGCTGCAATCTCGACTTGGAAGTTAGAAACTACTCGGACAAAACAATGTGCTGCTTCAGCGATCTTTTGGTGGATGAAATTATCGGTACTTCCACTATCAATCAAGACTACTACTGGGCGATGTTTAAGAAAACCCCTGATTTTGAGAGTTTGAGGGGAAGAAATTCCTGCCAATGCATGTAGCGAAATCATTGGTTCATCAGATACCATCTCCTGTTGGTTATCTTCTTCGGTCGCCTCTGGTTCCTCAAGTGGTGGATCTTCCTCGGTGGAGCTGTAGTCAGTGGCATCTATTTGAAAAAACTTGTGCTCTTTGCATTTATGACCCGGGGAATATTTTTCATCACAGTAGTAACATAGTCCTTGCTTCCTTCTTTCGGCCATTTCTGCAGGTGACACCTTTTGAATCTTAAGTGTTTGGGTCATATTGGGAGCCTGTGAGGGACGACCTTTAGCGGGGAAGTTGGGGCGGCTGGATTGGGCTGTTAATGCCCGTTCCACCTTACGGGCTACCTGGCAAGCCTCGGTCCATGTGGGGGGGTGGTGGAGTAGAACCTGAGCTTTGATGGCTTCTTTAAGACCGCTGATAAAGCATTCCATGTAGAATTCATCTGTGAGACCCTTAGTGCGGAAGGCTAAGGCTTCAAAAGCGGTAATATATTCATCCACTGTACCCGTCTGTCAGAGCTTAGTGAGACGCCCCAAAAAAGAGTCTTCCTGTTCAAAGCGATTTCGAAGAGCTTTGGCAAATTGGCCCCAATTCTGAAATTGTCCATTGCAACGTTGATACCATTCCTTCCATTGCCATCGGTCACTGTCCAAGTACATGGTGCCCACCATAAGCTTAGTCCCCTCATCTATGATATGATTCAATTGAAAATACTGCTCCATTTGTGCTAGCCATGCGGACGTGTGAGAACCATCAAATTTATGCATATCCAACTTGGGAGGTCTCTGATTGGGTGGTGGATGGGTGTGCCAGACATGAGGAGAGTGGCTAGACTCCCCCTCATGGTATTCATGACCCTTATACGCCTCCTCGTGGGCTGGCTCCTTGCCCTTGTCCTGTAGTTGGAGACTTATTCCTTTAAGCTGATTTTCGAGCTTTTCCACCGCAGTGTGGAGGGAGTGCACATGGTCTTCAATTTGGTCTATCCTTTCGTTGGCCATCGCTTGAGCGCGAATTGCTACCATACACCCGCCTGATGAAAATTTGGGACCGCCTAAAACTTTTTATTAAGAATTGAATGGTACCACCTTGCTCAGCTCGTCGTCCTGATTCTGATGGGCTAGGTCACCAATAAGCGCCCAATCCTCAAAATGTCAATGCCGCCAAAAGTCCTGCGAAAATTATATCCAGGTACAGGAACCCTTCCCAACTACTCCGATCTGGCGAATCTGAGAGATCTGAATGGTGGAACAACTGCTGCTGCTGATCTGGAATATCCGATCTGGTGGATCTGAGAGATCTGAATGGTGGAACAACTGCTGCTGCTGATCTGGAATAGATGATGTGTGATCCCCCGATAGAAAGGGAACTATGGTCTTGGGGAGTGTCAGGTGCTACAGATCGCAATATACATAAGGGTCTGACAGTAGTACTCGGCCCAATGTTTCAAGGCTCTAACTAAGGAGGATCGACCGTACCCTTAGCCGTACAACCCGACTACCCTATCGTACGGGCGAGTAATCTCTCCGAGTGCTATTCTCGGTGTACTGTAGCCACAAGACGGCCGAAATTTTATCTATGGCGAGGTTTCAAGGGAGCTAGGGGGCTTCCTATATACCCAGAGGGTACGTGGAAGACAGTTCGTGCGCGGTTCTGTCTAATGCGCTACTACTCGAAGGGGTACCCACAGGGGTTACAAGGGAGTCCAACAGACGTGACCACCTCTTGTATTTCCTGCAGGCATGCCTCCCCAAATCCGCAGGTTTATGCGCTTAATGACAGATCCCGTGGTTTAAAGACACCGGAACACGTCTCTAGCCTAAAAAATTTTACTAAAATTTGGAGATCCCACCGAGCCCTGGAAAGTGCTCTGATACCACTTGTTATACTCTTAACCTGCAAAGTGATACCCAAACATAGAATTTGTGAAGAAAAGATACCGAGAACACAGAATATGCGAAGAAAATATACCCAGAGCACAAAATAGCAATGATTTTATTATCCAGAGAGAAATGTTCACAGGCCTCTTCGAGGGGGCAACCTCCAATAGGGCAGAGCTCGATTACAAAACAAGACACAATGCTCCTCGCAGGGAGTCTCTATCCTTTATATATGACTCATACATGCAATACCACGAGCCAATATCATGGATTTTATTAATACCATCTATCTAATACTACCGCCCATTTACCATCTAACTAATACTACCGCCCATTTGCAACTAACTGTGGTCCCGTCATTAATTGCGGGTTAACCACTTACAAATATTAATATGGGCTTTATTGACTCTTGACTATGACGTGATCCCATGACATAAATAAGGGGGCTAGGGTGGGACCCTAACATTAATGGCCATTCTCAAATAAGTATGATATCCCTACACTTAATTCTATTGTTTATACCTCTAGGTTACATGTTGACAATATGTTTGATGAAATGTTTGTCATGGCTAGTAGGGGTCTGGTTAAGGCCTTGATCAACAATTTACTTTTTCATCAGTGTTTCCATGTACTTTAGTTGATTATGAGCTTTCATTCCATTATGGGCAGTGTTCTGGGCTTTGGGTCTAAAAAAGTGGCTTAATTTCTAGGGTTGCTACCACAGAACTGGAAATTTCGCTCTATATTCACTAGCAGGCTAGCCTATGAGAGCGATTTTAGGTCTCTGGTCACCCTCTTGCCCATAGCATGAGAGCGACTATGACCTAAGAGGTCCAGAACAATAGTGGGACCCAGGGACAAGCTGTCTGAGTGGTTGACTTGTCTCCTGAAGATTTTTTTGATGGTGTTGGATGAGTGTGTGTGATATTCCATCGAGTCCACTTCCTTAAGGTTACCTAGGAGGTTGAATCTAATCATAGTAGCCTCTCATCTCATGTTTACCCTGCTTGGCATGGTTATTTGGGTGAATGTGTCAGGAGGGTGTTACATAGATATACCATTCAACTCAAATGCAAAAGCTCTTACCCAATGATGAACTCGCTTCTTTGTACTTGTAGCTAACTGTACTGACCAATATTATGCAACTTCCACATGGTGACATCACTGCAACCATGACCACAAGCATAAGGAACACCTATATGCAACCGATATGAATGCATGACCAACACACCGCCCATCCAATCCAAGGGGTGAACCATGCTCTAATACCACTCTGTAACCATCCTCCTCCCATATCTACCCAACTAAACGACCAAACAAGGTAAAAATGTGATGAATATTTACTATGATATGATTCAAATCCATATGTAGAATTTAAGGAAGTGGAACCGACAGAACACAGACAATTTGACCTTATACACTTGTAACATAACCCCATCGAGCCATCCAACCCATCCACGTAACTAGCCCCTGAGAGAAAATGATTTTTTGCTGCATTAAAGCCTTAGCCACTCCCTTGACATGGGAATTCATGCGACTAGGACCCTCCAGTCACTCCCATAGCAAGGCATGGATGCGAATGGGGACTTTTCTAGGTAGTTTTGTGCCAACAACTCAGAATTGTGTGCCACTTTTTCAAGGCTAGGACTTAGGCCACTACCTAGAACTCCATGAAACTTCTAAAAATTAAAATTAGCATCGAAACAATGATACAAATTAAAATACTTAAACAAGGACTTGAATGGACCCCTTCTAGTCATGACAGACATTTCATTAAGCATGTCACAAATATGCATCCTACAGGTTTAAACAATATATCTAAGCATATGGATCTCAATATTATCTCAGAATCATTAAGAAGCATCATTGCCTCATCACAATAATTTCACTACCATTTATTAAGCCACATATTCATTTTACATTCAGTGATTAACCAAAACATGATGAGAGCCATACATTTTGACTATCATAAAATGCATTCATAAACAACATATAACCAACAGAAATATCAAGGATATAAAAACCATATAAGATACATATAAACAAGTATATTTACTGAAAAAATGCCAAGGATAAATAGAGTTATTATTGATGATTGGATAGGCCGGCTAGGTATGGGACTTCCTTGAACCACCTGACCGTGGAGTAGGTTGAACCATAATATTTATTTCAACCAGTCACCCCCATTCCATATTCCAAGCATGAATGTGGGATATCATAAAAAAATAAATAAAAACCATCCATGGCTTCCAGAGGCCAAACCACCTCAACCCTCAACCAGTGATTCCAACTCACGGTCGAACATCACTAACCATCACCATATCGGTCTCTACCAAAGTTGTCAAGGGTTCTAGAGTGTTTGTTCCAACCAAGGCTTCTAGGAATAGTAACTCAACCCAAAACTAATAACAAGATGTCATAGCGTTTGTCCAACCAGGATTCTAGGACTAGTAACTCAAACCACCAAGGGCTTCCAAGATTTTTTTCCAACCAAGGCTTGCAGGATTAGTAACTCAAACCAAGCTATTACAGGGCTTCAAGAGTGTTTGTCCAGCCAAGGCTTCTAGGAACCAACAACTCAACCCACAAACAAAGGCACTAGAAAACCAACTAAAAAACAAAAGTAAAACCCACAACGCCATAGCTATCAAAGAAATGGAAAGACTAGGCAAAACCACTGTCAATCCAAGAAATCTTGCATGCCAATGAAAAATCATAACCAAATATCCACATGCATGCAAAAAATAGCAAGGAAATCACACATGAAACTTGATACCTGCAAGAAAACTCTGTTGTAGTTGTTGATCCTAATGTCCTCTTGTGCTTTCCTTCTTTCTCTTTTCCTTTTTTCTACAATCCAAAGTATGCCACACTCCTCCAAGAGTGCTCCGAGGAAACACTAAGTGTACAAGAGTATAAGAGAAAGAGAGAGAGAGAGAGATGTCCAAAATTGAACTGATTAAAAGCCATGAAATGATCCTCAAAAACCTTTTTATTAATGTGGCCTCTATTTTATTCATTTTCCTCCTCACATGAAACTTGTGACCTTTCACCTTCCTTTTCTCCTAAATTTCATTATTTTCATAAATAAAGGCCAATACATGTCATTTTTCCTTTCTAGAGCCTTAGCCATTGTCTTTGCCAATTTCCATAGGCATTAATTAATCACAAGCGATCCCCATCACTATGTTTCTTCCCAACATTCAACTTGGAATACGTGTCCCATGACCAAGGTCTTATTTTACCTTTATTAGTTTTTACATGGAGTTTTTTGACCAGGGATGTTACATAAATCACTAGCAGAAGCCATTTTTTAAAATGTGAATGTGCGCTTCTTTATACAATCTCCTTTTTTTCAATCTCCTTAAAAAATGCATTTCCCTCTTCCTAAAAAAAAAACATTAATAAAGACCTTTTTTTATTCAATAACAAACTCCTTCTCTTAATAATAACTTTATATAATAGTGGGTCCTCTTTAAAAAAACTATATTATCATTTAAAAAAACTAATCTCGAAGCCCTTTTAAAGAAACACTCATTTTTCCTTTCAAAAAATGGATGCAAGCCACTTAAAGAACATCTCATAAACCCTTTAGCAAATATTTCATGAGGGCATAATAAAAACCTTTCAAAGAAAAAAAATCATGTTTCCTTTGACCATTTTTTTCCTCGTGCTCCTTGTTGAATGCCATGCGGAAATTTTTTATTATAATATCATAGTTAACACTCTTATAAAACAATTGCTTACCCTTTTTTTATTTTGTTGCATGTTTTCGGTGTCACACCTCTCAACAGAGATTAGGTGTGCAACCTTTCACATTGTTTTCCCCGTCGGGTGCGCCAGTCCCCAAAATTATACAATTTCATAAGTTTGGCACTCCTTCTCGCACTTTCTTTTCTTCAAAATTTCCAAGGTTTATTTGATGTCACACTTTCTCTTGGCCTCTCGTCCTTGAGTTCCTCATGACCTATGATATTGATTTGTGAGCACACACAAAATTGAAATGTTTCTCTCCTTGGAGTCTTATGCAACCTGGTGCCCTAATACCATGACAAAGAATGAAGAGTGGAAAATACACAAATAAAGAACTTGAAAGTTGAAATGGACCAAACTTCTCTTCTCATCATTCAAAATAAGTTAAATAAAACTACATAGGATACAAGGAAACAAGAAACAACAAATGAATGGATAAGGTTCCAACTAAACTCAACTAAACTCAAGAGAATCAAAACTAACTATAACACCTAGCAGGCGGTGAGATTAATTATCTCAACATTGAGGAGTATACAATGTTTATCCTCTTCAAAATGGTGGATAAAGTTTGTTTTATATGAATGTATATTAATTGCAAAACCAATTTTCTTAATTGAAGGAAAAATGATTCAAAGGTGGGAAACTCAGATATTTCAAATCAGGGGGATATGAAGGAGTTTAGGGCATAGTTGGCATGGATGGGAGAGGCACACTAGTGTATGAAGAGCCACTTGAAGTAGTGGATATGGGTTATCCTCTTCATAAAGGTATATTAGTCTTGTTTTATCTTATTGTTATTGCGTTGGTTGTTTCAAATCATAATGATGTTTATCAAGATTCAAACAATATTAATCATGGCAAGTGAGTCTAATCATAAGGTTTGTTTGTTCTATTATTAATTTCCATGGTTTTCTTGACATGGTGGGCCTTCATTTTCATTATTAGTTTATGAAATCATAAATTTCATGGAGGAAGTCAATTACAATATCTGTTCAACTAAAACTTTGTACATTCAATGCAGATATGAGGTATTAAATTATGTTGAGATATTTAATCTCACTTTCTGTTAGGTGTCATAGTCAGTTTGATTCTCTTGACTTATTTGAGTTTAGTTGAAACCTTCTCTAGTCATTTATTGTTGCTTGTTTCCTTGTCTCCTATGTAGTTTTATTCAACTAATTTTGAATGATGAGAAGAGTTGTTAGCTCCATTCTAGTTTCTGAGTTCCTTCTCTGCATGTTGTTGCCTCTTCATTTTTATCATGGTATCAGATCACCAGGTTGCATAAGACTCCAGTGAGAGAAACATCTCAAATTGTTTGTGCTCACAAAGAAATAGAAAGGGTTGCGAGAGGTCGAGGACAAGAGGTTGAGGAGCTTGACAGAGAAAGTGTGACATCAGCTTGAATTTCACATCTGTGAAGAAAGAGAAGTGCATCACTTTCATACCTATGAAGAAAGTCGAGTGCGTCACCTTCGAACCATAGAAAAAAGGAAATTGTGATAGAGAACAAAAAAATTATGAGCTTGTCAAATTTTTACAACTGTCGCACCCTTCTAGACAAAATAGTGCGCAAGAATGCATAGACAATCTAAAATAGAAGGTGCACAAAACACAAAGCCAAATTAAAAAAAAAAAAAAAAAGTGATTATTTTCAAGGTACGAAAATTCCACAAATTTATTTGAAAGTCAGTGGTTGGTATTTGGTTTGAAAGTCATCTAAGTTTTTATATGAAATGAAAAAGCCCCAACCATATTAATCAATAATTAAAAGAGGAAATTTTTAAAAGGGGTTTGTTAATGAAGTTTTTTCTTCTTACATTTTAAAAAGGAGGAATTTTTAGAAGGAACATCCTTCCTTAAAAACGGGGTGATCCATTATTTAAAAAATGGAACCTTTGTTATGTTGTATTAAAACAAGCAATTTTTAATTCAAGTTAAAAAAAAAAAATGAAATTGTTATAAAAAATAGGGGCGGTGTATTTTATTGGGGTTTTATTGTTGAAACAAAACAAAGGTTTTATTAAAGTTTTTTTTAAGAAGAAGATGTTGCATTTTCTTTTAATGGAGATCCTTTTTTTAATTCTTGGAAAGAAGACTGTAAAATGGCACACATATCCCCATTAAAAAATGGCTTCCTCAAGTGCTCTTCCACAAACACCGATTTTGCTTTGCAAAAATTATGAGCTTTGGTCTTTAAGAATGAAGACATTTTTGCAATCCCAGAAATTTTTGGATACCCTATAGAAAATTTATGTAGATTTGACCAAAGAAACATTAGCAACCATTAAAAATAATCAAATGAATGCCACTACAGAACTCAAAAGAAAGAGAATAGAGTCAATTGTTGGATATAAAACTCAGGCAATGACTCTATCTTTGGAAATATAATTGATGCATCAATAAGAAAAGAAGCTTGGGATACTTTGAAAGTTGCGTATCAAGGTAATGATACAATGAATACTGTTAAATTGTAGACATTGAGAACTTAGTTTGAAGCCCTTAAGATGGCTGACACAAATAATGTTGACTTGTTCATGACTAGAGTCACAATAATCCTCAATATAATCAAACTTATTGGTGAAACCATTACAGGTCATAATATAGTTGAAAATTTTCTTTGAGTCCTACCTAAGAAATAAGACATGTTAGTAACAACCATTTTGGAATCCAAAAATTTTACAACTTTCTTAGTAGAACATTTGACTGGATCACTTCTGACACACGAAACTAGGCTTAACTTGACAGGAGATTCCATGGAACAAGCTTTAAAAGCACAACTCTCTCTTGGAAGAAGTAGAGGTAGAAGATATAGACGTAACAACAAGAAAGGCAGAGGCCAAGGTAGAGGAAAATTAGAACATCAACATGCAGTAGAGCAGTTGAGACCTTCACAAAACCAAACACAGAGAAGCAAAACATGGAGTAAATGTCCAATGCTATTACTACAAGAAATTTGGGCATTATTAATATGAATGTAGAAAGAAATGGTTAAATCAACAAAGAGGTGATGTCCATCTCTTCAATAATGAAGGATAATACTCTGAAACAATTTTTCTTTCCTGTTATCTTTTTGAATACAACCACAATGAGGACCTTTGTTTGTTGGATGATGGCTACAAAAATCATATGACAAGTAACAAAAATATACTTTCTTTTATTGATGCTTCCATAGCATCTGAAATTACTCTTGCAGATGGTTCTCGTATTAAAGTTGAAGGGAAAGGTATTTTCCCTGTTCTTACCAATGAGAATCAACAAAAATACATACCGGATGTTTATTATGCTCAACATCTAAAGCATAACCTCATTAGTGTAGGTCAGTTGATGAAACATGGTTATTATGTAATATCCCAAGGGAACACAGGTTGTATCTATGACAAACCTACCAATAGAATATTGATAGAAAAGATTGAAAAAACTAAGAATAGGATGTTTCCATTGAATCTTAGAAGTCAAAATATCTCACAATATTTTTCCCACAATGTTTCAAGAATAGATGAGTCTCGACTATGGAATTCTAGATATAGGAATATTACATTCAAGAGTCTATGTCTTCTTCAGAAACATTCAATGGGCATTGGTCTCCATATCATAAATGAAAAACATTGTAACTGTGAAATTTGCATTCTAGCAAAGCATAAAAAAAGATAGCTTTCCAACATCTTCCACTAGAGAAAAAGCACCTTTAGAGCTAGTCCATATAGAAATATGTGGCCCAATGCAAACACAGTCCATTGGTGGTACTATTTATTTTATGACCTTCATTCATTATTATAGTAGGAATATATGGGTTTATTTTTTCAAAATTAAATCATATACTTTCTCAAGATTCAAAGAGTTCAAAGTAGAAGAAGAAAAGCAGAGTGGAAATCCTTTGAAAGTACTCAAATCTAAAATAGGAGGAGAATATAGTTCTAATGAATTCAAATAATTTTTTCAACAACAGTGAATCATCATGAAAAACACAACAAGATACGCTGCATAGTGGAATGAAGTAGCATAGAGGAAAAACCAATCAATCATGAATATGGCCAGATGTATGCTTCATGAGAAGTTGTCTAATCACCATTGGGATGAAGCAGTTTTTACTGCAGTATATCTTCTCAATGGATCTCCAACAACCAGTGTCCAAGATGTTGTACTTCAAGAAGAATGGGATGGTAAGAAGGTTAATGTATCTCACTTTAGATTTTTTGGATCTATAGCATTTGCACATGCTCCCGACAATCTAAGAAAGAAGCTTGATGATAGGAGCAAAAGATATATTTTTGTAGGTTATAGTGAATAATTAAAGGGCTATAGACTTTACAATCTAGTCACCAAGAAATTTTTTTAAGAAGAGATGTTAAATTTTTTAAAAATAAATCTTGGTCTTATCAAGTTGATGAAGTCTTAAATCAATCTATCCATCCACCACAACTACGAATATTGCAACTTCAAGAAGAGGCATACCAATCTGAAAATGGTACATATTTCAACAATGAATCCAACAATGATTCATCATCTTCAGAAGACACTTAGAAAAATAGAAACATTGGAGAAATATATGAACAAGAGCATGAGTTTGATAAAATAATATGCTTGTCTTTGTTTCATCTAAACGAACCCATTTTGAAGAGGCTATAAAAGAAAAACATTGGTTGGTGCAATGAATCAAGAAATTGTTGCCATAGAGAAGAACCAAAATTGGGAATTGGTTGATCTCCCAAGAGACAAAACCAAAATTGGTGTAAAGAGGGTATACAAGACTAAACTAAATGAAAAAGGAGAAATTGAGAAACATAAGGCAAGTTTGGTGTTATGTAACTAGATCACAAAGGAGATAGATCAATGACTGCAAAATTATCCTCTTCGAGGGGGAAACCTCCTTCACATCACATAAATGAACAATTATTGAATGATTCAATTGACAAGACCTCATTTCTATATACAAGAGTCTAAGGGGTCACAATATAATCAGAGCCTACATAAAAATAATATTGTAAGGGAACAACAATAACAATAATAGCTTCTACGGGGCACAACAATAACAATATGGGGGCTACATTAAAAAAACAATAAGGGGACTACACTATTATTATAGGGACCTAACATGCCCCTCTCCTTCAAAAAGAATGTTGTCCTCAATGCTTCAGCAGTCATGGATGCTTTTGTATAAAATTCTCATCCTCCCACATGGAATCTTCAGTGGGTAAGTTCTTCCACTTAATGAGAGATACTCTGAAAATGATCGATTTTGTAGTTGTTGGGTTCTTGTTTCTGTGACCACTTAAGACTCCAATATGATTTTTCCTTCTTTGTCATGTTCTGGTAATATTGTTTGAATTGGGAACTTGTCACCCATTAACCTTCTTTAAGCATGAAACATGGAAAACTAGGTGTACTCAACAATATGTAGGAAGCTCCAATTTGTACGCCATAGTACCAATCTTTTGCAACACCTTATAAGGACCATAATACTTGGGTGATTATTTATTATCCTTTGTACCTTACTTGAGGGACATTTGTTTGTAAGGTTGTAGACGTAAAAATACCCAGTCGTGTACACCAAAACTTCTTTGACTACGATGTTGATCTACCTATTGTTTCATTCGATTATGTGTCAGAGTGAGGTTATTCTTTAAGAGTTGGAGGACTTGTTATTGTTGCTCGATGTGATATTTCACTGCATGAACCATTCTCTCTTAAATATGATGTGATGGATGGTGAGTGATATCCATAAAATGCCATAAATGGGGTCTTTCTTGCTGCAATATGGAAGTAAGTGTTATACTGCCATTGATATATGCGTAACCACTTGAACCATTGTGTTTGTTTATTAGATACAAAGCAATGCAAATACCCTTCCAAAGATTTTTTCACTATCTCAGTTTTCCCATTAGATTAAGGATGATAAGATGAGCTATGAGCTAATTGAGTACCAAGACAAGAAAATAATTTTGTTCAAAATTTTCCAGTGAAAATGGGATATCTGTCAGTTACAATAATCTTTGGGTTTCCATGTATATTTTGAATTGTTAATATGAATGCAGTAAGAACTATACTAGAATTGAAAGGATGAGATAATGCACAAAAGTGTGCATACTTGGTAAGTTTATCAACTACCACCATGATGACACACTTTCCTTCATATTTGGGTAAACCTGTGATAAAATCCATTGCTACCTCCTCCCAATGTTGAATTGGAATGGCTAAGTTTGTAACAAATCCATGGTCTTAATCATCTCAACTTTATTTTTTTGGCTAACCAAACATTCTGCCATAAACTTCTGAATAATAGATTTAAGGCCTTCCCAAAAAAATTCCTTCTTGATCCTGTGATAAGATTTTAAAAATCTCGAGTGCCCTCCTAAGGTGTAGGTGTGCAATTCCAAAA
The DNA here is from genome assembly GCA_031772625.1 of Pinus tabuliformis. Classification (NCBI taxonomy): domain Eukaryota; kingdom Viridiplantae; phylum Streptophyta; class Pinopsida; order Pinales; family Pinaceae; genus Pinus; species Pinus tabuliformis. Next base: position 1,308,393,587 of record CM062820.1, read on the forward strand.
GAATATTTTGTTTAAGTTGGGAATTCTTACAAAGATATAAGTGACCTTTGTACCATAATGAATCATTTTTCTAGCTAAATGTACGAGATGTACTGGGGTCTTGCTGAAAATTTTGAATGAGTGTCCACACCTCTTTGTTATTCTTCCATTCATCCCTTGCTTTAGTTATCCAATCACATTGGATATTAGAAATGGAACAAAGAAATGATTCCACATACTCATCCTTTCTTGACAGTGCATCTACAAAAAAAAAAATCTTCCCTTTTTTGTAGATGATTTCAAAGTCATAACCCAACATCTTTGTGACCCATTTTTGTTGTCCTTCTAAATATAATATTTCTACAAAAAGTTTTTAAGACTATCATGATATATTTTTACCTCGAAGTGTCTTCCCATCAGATAAGGTATCCATTGCTTTAGTGCATGTAGTATTGCCAACATTTCCTTCTCATAAATATGTTTGTGTAAATACTTTCCTTTGATTGTGTGGCTTACAAAATAAATGAGTCTTCCTTATTGCATTAAAACAACACCAATTCTATTTTGTGGGGCATCACATTCCACAATAAAGGTTTTTGTCAAGTCTAGCATAACTAATAGGGGGGCTTGGCACATTGCCTCTTTAAGATGTTAAAAGGCTTTAGTTTATTTTAGAATCCAAGAAAATTCATCTTTATTTAGTAATGTTGTTAGAGGTGTTTCTATTCTCTGATAATTCTTAACAAACTTGAGATAATATCATGTTAACCTAAGAAATCCTCAAAATTTCTTTATGGTTGTGGGAATTTTCCATTCCTTAATGGCTTTAATTTTGTTAGGGTCTACCTTAACACCCTCATGAGATATAGTATGACCCAAATTTTCCACCTCTTATACTCCAAAGAAACATCTGGAGGTTTTTGCATATAATTGTTTTTCATCCAATAGTTTGAGTACCAAATCAACATGTTGAACATGATCCTTCCAAGACTTGTTGTAGATTAGTATATCATCAAAAACTACTGACACAAATTTTCTAAGGAAGGGTTTGAAAATGGAATTCATCAAACCTTGAAATGTGGAAGGTGCCTTAGTAAGGCCAAAAGGCATGACCAAAAATTCATAATGACCCTCATGAGTTCTCAATGTTGTTTTTAGAATGTCTTCAATCTTCATTATAATTTGATGATATCCTGAATGAAGATCCATCTTGGTGAAGTAAATTACTCCATGCAATTCATCCAACAATTCGTCAATGACAAGAATGGGAAATTTATCTTTAATAGTGAGCTTGTTGAGTTCCCTAGAATTGGATACATGTGCCATGATCCATCATTTTTGTGTACCAATACTATTGGAGTAGAGAAATAACTTTGACTACTTTGAATTATACTAGCCTCTAGTGTTTCTGCAACCATACATTTAATTTCATTCTTTTAGGCATATGGATATCTATAAGCCCTCATGTTTGGAGGAACACTTCATAGACTCAAATGAATAGTATGATCATAATAATGAATAGGTGGAAGGCCTTTGGGAGTCTCAAATACCTTGGAATGATTGTCCAATACATCTTGGAGATCTAGAGAAATAGATGATTTCGATGTTTGAATATCTAGTAAGCATAATTAGACAATTACACCCAATTTTTCTTTATTTAGCAGATTTTTCATTACATTAGAGTTGATTATATTTCTTGGTTTCCCTGTGATACCCCTTAGTCCAACTTCCTTTCCTTCCCAAAAAAAATTCAAGAAAAATTCTTGAAAATTAAAAGATGTTTTCCCCAAAGATTGTAATCATTGGACTCTAAATACAACATCAGCACCACCCATTGGAATGGAAAGAATTGGACTATTCAATACATATTGACCCATGGTTAGCTTGATATTATAGCACTTTCCAGAGAAATTTATACTTCCTCCATTTTCAACCATCACTTAACACTCTAGTCTTGGATAAAGGAAACAATTCAATTCCTTGGCAATCTTACAATGAATAAAATTATGGGTACTACCTGAATCAATCAACACTATTACCTTTTTCTTCTTGATATATCCTTCTACCTTGAAAGTTTGAGGAGTGGTAATTCCTACCAATGCATTAGAAGATATAGTTAGTTTCATTTCTTTTTTCTCTAGGATTGGTTCATCATGTATATCCTCCTCTTTAGATTTTTTTGTTACTTTTCTTCCTCTTCACAATCTATGTAAAATAATTTCTTCTCAGCACACTTATGACCTTTAGTGTATTTTTTATCATAATTGTAACAAAGCCCTTTTTCTCTTTTTTCTTCCAATTGTTGTGGTGTCAACCTTTTAGGTTGTGGAACACTAGGAGCAACAACACTTCCATATTTATAGTTGTGAGTGGTAGACTTCCTTGTTGCCATAATTTTTCTTTCAACTTTTCTTTCCACCTTGAATTCCTTCTCCAGTGAATCAAATTCACAAAGGCAAACCTCATGTTGGATGTTATCCTTAAAAGCCCCTATGAAGACATCAATCCTATGCTCCTTTGGAATACCAGTAACCTTGATATGCAATTTTTGGAAGTCCTCAATGTGCTCCACCATTGAACCCTTTTGTTTGAGATTTATCAATTGGCTAAAGGTGTTTCTCTTTGTATCCTTCAAGATAAATTTATGCCCAATCTCCCACGATGTCCTGATTATGGACTAGTTCAATAGAGCAAACTTGTTTGAAGTGCCACATGTCACTATTTCAACCTTCGGCCCTGAAAACGATACACGAAATACTATAGTACATAAAATTTTGCTCATTTTTCATGAAATTGAAATCTGATGCTCGTAGAGGAAGTTATGATGATATTTCCAAGGTCACCTATTTGAGACTAAATTCTGAAGCATGCACAAACACTAACTTCTTCAGACCATATACCAAAAACTAGAGTGAACCAAGATCTAGAATTTGTATAGGACGTTCATCAGGATTTTGGCTCCAGGTGGTCAAAATTTTAGCTTTTGAACCTTCCAATATTTTTTTTTATAGTGAATTCCAAGATGGTCTGTCTATAGCAACAAAACCCTAGAATTCAAACCTCTTATACCAAATTTTATGTAACCGGATCACAAAAGAAATAAATCAACGACTTCAAAATTAGCCTCTTTGAGGGGGGAAATTCCTTTGTATCACATAATTGAACAATTCGTGAATGATTCAAATTAAAAGACCTCCTTTCTATATATAGGAGTCTAAGGGGTCACAATATAATTAGATTCTACATAACAATAATAATGTAAGGGCACAACAATAACAATAATGGCTTATATGGGGCAAAACAATAACAATATGAGGGCTACATTAACAATAACAATAATGGGACTACACTATTATTATAAGTACCTAACAATTGGTTGCCAAAGGATTCTCACAACAATTTGGTGTCAACTATGGTGAAACCTTTGCTCCAGTAGCAACCTTAGACACAGTAAAAACTATTTTTTCCACGGTATCTCGACATAAATGGAAAGTATATCAAATTTATGTAAAATATTCTTTCTTAAATGGTATATTGTAGGAAGAAGTTTATGTGGAGTAGGCTCCTAGTTTTGAAGTTCCAAGATAGGAGCATAATGTGTATAGGTTGAAGAAATCCTTGTATGACTTGAAACAAGCTACCAAAACTCATGAGCCAACTCTGTATACCAAAACTCATAAAGTTAAACTTCTAATTATTTTCCTTTATATTGATGATCTGCTTTATATAGGCAATATGATGTTAGAAGAATTCAAAACATAGTTTGATATGATTAATCTAAAGCTCATGAAATATTTCTTAGGCATTGAAATTCAATAATCTACTAATGGAATTTTCGTTTATCAACAAAAATATTCCATCGAATGTCAAATGAATTAAAAACCAACATGAATTTCAATGGGAACGTTTTGTTAATTTATATTTTCTGTCAACTGCGTTGAACAAACACTACACAAATCATATGAGTTTTACTTCGTGAGCACCATATAAGGAGTTTGTTAGAAATATTTCGGAATGGAGGGGAAACTTTTTCTATCGTATGGTAAGATTTTGTAATAGGAATGGAAACTCCATTTAGATTAAACCACATGGAGTGGCATATGCAGCATCAAACAACGTACTTTTTGTCACGCATAACTAGACCAGGGTGTCTGAAAGCGATATCTTCAAGTTGGGATTCTTCAATCTCGATGAATTTGAATTTGAAGATACCATTGTTAGACATATTGAGAGACTCTTCCAACTCATCTGTGGTTGTTGGCTAACCTTACAAAAAGCACCAGTAATCATTGTTAAGTCTTTAAAAAGGATCGTTTCATTTTATTAATTTTTTGTAAATCAAAGGTTTAATATCCATAAAGAGAGAAGATGCATTCACTTTCAAAGTATAATATCCTAAAAATATTGTGTTCAGTTATTACATTACTGGACACATTTTTAACAAAGCTATTTTTATTCCAAAGAAAATAATTGGAATTTTATTATTACACCGAAGGCATTTTCTCTATGCACTTTCAATGTCTAAAAACTGTTCATCCCAGTGAATTTTTAGCTCCTCTCTTTTCCTCTTTCATTGCATTGTGCCCATTGCATTGCAAGGGAATGAACAATGTCAACCTTAATATCCTCCAGCATAGTACCCAACTTATATCTGGAGATAGTTGGTGTGGTAGGCTTGACTAGCTGATGATTAGGACTCCTTAGGCTCTTACCTTTCTTGCTGGAAGATATAGAATAGTTCTTGAAAATATTATTTATTTCCTCATTTGATAATGTAGATATTTTCCCATTAGCCAAAAGATTGAGTGTGTCCATATATTCTTATCTCCCTCCTCGATGGAGCACAAGTTTGAGGGACTATTCATCTGAGGTACATGTGTGAGCTTGTTTATGACTGAGCTGGAATCTTTCTTCAAAGTCTTCCAGTGGCTCATTCTCTTTTGCTGTCATTCTAAATATTTATTATAATGTATTCTTAGATTAGAAGTAATATATTTCTCCATAAAGGTTTCTTCATCTGCTTCCATGTCTCTCTGCTATTTAGGTAATCCGCAATGTTTTTAGGATGGTTGATAGAATTCATCCTTACCAATTTCTCAACAAATATGTTTGAGCATCATATTATCGATTTACCCTACAGATATGCACCTCCCATTACCTGCAATTGCTCCTCTACCCCAACATCATGCTTAAGGCAGAATGCCTGACATCTTAAGAATCCTTTGTAAGGTTTCCACACCATGATGACATAGAAGCAACAGATATGCACCTCCCACATTACCTGCAATTTCTCGTCTACCCCAACATCATGGTTAAGGAAGAATGCATGTGATGTTAAGAAGTCAATGATGTCAGGTCACACATCCAGTTCCTCTATGAAGAAATTCATGAAGTATATCTGCCATTCCCATGGTGTGGATTCCATATGCTTGAATTTCCCTCCTTTAGGGTCTGCACCAGTCCATGCAGAGGTTTGCTTATGTCAATGCAATGCATTCCGATCATATAGAAATCCAATAATACAACATTTGGATCATAAACTTTATATTTTTCCAAGGTAAATTCTGTCTATGTTTCCATTTGAATATCCTTAGCAAAGTTAATACTGTTGGAACTGTTTCCACTTTTTCTTTTGAATGGCGTATGAATCTTATTTGGAAATGTTACATACAGGTCCTAACGAATGGGAAATACAAGAGTATAGAGCACAGGGAACTGACGAATAGGAATAAAGAAAGATTGTCTATAGTCATGTTCCATGCTCCAAGTTACAATGTGGAAATTGGTCCTTTGCCTCAGCTTATAGATGAAGCTCGCACGTGCCTCTACAAATCGTATAAAAACGTAGACTACAATCGCCATTATCTCTCCAACAAATTGGAAGGGAAAAAGCGCTAGGTTTCACAAAGATTCATCCTTAAAATACTAATGTTATTATTGAAATGTAATTATTCAGGGTAGCTGAGACTTCATCTATTATAATTTGCAAGTATGCCTGGTCTATCTCCATGTAATTGTGACAATCAATATGTTCCATTATGATAGTAGTATATGATTCTTATCATATAAAATTCCAATCATATAGAGTTTGGATCATAAACTTTATATTTTTCCAAGGTAAATTCTGAAACTAACAATGGAATTTGAACTCTTTTGGTGGAATTAATGGTCTACGGTTTTAAGCATGTGACCATAAGCATTGCCCAGACACGAAAAGGGTAAGGGAATAGCTTCAGAAAATAAATTTTCATGAAATGAACTGAAGAATTCCTATCATCAAATAATTTTTTAATGATCCTAGAGTTGTTTAAAAAATTCCCATTTGAAAATAACATTTGGGAAGCGATTCTGTACTTAAGGCAACAAATTTGAAAACCTCTGCATGGACTGTTGCAGACCCTAAAGGAGGGAAATTCAAGCATATGGAATCCACACCATGGGAATGACAGATATACTTCATGAATTTCTTCATAGAGGAACTTGGGGTGTGACCTGACAACATTACAACAACAACATTGCCATACTACTTTTCATCTTCAGACTTGCTTGTACATGTGGTCAGTCCAAACTATAGGAAGTAATTGGTTTGGAGTATTCAAATGTGTTACCTTAAGTACAGAATCTCTTCTCAAATGTTATTTTCAAATGGGATTTTTTTAAAGAACTCTAGGATCATTAAAAAATTATTTGATGATAGGACTTCTTTAATGCATTTCACGAAAATTTATTTTTTGTAGCTATTCCCTTACCTTTTTCGTGTCTGGGCAATGCTTATGGTCACATGCTTAAAACCGTAGACCATTAATTCCACCATAAGAGTTCAAATTTCATTGTTAGTTTCGGAATTTACCTTGAAAAATATAAAGTTTATGATCCAAACGTTGTATGATTAGAATGCTATATGATCGGAATCGTATACTACTATCATAATGGAACATATTGATTGTCACAATTACATGGAGATAGACCAGGCATACTTGCAAATTATATTAGATGAAGTCTCAGCTATGCTGAATAATTACATTTCAATAATAACATTAGTATTTTAAGGATGAATCTTTGTGAAATCTAGCGTTTTTTTCCCTTCCAGCTTGTTGGAGAGATAATGGCGATTGTAGTATGTGTGTTTATACGATCTGTAGAGGTGTGGGTGAGCTTCATCTATAAGCTGAGGCAAAGGACCAATTTCCACATTGTAACTTGGAGCATGGAACATGACTATAGACAATCTTTCTTTATTCCTATTCGTCAGTGCCCTGTGCTCTGTACTCTTGTATTTCCCATTCGTTAGGACCTGTATGTAACATTTCCAAATAAGATTCATACGCCAATCAAAAGAAAAAGTTGAAACAGTTCCAACAGTATTAACTTTGCTAAGGATATTCAAATGGCAACAGAGACAGAATTTACCTTGGAAATTCACCTTTGGGCTATTAACTATGTCATATGGAAAGGAGTCCATCTTGGATGCATTCAAATTTCTAATGAAATTAGATGACAGGATAGCAGGTTTGTTTTCTATTGCTTAAAGTTTGTGTGTCATAAATGAAATCATACTGACAATGAGGGTTTTTGCCTGTCAATATTTCTTGCTGCAGCCTGGTGCACGTGACCCTCCGATGCAGTGTTTCATTAAAAGGCGCAAAGAAACATCCACATATTACTTGTATCTCGGGCTTACACCAAGTATGCATCCATCACTAATTTGAATTTCAAATCTGTCATCAACCATGATGCTTGATAAGTTTGAAGCTGAAAGGCTACAAAATTTATTGTTTATTCTCTTTTTTATGAAAACCTATTTTAAGTTTGAAGATTTGTGCAATTTCATTGGATATTTCGTTTGACTTGATCTTTGGAGCAGTATGTAATTTGCATTTGTGCCTTTAACACATTGAGGGAGAGCCTGAAAATAACCTGTTCTATATGTTTATTTTTCACTAAGTACAGTATTGGTTTTCTATTATTTTGTCAATACTCACATTGTAGTTGGTGTTTATTAACAAGAGTTGTTGACCTTATATTGTCCATTATTGACTTCTTTTCTTTATACTTCATTGTGAACTCGAAACATGGGCTGTACGGACTGTGTACAATTAGCTGAGATTCACCTTGAAGTAAATTGTTCTGACCAAAAAGCTTTTGGTTGCCTGAGCTCCAATTATATTTTGTACAGCGTTTGAATAAGGTAGGAATCCATGGAAGCTACATTTGAAGAGATACATTTTGTACCAAATTGATTGGATTATGCATTTGTGATCCTTTTGCTATATTTCATTTGATCAAGGGGTGCGGTGCGGGGGCATAGATTGTTGAAAAATTAATTGAATGGATGCTCATGATTTGTTTGGCTTTTATTGGTGATTTTAGCCTTTTTTACATTTGGTTAGTCATTTTTGCAAATACCTTATTTGAGTACAAATTCTTATTTCGACAATACAAAGCACTTCATTCCTTATCGAAGTGAGGGGATTAAATTCTTTGTTTAACTCTTTCAATTCAATGGACAGAATACTTCATAAGCACAATAATAAATATAATATGATAATAAGAGTGTCATTTTTAACTAATTTTTATAAATGCAATCATGAGAGATGACCCTTGCAATAAAAAAATGTTTAAGTTTCTAAATAAGCATTCGTGATTCCAATACCAAGAAAAGGCATGGAATTCTGAACCATCTACTGCTGTAATTGTGTAATATTTTAGTTAATTCAAACATCTACAGACTGTACCTTGAACATCCAGCAACCATTGACATATTACACTTCAAGTTCCAGTGAAATTTTAGATTACTCTCAAGGTGGCAACATTTACTGAAATGTGGCCATAAATGAAGACTCCGCAGCCACCGAAAATTCAAATGTCCAGATTCAAACCAAAGGGGTTGCCATTTTATTTGAAGTAAATATTTGAAGCCAAGAGGGCAATTAGATTAAAAAGCCCCTTTAATTTAAGACAACTAGACTTCTAATGATTACTGGTAAGATGCAATAATTGATTTGATAATAGATACAAGAATGTCTCATGCATTGAAAATTGTGTTAATTTAATTTTTGGAATTAGTTTTTCAATGTTCGATACAATTTACGTATTTTAATAAGAAATTGCTGCTTCAATTTTATGTATGTGACCTATTGTAATTTATAATTTACTCGAAAACTTAGTGGAGTCTTGGAAAGGCAAGGTAGATTCAATTCATGTGAACATTCTGTTGAAATCAACCTCCATCGAAGGAAGAGGATTGATGACATAAATGATAGATGTTTGACAACTGAAAGCAAAATGTGTAATTTTCAAAATCAGAATCAGTAGACACCTTTTTGAACACTATAACCCTTATAATTTGCAGACTAAAGCTTAAATTTCTCCCACATGTCTCATTTTTGGCCATGTTTAAGAAATTCTCTGAGCAATATCATCTAGTTTTATAGTCCTCTAATTATGCTAATTGAGTAGAGTTGTATTGTTCCTTTTCCATTCAATTTGCATGCCATGTTTTTCTGTAGCTTTTGCAATCTTATTTGTTATATGTTTCATGTTATTTTATCTTTTCCTCTACCTCTTTATATTTTTTATTGATCTCATTATCATGCTCATCCACAACTTGATTTGCAGCGTTTATGGAAAATGGGAAACTTCTATTGGCTGCAAGGAGGTTCAGGCATCCAACTAGTACTGAATACATAATCTCTCTTGACGCTGGTGATCTGTCCCAAGGAAGCAATGCTTATGTAGGAAAACTGAGGTATGTTACTATTCCAGTGATTGACATCCATATTAGGGTTCTGCTACTCAGTCATGCCTGCAATAGTACTTAAAATGGGATGATTCTTGTGACAGAAATTACCTTCAAGTTCGTCATGTTAGGATTTTTTAAATAAATTATTATTTCTTATTGAGGTCAATTGTGTATCCTAAGGGTCAACATTTCTTCAATAACTTTTATCATCTAGAGCTCTCTTTAAGATAAGAGAATTTTACAAATGTCCAAAAATTGACCAAAAAGATAGGTCAATGGGTGATCAATTGTGTATCGTAAGGATCAATATTTCCTTAGTAGTGTTTATCATCAATCTAGAACTCTCTTTAAGATGAGATAAGATAATTTTATTGTCTAGCATATGATCAGAAAGATAGTTCAATGGGATTAGGAAGTAAAACAATGATACTAAGTTTTAGGAACATCCTAGTGTAATAAAATAAATACATGAAATAAAAGTAATACATCAAGGAAAGAAAGAAAAGAAAGTGTAAGTATTAGATGTGAGATGAGGAGGTAGAGAGCAAGGAGGAATAAGTATTTGTTGCCACATGTTGGTACCTAAGCAGGTACTAATGCATTATTTGAAGATGTTGTTTGGAGAGAACCCAGGGTTGAGAGGCCTTGGACAGGTGACTTGGGAGGAGGATGGGAGCTATAAGTAGAGACTCCCAATACTTGAGTCCGAAGGAAAGAGCCTCATGATATAGGGTTAGCATAGATTAGAATACCAATTTGGTCCATGAAGAGAATAGGTTCTCCTGAAACCTCATGGGAATGACTTCACTGGCCCTAGAGGGAGAAGTTATACCTGGTCTCGACTCTCACCTCATCGTGTATGATATATGTAAACAGCCAGATGCCAGTGGTTAGGATATTAGATGAAAGTGGAAATGGATGCTCTTCACTCGCAAAATGGGCAAAAATATCTGCCCTAGATCTCATGCTAGATGGTTCCCCCAAAGATGAAATTTTCCTTACCATTTGTAGATGGCATAGCTCACATATCCTCTCCTCTTGTTGAATACAGTGCCCAAAACATCTGACACTGATGAACTCACAAGGTTAATATGTGGTCCGTTGATTACTTGGAGCTCATTCAGTGGATTCCAGTAGATCAGCAGTGCATTTTTCTTGGCAGTAAACATCTTGATGACCTTCGTATATTGATCAACTGCAATATATGGGAGGACACTACTCTCTTTTTGTTACTTCCCTTGCATGGAGCAGTGGGCATTGGAGTGCCTTCATCTTCAAAGGCTTTTCATTCAAGGATGTGATCCATGTAATTGCGACAATCAATATGTTCCATTATGATAGTAGTATATGATTCCGATCATATAGAATTCCAATCATACAGCGTTTGGATCATAAACATTATATTTTTCCAAGGTAAATTCCGAAACTAACAATGGAATTTGAAATCTTATGGTGGAATTAATGGCCTACGGTTTTAAGCATGTGACCATAAGCATTGCCCAGACATGAAAAGGGTAAGGGAATAGCTACAGAAAAGAAATTTTCATGAAATGAACTGAAGAAGTCCTATCATCAAATAATTTTCTAATGATACTAGAGTTCTTTAAAAAAATCCCATTTGAAAATAAAATTTGGGATGAGATTCTGTACTTAAGGCAACAAATTTGAATACTCCAAACCAGTTACTTCCTATAGTTTGGACTGACCACATGTACAAGCAACTCTGAAGATGAAAAGTAATATGGCAATTTTGTTGTTGTAATGTTGTCAGGTCACACAACCAGTTCCTCTATAAAGAAATTCATGAAGTATATTCGCCATTCCCATGGTGTGGATTTCATATGCTTGAATTTCCCTCCTTTAGGGTCTACAACAGTCCATGCAGAGGTTTTCTTATGTCAATGCAATACATTCCGATCATATAGAAATCCAATCATACAGCGTTTGGATCATAAACTTTATATTTTTGCAAGGTAAATTATGTCTCTATTTCCATTTGATTATCCTTAGCAAAGTTAATACTGTTGGAACTGTTTCCACTTTTTCTTTGATTGGCGTATGAATTTTATTTGGAAATGTTACATACAGGTCCTAACGAATGGAAATACAAGAGTATAGAGCACAGGGCACTGACGAATAGGAATAAAAAAGATTGTCTGTAGTCATGTTCCATGCTCCAAGTTACAATGTGGAAATTGGTCCTTTGCCTCAGCTTATAGATGAAGCTCACCCATGCCTATAAAGATCTTATAAACACGCAGACTACAATCGCCATTATCTCTCCAACAAGCTGGAAGGGAAAACAACGCTAGGTTTCACAAAGATTCATCCTTAAAATACTAATGTTATTATTGAAATGTAATTATCCAGGGTAGCTGGGACTTCATCTAATATAATTTGCAAGTATGCCTAGTCTATCTCCATGTAATTGTGACAATCAATATGTTCCATTATGATAGTAGTATACGATTCCGATCATATAGAATTACAATCATACAGCGTTTGGATCATAAACTTTATATTTTTCCAAGGTAAATTTCAAAACTAACAATGGAATTTGAACTTTTATGGTGGAATTAATGATCTACGGTTTTAAGCATGTGACCATAAGCATTGCCCAGACACGAAAAGGGTAAGGGAATATCTACAGAAAAGAAATTTTCATGAAATGAACAGAAGAAGTCCTATCATCAAATAATTTTTAATGATCCTAGAGTTCTTTAAAAAAATCCCATTTGAAAATAACATTTGGGAATAGATTTTGTACTTAAGGCAACAAATTTGAATACTCCAAACCAATTACTTCCTATAGTTTGGACTGACCACATGTACAAGCAAGTCTGAAGATGAAAAGTAATATGGCAATGTTGTTGTTGTAATGTTGTCAGGTCACACACCTAGTTCCTCTATGAAGAAATTCATGAAGTATATCCATCATTCCCATGGTGTGGATTCCATATGCTTGAATTTCCCTCCTTTAGGGTCTGCAACAATCCATGCAGAGGTTTTCTTATGTCAATGCAATACATTCCGATCATATAGAAATCCAATCATACAGCGTTTGGATCATAAACTTTATATTTTTGCAAGGTAAAGTATGTCTCTATTGCCATTTGATTATCCTTAGCAAAGTTAATACTGTTGGAACTGTTTCCACTTTTTCTTTTGATTGGCGTATGAATTTTATTTGGAAATGTTACATACAGGTCCTAACGAATGGGAAATACAAGAGTATAGAGCACAGGGCACTGACGAATAGGAATAAAGAAAGATTGTCTGTAGTCATGTTCCATGCTCCAAGTTACAATGTGGAAATTGGTCCTTTGCCTCAGCTTATAGATGAAGCTCACCCACGCCTCTACAGATCGTATAAACACGCAGACTACAATCTCCATTATCTCTCCAACAAGCTGGAAGGGAAAAAACGCTAGGTTTCACAAAGATTCATCCTTAAAATACTAATGTTATTATTGAAATGTAATTATTCAGGGTAGCTGAGACTTCACCTAATATAATTTGCAAGTATGCCTGGTCTATCTCCATGTAATTGTGACAATCAATATGTTCCATTATGATAGTAGTATACGATTCCGATCATATAGAATTCCAATCATACAGCGTTTGGATCATAAACTTTATATTTTTCCAAGGTAAATTTCGAAACTAACAATGGAATTTGAACTTTTATGGTGGAATTAATGGTCTACAGTTTTAAGCATGTGACCATAAGCATTGCCCAGACACGAGAAGGGTAAGGGAATAGCTACAGAAAAGAAATTTTCATGAAATGAAAAGAAGAAGTCCTATCATAAAATAATTTTTTAATGATCCTAGATTTTTTTTTTTAAATCCCATTTGAAAATAACATTTGGGAAGAGATTCTGTACTTAAGGCAACAAATTTGAATACTCCAAACCAATTACTTCCTATAGTTTGGACTAACCACATGTACAAGCAAGTCTGAAGATGAAAAGTAATATGGCAATGATGTTGTTGTAATGTTGTCAGGTCACACACCTAGTTCCTCTATGAAGAAATTCATGAAGTATATCCGTCATTCCCATGGTGTGGATTCCATATGCTTTAATTTCCCTCCTTTAGGGTCTACAACAATCCATGCAGAGGTTTTCTTATGTCAATGCAATACATTCCAATCATATAGAAATCCAATCATACAGCGTTTGGATCATAAACTTTATATTTTTGCAAGGTAAATTATGTCTCTATTGCCATTTGATTATCCGTAGCAAAGTTAATACTGTTGGAACTGTTTCCACTTTTTCTTTTGATTAGTGTATGAACTTTATTTGGAAATGTTACATACAGGTCATAACGAATGGAAATACAAGAGTATAGAGCACAGGGCACTGACGAATAGGAATAAAGAAAGATTGTTTGTAGTCATGTTCCATGCTCCAAGTTACAATGTGGAAATTGGTCCTTTGCCTCAGCTTATAGATGAAGCTCACCCATGCCTCTACAGATTGTATAAACACGCAGACTACAATCACCATTATCTCTCCAACAAGCTGGAAGGGAAAAAAACACTAGGTTTCACAAAGATTCATCCTTAAAATACTAATGTTATTATTGAAATGTAATTATTCAGGGTAGCTGAGACTTCATCTAATATAATTTGCAAGTATGCCTGGTCTATCTCCATGTAATTGTGACAATAAATATGTTCCATTATGATAGTAGTATACAATTTCGATCATATAGAATTCCAATCATACAGCGTTTGGATCATAAACTTTATATTTTTCCAAGGTAAATTTCAAAACTAACAATGGAATTTGAACTTTTATGGTGGAATTAATGGTCTACGGTTTTAAGAATGTGACCATAAGCATTTCCCAGACACGAAAAGGGTAAGGGAATAGCTACAGAAAAGAAATTTTCATGAAATGAACAGAAGAAGTCCTATCATCAAATAATTTTTTAATGATCCTAGAGTTCTTTAAAAAAATCCCATTTGAAAATAACATTTGGGAAGAGATTATGTACTTAAGGCAACAAATTTGAATACTCCAAACCAATTACTTCCTATAGTTTGGACTGACCACATGTACAAGCAAGTCTGAAGATGAAAAGTAATATGGCAATGTTGTTGTTGTAATGTTGTCAAGTCACACACCCAATTCCTCTATGAAGAAATTCATGAAGTATATCCGTCATTCCCATGGTGTGGATTCCATATGCTTGAATTCCCCTCCTTTAGGGTCTGCAACACTCCATGTAGAGGTTTTCTTATGTCAATGCAATGCATTCTGATCATATAGAAATCCAATCATACATCATTTGGATCATGAACTTTATATTTTTCCAAGGTAAATTCTGTCTCTGTTGCCATTTGAATATCCTTAGCAAAGTTAATACTGTTGGAACTATTTCCACTTTTTCTTTTGAGTCGCGTATGAATCTTATTTGGAAATGTTACATACAGGTCCTAACAAATGGGAAATTCAAGGGTATAAAGCACAGGGCGCTGACGAATAGGAATAAAGAAAGATTGTCTATAGTCATGTTCCATGCTCCAAGTTACAATGTGGAAATTGGTCCTTTGCCTCAGCTTATAGATGAATCTCGCCCACGCCTCTACAGATCGTATAAACACGCAAACTACAATCGCAATTATCTCTCTAACAAGCTGGAAGGGAAAAAAAGGCTATATTTCACAAAGATTCGTCCTTAAAATACTAATGTTATTATTGAAATGTAATTATTCAGGGTAGCTGAGACTTCATCTAATATAATTTGCAAGTATGCCTGGTCTATCTCCATGTAATTGTGACAATCAATATGTTCCATTATGATAGTAGTATGCAATTCCGATCATATAGAATTCCAATCATATAGCGTTTGGATCATAAACTTTATATTTTTCCAAGGTAAATTCTGAAACTAATAATGGAATTTGAAATCTTATGGTGGAATTAATGGTCTAAATATCTTATACTTCTTACAAAAATATTTTTGATTATTTTAATTTGAATCTTGTTTATTTATGTTTCTGAACGAGTTAGGCCGAGTCACACTTTTGTTGTATAATCAGTGCAATTTGAATGGAATGATTAGAGCTTACATATTAGTGAAGCTCACATTTTTGTTATGCTACCCGGTCTTCGTATGTGCTTTTTATCATTTCGATTTGTAAAGATTATGAAGTCATTAATCACTTTTGCAATAGCATGATTTCTCGTGAGTGGCTTCCAATCCATATTAATCATTATGTTTTTTGTTTTTCTAATGATTCTTTCATGATGAAATATGTTTTTTAAAGGTTTAATTACATGAAGTTTTATATATACCACTTATTTAATAAAAAATACATTTAATTTAACAACACTAATTGTTTACACAAATAGATTTAACTTAAGATTTCTTTTTAATTGACTTGAGATAGTTATCCTTTACTCTTTAAGTTTGAGAAAAAGGTAGGATAATCAAGTTTCACAACCAAAAATATCTTATCCTATTGAACACTAATAAAAGCAATTCCATAGACAGTGCACCTAATATACTATGCTTCAAATTTGGACCTAGAAATTTTTTCATCTTGGCCATCATGGTTGGAGGGCATGGCAACAATTGCCCCGAAGTTACTCCCTTTGTTAACATGTCTACAATATTCTAGGTAGTATGTATCTTTTTCATTTTTTTTTTTTATAATGGAAGGCTCATTTACTTACAAGATGAATTGAACTCTCATTGTCACTATACAACCTACCATTTTGTTTCTTATTTCCTAACTCCTGCAGAAATTTGTTTATTTCCTTTTGTAATTTCTAGTAAAACCACATCCTTATCTTACGATACTATATATTGCATACCATGTCTAAATACTCATATACAAAAAAATATTTGAAACTCAAAAAAATAAAGTCAAGTATTCATATCTCTCAAATACATGAGAATCCATTTTATTGTCTACTAATGCTCTTTACATGGATTGTTCAACTCATGTGAAATATCTTACCTTGTGCACACCTTATAGATCAACATGTAAATGTGTAGAAATTTGGACATGGAGTGTATCTCCTCTTATGTCTTGGACACATCTCCTTATTCAATCTAAAATAGCTTTCCAAACATGTACTAAATAGCATTGCATCCTATGTTTTAAATCTTTCCAATACCTACTTTATGTACTCATCATTGTAGACAATGTTAATTCAATATTTTTCATATCTTTTGTTATTCTCATATTCATTGCAAATGATTAGCTAATTGTTTTTTAATCCTACATGTTATGTGTTTGAAAAAATATGGCATCTATATACAATAGCATGATACTATAACTACCATTGTGTACTATGTTAAAATAAAAAAAGGTGGTGAGAGTGACCTTGTTCTATCATAAGCCTATAGAATTTTAAATAACACTATTGGGAGATTATTTTAGAATTTAAAATAACACTATTTGGATATTGTTAACCGCAATAGGGAAATGATTTATGTTCCTTTCCATATAAATATATCTATGTTTTTATATTAGGTTTTAGAGTTTGTTAGGCGTAATGTATTAACAATAATAAAGAAATGATTTTTCTTCCTATAAATAAGAATGCATATTTTTTCTTGCTTACCTCTATATATATATAATGGTTAGGGTTTTATATTATTTTTATAGCGTTTTGTTTCCTAAATAAATATTAATACATATTTATCTCTTACTTATCTATATGTACTGCATTTTGGTGTCACTGCTCAATATATTCTTTAGTTTTCAGGAAAAATATCAATAGTTGGAGAATTCATTCGAGAATGGAAAATAAAGTAGAACATATAATTTCAACTTCGATAATAATTTGACCATTTTGCTGCAATTTCAAGCCAACTTCCATACAAGAATAGTACATGGCCACAATATTATTTACTAATAATATTATAAATTATAAATTCTTGGGAACAAATATAAAATTGAAAGATTGTGATTTTGATTTTCAGACACACATATATTATTATGATTAATAGATGATATGTAGAATACTTGAAAAATGGAAAAATATATATATATATATATATATATATATATATATATATATATATATATATTATGATGAAAGTATATTGCCAGAATTGTATTTGTTAGTAATTTTATAAATTTTATGTAAAGAATATAAGATTCAATGATTGTAATTTTGAGAAAATTTTATATTATTATAATTATTAGTAAGTTCTTGAATAATGTAAAAGAAATATAATACAATTATAATATCTATATATTAAATTTTGTTATAAATTATTAATTATAATCTTTTATGTTAAATTTTTATATAAATTTCTAAATTTAAGCCTGTGTGACTTGGATTTATTTCTTTTTTATTTTCATACAAATAATTTTACATAAACTATGAAATATGTTTCTGTTTGGCATGTGGTTGTGCTAATTGTTTGTATTAATGCTCTATGCTTACATTCTTAATGGATTATTGATACATAGCCACCTGAGAACCATCCATAATGAATATATTTATATCTCAATTTTATTAACCTCATGGTTGAACAATTGTAGGAAATGGTTGAACCATATATTTATATCTCAATTTTATTGACCTCATGGTTGATCAATGGTAGGAAGCAACAATAAAAGATTTTCTACCATATACTTTTGGTTTCTTAATTCAATTTAATTTCCTAAATATTTTTTTTAAATGTGTGTGGTGTAGAAACATTAGTAACAATACACACACTTGATGTTGTGGTTCGCTATTTAATTTGATCAAACCTTGATATTCTTGTTCTTATTTCTTATAGATAGCACTTTTCTTATGATTTTTTTTAGAAGACCGCTAAATTAAAACTTCGTGGTTCATTAGATAAGAGATATGGCATACTTCTTAAGGCAAATATCCCTTATTTGCTAATAATATTATAAATTATAAATTCCTTGGAAAGAATATAAAATTGAAAAATTGTGATTTTGAGACACAAAGATATTATTATGATTAATACATGATATGTAGAATTCTTGAAAAATGGAAAAAAAAATATTTATTATGAAAGTAGATTTGCCACAATTGTAGTAATTTTATAAATTTTATGGAAAGAATATAAGATTCAATAATTGTACTTTTGAGAAAAATTTATATTATTATAATTGCTAGATGATATAGATGATATAGTGAGTTCTTGAATAATATAGAAAAAAATATTATTTCTAATCATAATAGATCAATTTTTTTTGTAATTTTTATATTTATAAGAGTAGTCTAACTAGTTGCATTGATATTTAGTTAATGACAATAAACAAATAATGAAATTCCTGCTCTATTCACTTAGTTCAAAGTATAAAATAAAGTCACAAATATATCCACTACAATTTTGAAAGTAGTTCATATAATCTTGTGACTTGTACCATTTACCATCTAGAAAAGTATACATCATTAAATAATTATTTAAACTTCTTTTCTCAAGTGTTTGCAAGCAATGGCTTTTCTAAAGTTTTGTAAGGAATAATTGTCTTCTACTGGTTTTTAAATTATTTCATAATTTTATTTTATTTTTTAACCATCCACTATGAAACTCTATTCTAATATTATCATTCATTATGAAACTCTATTCTAACATTATCATTCATTATGTCTTCTTCTCACCAACTTATTGCATTCAAATAACTATTATTGTCATGTAAAAGATTCTATTTTTAACAATTATTTTTAAAAATTATGGATTGGTTGTACACTATTAGTATGTCCATCAAGTCTTGGATAGATGGTGATCTTTGTGCTCTTACATGATAAATATATAGTCCTATACAAAAATAATATTTACCTAGTACCATTATAATATTCGTATATTTATTTGTTCACATTTAATTGATACAATTATAATACCTATATGTTAAATTTTGTTATAAATTGTTAATTATAATCTCTTATGTTAAATTTCCATATAAATTTCTAAGTTTAAGGATGTGTGACTTCGATTTATTTCTTTTTTATTTTCATACAAATAATTTAAAATAAATTATGAAATAGCTTTGCATTTGGCATGTGGTTGCACTAAATGTATTAATGCTCTATCCTTGTATTCTTAATCGATTATTGATACATAACGACTGGTCATAACCATCCATAATAGTTGAATGATATATTTATATCTCAATTTGAGACCTCATGGTTGAACAATTGTAGGAAGCAACAATGTAAGATGTTCTACAATATACTTTTGGTTTGCCAATTCAATTTAATTTCATAAATATGTTTCTAAAAGTGTGTGGTGTAGAAACATTGGTAACAATACACACACTTAATTTTGTGGTTTGCTATTTAATTTGATCAAACCTTGAGATTCTTGTTCTTATTTCTTATTGATAGCACTTTTCTTATGAATTGTTTTGAGAAAATCGCTAAATTAAAACCTCTTGGTTGATTAGATAAGACATATGGCATACTTCTTAAGCCAATTTTCCCTTGCTAAGTATGAGATGTTCAAGTATCCTCCATCTAAGTCGGTTGCTATTGCAATCTCAATGTGTCATCTATAAGTGTGCACCATGGAACAAATATCTTCAATTTTATGCACGTTATAATGAAGAGCAACTCAAGTAAGTAATTTCATATGGTGATGCATTTCTTTGGAAATAGGGCTTTTGCAACCTATTTTTTTATTTACCTATGTTTGTTTTCAATTTTCATGAAATGTTTGATGGCCAATTTCCACAAAAGTTCACACAACACATTACTAGGTCTTTATACTAAGTTTTCAAGAAGATTAAGTTGTGTAGCACCTACCACCATACCTGAGTGATTATAGATTAGATTATATTTTTTTGGGTTTTGCATGTCATTTTGTTGATTATGATTTCTGATGCTTTATTACATATTTGAGTTTTGATCCTACCTCATTTGAGTAAAATTCAAATTTACACAATGGAGGTAGTTAATTTGTGTAGATTGAGTCCTAACATAGTGTTTTCTTGAGTGTAATTGAAGTCTAATTATATTTTAATTATTGGGTTTGAAATATTACATATTTGAGTTTTGATCCTACCTCATTTGAGTAAAATTCAAATTTACACAATGGAGGTAGTTAATTTGTGTAGATTGAGTCCTAACATAGTGTTTTCTTGAGTGTAATTGAAGTCTAATTATATTTTAATTATTGGGTTTGAAATTTTATAATTGAAGTCAAATTATATTTCAATTATTGGTCCAATTATATTTCAATTATTCAATAAAGAAAAACATAACATATGATAAAAAAAGACAGGACGTACATAAACAAAATTGCATAAAACTTTTACTTCTTGACTCCAACAAGTTTTGATGCATTTTCAAATATGGAATGACAACCATGATGTTGTTCACAATGTCATATTGCTTTTTTAACCTCTTCCATTAAAATCTAATAGTATTTCTCTATAGAATCTTAAAAAATCATCACTGAAGATCAAATTATGATTAATCCTCAATTCCCCCATATATCAAAAAGCAATGCCATGACTAGGTCGCATATGGAAAAATTACATCCCTGAAGAAAAATATCATATCTTATACAATATTTTGTCTAAAAAAAAATAAAAAATACAATATTTTGTCTAAAAAAAATAAAAAATCGAAACAGGTTCTCATAAACAACTACTCCATAGATAATGGATAATCTCTACATGACACTACTATTATTTACAAAAAAACCATATTTAGAATACACAACAATAATTGCAACTATATCTCGTTGTCATCCACCCTTGTTTTCAACAATTGCCATTCACATGTCGCTATTCTTCCACACTTTATGCCTTACGGCGTTTCCTTTGCAACATCTGGTACAAATGCTAGTTTTATTCCAAAGAAAATAATTGGAATTCTATTATTACACCGAAGGCATTTTCTCTATGCGCTTTCAATGTCTAAAAACTGTTCATTCCAGCGAATGAGAGAGCCTCATTTTCGTCTTCTTTTGGCTAATTAAAAACCTCCATGTGTCATTATCGGACCTGTCCGATGGATTTCCATTCGTTTTCCCGATGTCCTTGTATTTTCAATGGTAGTTTTTTTTACGGTAAAAAGTATTTTATTGAAGTACTGATAACATGCTGCAGTGGGGTTTGTCCACGTTTATTTTAGGACGTGGAAAATATTTATTCGTTGTGCCATTTGATGTCACCTAGACAGTACCAAAAAAATCTCGGGCTCTACAACCTTAGGAGACATGATCATGTCTAGACCACACCCCTCTTCAGAATCTCCATGGCCGCTCGAGTAATGGTTGTTTTCGTTGTTACTCATAGACTGGAGCATTTTCATTCTTTCAACCCACGGTTTGGAAGTTGAAACCTCCTCACGATTGTCGTCTCGTGCTGGAGAGGGATCCATTCCTATGTCCATTCGAACGCTTTTTTCTGCACTCTCGGCGTTACTTTCTCCAACTCGTGTTTTCATTGGGCCCGATTTGTTGTATTCAGCCTTTGCAAATATCTAGAAAAATTTGTATGAGAAAACAATTATCCTACTGGTTAGTTTTATCGCTTTGGTACATGGGTGTCCACGTAACATATATTTTATTGTTACGACACTCTTTTCATTAATGGTGTACAGACTCTGAAAAGGCGCGCTATGAGGTGTGATTGGTTTCTTCTGGCTTGTCTTCTACAATCTTACACCAGATACATCGAGGAGCTTGGAAGAATATTGAAGCAAGTAAAGCTTTTGAAAATGTCCATCCATGTTTATCTAATTAGGCAGAAGGAGTTTTATGTATGGCATTTTTATGTCCAAATGTTGTTCACTCCAGCGAATGAGAGAGCCTCATTTTCGTCTACTGGTCACCTTGTCGATGTGTGCACAACAACAACTTCTTAGGTAGACAGTTGTTATTCCAGCACCACTAATTCTCCATTTGGTCCAATGGTTTTCTTCCATGTCATCACAACAGTCAATGTCCCTGGACTATTGACACATACCCCGGTAACCTCGCAGGTAAAAGTAGGAAAGTTAAAATTTTCATACAAATTACCCACTAGTAAATTATCAAATTCATAACTCCACAATCATCATTAACCATTAGACATTGAGTTCATTAATGCATCAAGTAAATTGCAATAACAAACAGTAGGTTACATAACCATATTAATTAATCTCATGCTTGAACATTATAATCATGCCATCAAATAAAGAACCATCAACATCAAAGATTCAACATCATTCAACTAACACAAAAGGCAATCACATCAATCACACCATGGAACACTGATATACCCTGGAAACCCCGTAGGGTGAAAACCAGCAAACGTTTAATCTTAGGGTGAAAACCAGCAAACGTTTAATCTTATTATTAAACGCTCGTGAGGGTTTTCACCCCTCACTCAATGGCTCATAAGGGATTCCATCCCTTAACCATTGTCTTAAAATCTTTACAATGAATTATCATTAAGCTGTCACATAACTAGCTAAAAGCTAATACCATTTACATGTAATCTTGTACTTACATACCGCCACATGCAAAGTTCCTTGTGGCATAATTGTTCTAGCAATGGGCAATGCTGCAGATTGACTTCATCTGCATGGACGAATAATCCTTTTTCCTGCCACAATGTTAAACATCACTTTCCTTGGCACCATCTGCCATCGTTTCCTGTCAATGCAGTGATCAACAATCTTGGCAACAAAATTAGTTACAATATTATTCAAACAATAATCAACCTTTAAAGAGATCTTTTAATAGCTACTCATGTACATGAGCAAGCATGTCAATAATAACGCCCTTGATCTATACGTAGAGATATATTTTC
Source organism: Pinus tabuliformis (assembly GCA_031772625.1). NCBI lineage: Eukaryota > Viridiplantae > Streptophyta > Pinopsida > Pinales > Pinaceae > Pinus > Pinus tabuliformis. Next base: position 1,308,417,046 of record CM062820.1, read on the forward strand.
TTTACTAAGAAAATAGCTTTAGTTCTCCTTATACACATTCACATAACAGATCAAGGTACATGTATAATATTGAAATATGCAAAGTAAAAGGTTTCGCGTACCTAGTTATTAGTAGTCAATAAAGACAACCAAATAAATTGAGCTTTACCAAGAACCTAATCGTGGAATTTAAATATGTGTTTCCGCATCTAAAGATCAACCTTATAACTGAGATCCCATCTTTGATCACAACCATTTATTCCTCGATGCAAGATCTCATTATCTATCAAGAAAGAATGATAACCGCTACAGCCGCGCACTGGGCTCTCTTAAAAGAAGTAAACAATATCTTCTGCAACTGATCTCTTTTGGAGCTGATGCCCACAGAAGGGAATACATACGTCTCTCTTCTGGAACAGAGGAGAATACATATGTCTGTCTTCCTCCCATCTTCCCGGCGGCATTGATCCCCGCCCCATCACACGCAACAGAAGTTCACTTCTATTGGATAACATCGACGCTAAAACGAACAATAGGTATTCATACACCACCATCAAGAACAGACTCCCCACTGCAGATGCAGTGAAAGGCATAAATCCATCGGTCTTCCCGCAAGAACTATTCATCTCAACTCACTCTCCTTACAACTCTACTCTGTGTGTGAAAACTGGCATCTGAACTTCCTTACAGAGCATCAATAAAGGCGGCGGTGGAAATGAATGACTCCAAAAATCACAGGCAACCTTCACCGTTTCAATGCAGCAGGTATGATACAGGACAAGACAGGATCGCAGAAAATCCCTGAAGTCTGTCAACATCTGGCCACCGTTTCCCCATAGGACGCAGCGACCAATACCGGCCTCGTCCCACCTGCCTCCCCCCCCTCCCCAAGTTCGATTACCCTCTTTTCTTTTCCGGTATTTTCCGTCCACCAAGACTTCCGTGGAACGCACAGTAACCGCCTTCCATCAAGCGTTAAGGTCCGCCTTTTCATGAAGCGTTAAGGTCCGCCCTCAATGAAGCGTTAAGGTCTCCGACTTTAATGATAACCGCGCCATTTTATTAGCGCCCCCAACCAACACAAGGTTTCCCATTTAATAATAATCCGCAGCATCCAACAGAACCAAGAATCAGTTTCTGAAACTAACTCATAACTGTTATTTTACGGGATGTTACAGGAATCCTAGACGGCTCCACATTCCAACGAGCACACAGTCTCAAACTTATTTGGCCCATGGAGGTTTAGGTACCGTCAAAAATCTATCAACTATTTCTTTCTCACATGTTATCTGGAGCCATTGGTTTATCGTAGAACTCAAATCCGCACACACCATTTTTGTCTAACTTTCTTATTAAAATGTGGTAACGAAAATTATAATCGGAAATATGCTTCCACCATAAGCAGACTGATATCCATCCAAGAAAATTGTCTGTCGGAGTAGATTTCTGACCGACCCCCATCTACGAACCAACTTCTTCATATGGTCATTGCCCAATGAAATTTCAATCATCGTTACATTTAACCTGTGCACAAACGAGCTGTCGTGTACAATGCCCATACACTTCGTATTAGGCGTACGAATTGGAAGAGTAACCATAGTATGGTCCCTCATTGTCATTGATTTGAAGAGATTTACAGTCAAAGCTTTGCCGACTTCCATTAACGTTGGGGAGACGAACGCTTCCACCACGGTGAATTAGATAGGTTTGTTTATCCCCCATTGGTGGCGATGTTACAACTATGACACTTATCGGCCACGTGTTTTCTCTCACCACATCTACTAAAGACACATCTAAAGAGGTGATTATGCCTGGAAAGAGACTATTGAACGACGCCAAGAAGTGACGTGGATAAATATTTGTGTTGTGAATGGGTGAGATTTTGAAAATGAAATCTCGTCGGATTGCAAAAAAATAAACAATTTCCATGGCTAAAAGCACCACAACAACGCAAGTTCTTCGGCAGAACACTGCTATTGCAACAAAGCTTGGGAAGTTTCACCTGCATCTTTCACATTAGGGGCATGAGGGTGTAGGGTTTGACACTAGACACCACTAGACACCACTTCAACATGGCCGATATTTCAATTTTTTCCCATGTATTTATGTTGTTGACTTCTTGAATTTTCAACATTCCTTTGCATCTCTCGGTGTCATTGCTATTTTATATTTTTATAAATTACAATATTAAATAGTATTAGAATTATGGTGAGCATGTGGTGAAAATGTACAAGTTAAAAATGAAGTTAGTGATTGGAATCTTAATATATAATACAAAGAATTGCAATAATCTAGGGTTTGGAATTTGGATATAACATATATGTTATAAAGAACTGCAATAGTTTATTGCGGTAATATTTTTTTATTTTTTTATTAAAATTATTTAACATATTTATTTCAAATTTAATTATAAATGGAAAATTGTATTTTTAAATGGTTATATTTATGTATTTAAAACGGCTTTTTTAAAGTGTTAAATTTCGGAAAAAAAAAATAAGTTAATATATTAAATAATAATTCTTTTTTATTTAAAAAAAACATATTACTTTCTTTAACCATAATTATTTTTTAAATATGATTTATGATTTGACATGGAGAGATCATACATCATTAGTTATTGCCACTGTCTGGGGATAAAGAGACTTTCCAAACATGTATAATACTTATTTGCTGAAACATGACAATTTACTAAACATAATTTTGGGTAAAACTTAACTATTATATAAGTATCATATAATAAGTTAATGATGGGTGGATGAGAATACTATTGTGGACATTATGAAAAGGTAGTGACTTATTGCATTGCATGGTGTTTAATATTTACCCAATTTTAATTGAGTAGTTATCATGTCTATTTTGGAATTGAGAGAAATGGTATCATCCAAGTACCATTGGGAAATTTAATTTGCAATAGTATTTTGGTTAATTAAAATCATCCTTATGTCGATGAAATATTTGAAATAATTTCGAAATATAATAGACAAGTCAAACAATTAAGTACCATTGGAAATTTAACTTGTAATAGTACACACAACTAAGTACTATTTGAAATTTAACTTACAATAGTACTTGGGTTAGTTAAAATTATCCTTATGTGGATTGCAGTTTTTGAAATAATTTATAAATCTAATAGACATGTCAAACAATTAGCTTTTCTCATGTACATCAAAATATTTTTACATTAATATTAAGCTCATTGAGTGATAATTAATTATAAACAATTATTTAATCTCATTTGACACGTTCCAATTTTGTGATTCACCATTACACCATGTTAACCCTTTTAACACTTACTTACACTCCGTGTCAATTTGATATTGTGTGAACCCTTTGAAGACTATATATACTCTGTGTAAGCTATATCCAGAATCTTTAGAGTCAAATTCCCTTATATGTATATGTATATGTATATGTATATATATATGTGTGTGTGTGTGTGTGTTTGTGTGTGTGTGTGTGTGTATACACACACACACACGACTCCCTTTTATATATATATATATATATATATAAGTTAATATCTCTTATTATTAGATTGTTGTGCTAAGGCAATGCAAATTTGATTGTTTATGTATACATGCCTTAAACAGTCTTTAGCAGGTTATTGTTATTCAATTTTTTGCTATATACATATGATCGTTGTTTAAAATTTCTCTTATTACGGTATAATGTATATAATAAGAGGAGAATTGGAAATGAGATGAAGAAAGATGCAGTGTGATGATACGTTCCACTTTGGAGTGTTATTTGACGAAGAAATAACACTCATCACTATCTAGAAAGAGACATGCATATGTCATTTTCAATGTCATAATGGGTAATGATATAATATTACACAACATAATAATTCAAATTCTCCTATAATGGGTATGGCATCATAAATATAATTTCAATCTTATCATGGGTATTGTTGTAGCTAAATCTGGCACCTTGTGGCACAAGTGTTGAAGGGAGATAGAAAGCCTCCTAGAGATAGCCTCTGGGTTGATTGTAGACTAGTGCCTAAGACATCTTAAATAAAGGAGCGCATGATAGGTTATATGTGAGGGGTTTGTAGCACTCCAGTTGTCACGTAATGAAAGATATTAAGAGGGATTGGTTCATTCCTCCAAAGGTATGAGTTATGTATTTCAGGTACTTCCTCACACACACAGTTCCCAGAAGTATCACATAGAACAGTGGAGGCCAATCACTTCAAAGGGGATTACAACTTAATAGGATTTGTTGAGTAAATGAGAGAGGATTAGGAGAAAGCATAACTCATCATATAGAGCCCAAAACATCCAGAATTCTATAGTGAACACATAGAGCTACAAGCAATGGGAAATTCTACACTTGTTTGAGTTACAAGTAGAGATAATGGACTAAAGAGAGGATGGGTGCTATGATTCATATAGATTAGTTTAAAGATATAATTTCAGCCCTTCATTCAGGCATATGCATTAATAAATCAACACACATGGATCTGCAAGGAAGCATGAAATCATTTCTAGCGGCTATTATAACATGAATGCAGAGAAGAATATGAACATAATGGAATTAAATAGGAGGATAACATACTGTAATACATAGAAGGGGGGATCACCACCATTTCTTTTCTTAGTATGAAATATATGTCTGTGTAAAGTAATACAGTCTAAAATACAAGTCATTCTCTTATAGATTTATGAGCCAAATTGGTATCACAGAGTTCAGAACCATCAAGTAAGAAATTCTGGAACCTCTCATAAGTGTTTCTTCCCCCTATTTATAAGAAGAGGGGGAGCTTGGATTACAGTTGCAACAAAACATTTGAGCCAGAGCTCCAACTATCTACTAGACTTGTTGTCTCAGCCTATGTAAGGCATTATTGCCCAAAACTATTACAATTGGGATTCAATCCTTTCTTGGAAATAAATGGAAATTGCAGAACTAAAAAGAAAACTGGAGGATGATGGAGGAAGTGTCCCTTCTGTTGTTCCTGTGAATGGCATTTGGTTAAGCCACATCTCTGTCGTGTGCATCCCTATGCTACTCAGCTAGTTTTTTTCCATTTGTGCTTAACTGCTTGATTAGCTCTTTCTCCGAAGTCGAGTGGAGCCCCATGCTAAATCATTAACCGCTCTTGAGCCCCCCATACTGGTACACCACCACACCATACTCTTATTCAATGTTGGAGTTGTCGACCCATCCATCTTACGAAAATATTACGAAATAATTGCATTCTGATTTCCTCTTAGACCCCTTTTTGTATAGCCCCTTTTTGCTATTTCCTTCATATGACCAAGGGCTGTGACCAAGTCTTGAGTTCTCGGGCGCTAAGGCCTTCAGGCTCCTTTCCGGGGGCTTCTTTCCCTCTGTTATATGAAATCTCGCACTTCGGCACTTTCCGAGGGTTGCCACGGTTATTTCCCCATGAACCCTACAATGCCCAATCCGCGAAGTCAGGCCCATTGGAAGTATCACAATCGCACGGAAGGAGGGGAAGGCCCATTTAGTTTTTTCCATAGTGCGGGCAGACTGTCTGGACACGAACTCCTTATAAAATAGAACATATGAATCATCGCATCCGAGAGGATCCCTCTCATACTATAATCACAGGTTGGGAGATACCTTGATGTAGGAGTTATTTAACCTATGCAACTATCGATCGTCGATCTGCAAGGGTTGACATCATCACTGCCACGTGTCACCTTATGATTGGTGACACGTGTCACCTAGAAATGCCACCATAGGACCCCTAAAAAATGTTGAATCTATGTGCCATGTGTCACGGCCTGTATTGCCACATCATTGATGACGTCAACTTCCATGTCATACATACAGGCTAATGGGATTGTGCCATGTGGCCCCTTGGAGGAGAGAGAAAGGGAGTCACCCATTCATATTTTTGTATGCATTTAACGTTGAGGGCCCGAATTATCAGCGATTTGCGCTATCGCCATGTTTCACCCCCCGCAATTCCTTAAAGATGGCCAAGACTGCAGGACTACAAGATCATTGGATTGCGGGACTGCAGGACTGTGGAATCGTGGAATTGTGGGAAAGCGGTACTACAGGATTGCGAGACTGTGGGATCACGGGACTGTGGGAATGCAGGACTGTGGGGTCGTAGGACTGGTGGACTGTAGGATTGAGGACTGCGGGACTGTAGGATCATGGGACTGTGGGATGCAGGGCTTTGACATGGCCGATATGTGGGATGCGGGGATTTGACAAGGTCGATATGCAGGATCATTATGCACGGGTCCCCGAAGTCCGATATGCAATACACAGCTTTGTGCGGACTCATCGATAGCCAATTTGTGATATCAGCGATTGGCTTATCACTGATTCCGCTACAATCATTATTTCCACTTCGTAAAAGCATCAATTTACGATTGCGATCGGCCCATGGTACTGCGACATGTGATTTCCTTTTGTCCTTTGGTTTTTTTCTCTTTGTTTTCTAGGCTTTCCAAGGGTAACTTCAACATGCTCTATCTTTTGATCTAGAAGTCCATTCTTGGACTTCCATATACCTTTCGAAAGATATTTCCAAGCACTATAAAATGGAGAGGGTCCGATTAATATTTGAGAGCTTATGTGGCTTGGGAAATCGCTTTAAACTTCACTACTTTTCTACACTCTGGGCAACTGATAATTATATAAAGTAGTGAGTGACAACAGGCATGATAGGTTAAAATAATTCAAAGGAAGCACACCTTCAGAAGACATAAGCACCCCTTCCAAATGGTGCTCAAAGCATAAGCTATGAATTGTTTGACTGTACAGGAATCTGCTACTAGTACCTGTTTTTTCTATAGATACCAATAAGCTATTGAAGTGTAGATGGATTGAGTTATCTCTATGATTAATTGAAGTGTAGGTTTTCATTAATCTCTATCTTCTCTAAGTTAATATGGTATTAAATTTAAGTCTAGGCACAAGAAAACTCTAAAAGATGACAACTTCCATCTGTGGAGCTATAAAAAGGGTCTCTTTCACCTCTAATTACCTCACATTAGTTGTCAATCCAGGAACGTTTTGTTATTTCAAAGAGTGTCTCAGTCGGAGGCTATCATTTGCCAGAGTAATGCTAATAGTACAGTGTTCAAAAATACAAGAGTAAACGGATGCTTGTTTACAACAAACTACTTCAAAAGGTTAAACTACACATTCAGAAAACTAAGCAAGTTATCAGTCAAGGGTTCAGTAGCAATAACTCATCCCTTTGTAAACTGATGGAACTAAGGTAAATCAGAGAATAGATCGTGGATCTGGGAGCCAGGCAGTAAATGTCAGTGCTCACTATAGCCCTGGATCGTTCTTCACACCAAAATAACAAAGAACAGGAAATAGAATGGTAGATAAAAAATGGAACAACAAACCTGAAATAGAACAACAAATCTGAAATAGAACAACAAACAGGAAACTGTAACAGCAACTAAGTCTAGCAAGCAGTAACACCTTAGTCTACAAGATCAAATGCATGAATCGTGACCTACAGGAATCAAATGGCAATCCTTCACTCTTAAGGACGAATTGAACAACACACCAAAATGGAACAACACTGATCAACGACGAATTATAGAATAGTACTTCAAAACCATATATGCACACGGCACACCTTAATAGTAACCTGATCTCGGTAAACCAGTTATCACTCTTAGTTATAAAAGATTACGACTGCATTTCAGAATGGAACAGCAATGTCTATAGATCCAACAATCGCAAAGAACATAATCGCTAAGATGAATTCCGTAATATCAATGAATAAGTGCACAACACAGAGGCTCTGTAATTGAACAACAACAATATTCTGTAAAGACTGACAGTATTATATCAACACTTATAAGAACAGTGATATGTTGCAGAGTCAATACGATAGTTCTATCTAAGTAAAGTAAACATAACAGAGCATGTGATGTAAATTAACGAAACACATCAGATTACCAAATAATGTTGATAAGCAAACCACGCATAAACCAAACGTAATACTACAGGAGCAAGTGTCCTCTAGGGCCAGGCCCTTAGCCTCCAGGGGTACACCGCTTGAAATTACTCCAGACTCAAGGATGAAATAGCAACTGAGTTTGTATTAATGCATAAAATAGAATTACAGTAGATCGGTTCTCAACGAGACTCGATGATCAAAGTTCCAATCTTCAGAGAAATTACATAAAACATAAGAATTCGACCCCTCGAGCTAACAGTGCTGCCCCATTTATAATGATGAAGGCAGAGATGTCTAGGTACAAAAATAGTTAAAGCAGCGATCCCTCAAGATCAAAGGATCTTGAGGGATCCGCCGAACTCTTAGTTCTCAGTTATCTCTTTTCCTTCTTGCACCGAGCCGACATCTTGACTTCCTCTCCAGGGCTGATTCGCTTTGATCTATTTTGCCTTGTTTGCATACGGTTCCCCGTCAAAGGGACAACAGTTAACCCAGCCTTATTCTTTCCTTCAGCACGACAGTCTTTTGTTTTCCCTTATTTCTGCATAAGATAATGACAATTGTCAGTGTTTCCGCTTTGCACATTAATCTCATCAATTTCATTACAATTCCTTATCATTTTCCTAGTTCATGATGCAAAAGGTTTGTAAGTTCTAATGAAAATATGTTGAAATAATTACCAAAAAGATACCTTCTTTAGTACTCCACACACCCCCCTACTTACCCTTTTTCATGCCCTCATGAAAACATTGTAATTGACATATAAGGCAGTGAGAGAGTAGGCTAGAGATGGAATCTCATGTGGAGGTCTATAGCCATGATGCATAACTAGGTGTTCAAAGAAATGGCCTGTCTGACCCTCAGGCATCTCATACAAGGCTTTGTACCTAGGTGCAGGGTGCCAAATAATTGGACTCTGGAACCTATATCCTAACCAGGATGACCCTGCCCTCAAAATGACTTCGCCATAGAGGTGCAAGCGGTCGGCAGCTAACTTAAAATTTTCATACTTAAATGGCTCCCTAAGTTGGATATTCGGATTAGAGATCTGATATCGAAATTTAGCCACATCAATGGCAAGGTCTTTAATAGTGAAAAAATATTATATTCCTTGTTGATTGATTGTTGTGTGAATGGGTCTTAATTCTTCAATTACACCTAGAGTCTTCATGATGTTCCTATGTTCTCTCCACAACTGTACTGGATTCCTAGGCTCAGCTCTTACCCGCAAATCTAATCTGTTTTCTTGCCTTTGGAAAGAATTATAGGCTTTAAGCCATTTAATTTGATTAACCCCAAATGAAATAAATGCCTGCAATTGGATATCCCCAACAAAAGGCCCAGGGTTCAGCTCGGTTTCCTGGTCTAATACAAGGTTATGTAAGTAAAACTCACACAGTAGTCTTTGAAGTTCCATGGAAAATTTTAGGGGCTAATGTTCGCCCAGTGGGCTAATTTTCCATGATTTTTCCAAAAAAAAGATTCGCCAATTTCCAATTTTATAAAAGACGATTCGCCCAAATTTTAGAATATAAAATTATTTTACCTTAAAAATCGCCAACATTATATAGAGACTATATATAAAATAATTATAAATTTGATTAATTTTACAAATATATCAATAAACATTTATAATTTGCATATTAGGGATTAGTGAGATTCGCCAATGTTTTAAACTTCAAGAAAATTTTCCATCCTTAAAATTTTCCTTGCTTTGAACTTTTACCCCGTAGTGCTAACAGCAGTTTATAAAATCATCGAGGGTATTAATTTGTATGGGAGCACCTGCTTTAACAGCCTTTATTTTTAATTGCAAATATCGTTCCATTAGAAACAAGGCATAATTCTTAGTAGGGGCTCTACATGCTAGGACGTCATTGTACAAAGAACATAAGGTATCCATTTTCTTGATAACTATATCTAACCTACGAGTTACCTTCGCGATTTTCTCTTCTTCCCTTCGCCAACCTTCAAAGGCCTGGCTTTCGGGTAGATTGATGTTCCTAAGCTGTTGTTGTAGCTCTTCATACCTTTCCTAAGGGACCGTTTGCTCTCTGAGTTTTTCTGTTGCTTGTTGAGCTTGCGTCAAACCCTCCTGTAGGGTTTTTGTTCTCGGATCTCTTTCCCATGCGGCGGTGGAGACCGGGAGTTTTACCTGAATTTTCCTATTGCATTGTTTTGATTTCATGACCCTTATCACTCCCGCAGGTGGTGCCACTGTCTGAATTTCCTTATCACAGGTCAATCTGTCATCCATTTCTATCTAAACATGGATATCACGCGAATGTTATTCCTTTTTAATTTGAACAACAGGTTGCTTCTCAACAACATTTGGAACAGCATCCCGTTTTTTGACAGGGTTTTGAACAACAGGGTGGACTCTCGTCCTTTGTTCCTTTGTCTTGAGGGGTTTTTCTGGATCAATTGCATGTTTTCTCCCCGAAGTCCTTTTTACCCTTTTCCTTGCTTTCAAAATCCTAATTTGTTGTCGAAGTTGGACTATTACATTCAGTAGTTGCTGTTGTTCTTTCTGTAATTTCTTAATTTCCTCAACTTCCTTAAAAGGAACAACAGACTGTTCACTGCGGCCTGGACTATGATCAGTTCCTTGATTTTGTTCCTGGGGTGCTTCTTTGTTGCTCTGCTTTGGCTGCTCCAGGGCAAGAACCCAAGATGGTTCTGTTATTTCTTGGGTGACTTCCTTTTCTGCTCCCCCTGCCTCTGGAGTTTCTTCTGGTGTCGTCTGGCTAGGAACAGATTGTTCCTGTTCTGCATCTCCTGTCATGTTTTCATCATGAACAGGCTGACTCTCCTCTTCTGCTTCCTCTGCATGTGATTCTTCACGTGCATTTCCCTCCTGAGCAGAGTGTTCTTTTGGTTCTTCTTCAACATGGAGGTCTGATGGGCTGGAAGATTGGCAATATTCACCCATATTGGCTAGAACTTTGGCCAATTCATCTTCTCTCAATGGATCCCGCACTGGGATGCCTTCCTACTGTCCCATTTCCTCCTCCTACTCAGATTGCTTGGTTTCTCCCTCGTTTTCTCCTTCCTCATTTTCCTGCATTACTTTCTCATTGTTTTCTTCTTCTAATCGTGGGGGTTGCTCATCCCCTGTATCTTCTATCTCTACCAGTTGGTTGGTATTTCCTTGGGGCTTCTCCAGCCTCCCTCGTAGCCGTGCTAGTCGGGCCGATTTCCTTCGTTTTTCTGGACGCTCAGGTGTACTGGTGGCATGTTTTCATTTCGGGGATGGTGTGGTCAACCTTTCTTCTATTATGGCAATTAGCTCTTCCCAGCTGCTCTGCTGCTAGGTAAGGCTATGGCTGACTATTAACCATATCAACCCATGATGACTAACAACTAATTCTACATGTTGCGCCTTTTTCATGCTCCGTGCAACATCATCCAGTAATGTATTCAAGAATGCAGGTAAATTTACAGAGCATTTTTGTTTTAACACAGCTAAAAGTTTAAGGTGCCGTGGTCTTACCACATCTTTTCTTCCTTCACAGGTGATGTAGCTTTGAATGGTCCTTTCCAATTCCACCCATGGTTCTCCTAATGTTACTAGCAGAACCCCCTTTCCTCTAATTGTCAGGCTCTGCCCGTCGTCCTAGAAGGTTTCTATAATCTTCTGCAATCTCTCCTTCTTTAGCGTCCATACAGGCCCAGTGGCTGGCAGTCCTGATACCTCTACGATTATGTCATCGGTGACTGCTATGTGTCTCCCCCTCACTGTGGAGTGATCCTCTTGCAATTTTTGCAAGAATTCAATTGCTACAGTCTCGTTGGATTCCCGTAAGCGATTGAAATAAGTTAGCCACCCGGCTCTTGCCAAGATTTCCCGTGCAGCATCAGAGACTGTTAACACTAGCGGTTCTCTTTGAATCGATCTCCCTCCCATGTTTATAGTTTTGCTGTGAAATCTCAGAATTTTAACAATGGGGCGGCAGCTATTCACGCTGTTAGAAACACAGAAAGGCTGATAGACGCGAGAATTGCTCAAAATCTAATGCTACGGAATATACAATGGAAATGGCTTAGGAACAACAAGTCATGCAAAGAATAAAAAATAGTATATCGTTGAGCCGTGCTATTCCCAAGTACGCAGTTTCCCGAATAGTGGTCTGACACGTCATCCAAGGAATGATGAGGTTAACCTCCCTCCCCCGCAATGTGATAGGCCGTCCCGGCCATCAAATAAAGGAGCGGCGTGCCAGTCTGTTCTGAAGCAGAGTCATAAAGGAACAGCGTATGGCAATATGCCATGTTTACAAAGGTAGCAGATTACCGAAATCGAGGCGTCAAGTTGGATCGCTTAATACGTAAGAGACTGTTGTGATATGATGCGAGGCTGGGAGGATAGGACATCTGCCATACATACCGAGTCTCATGCAGTCATTGTCAACTGCTCTGTCATGATTGGTGATAATAGATTTCATGCGTTGTATGGTTCGGAAAATAATATGCATTCGTCTTATATGATTTATTACTAAGGTATAAGGAACAAAAGGGTGCTAATAACTACCTATTGGTGTAAATAATGTGACTTCAATACCATTAACAGTGCTCTGCTGCTGACAGGTGTCCATAACCTTGGCAGAGTTGTTTGTTTCACCCATGGAACCATGATCCTTTGTGTATGCTTAGGAAGTGTTGTGTGATGTCAAAATGTAGGCCATTATGCTATCTTGGTGACCAGTTAGCCATAATGGCATTCACGAGGAAAGAGCAAAAGGTGGGCAGGCCGGCTCGTGATGAGACCTCCTGTTCCAAGGGTTCTTTAATTGATATACCTTTTGTACCATATCCCTGGTGTGGTGGCCATAGTGGGAATGCCACTTCACTTTCTTCCTCATGATCATGGTAGGCTGGCTCTTGGTGAGACCTCCTATCTTGCAATTGACAACTTTATATAAACAAGTTAGTTTGCTCTTTTTTTTCTCTTCTTTTTCTTTTTCATAAAGTACTATCCCATTTATACACAAAGGGTGGTTCAACACTCCTTAAGAGTGGGAATGGTGAAAGAAGTCTTAACATCTCAATAGGAAGATATAAACCCTTTGCTCTTATTCCTGAATAATAATCAAAGAGGATTTAAAAGGAACCAACATGATAAAGATAACCAATCAGAGCAGAGTTAGTGAATCAATGACAGCAAAATATAATAGGTAAGTGTGTCCTTCCCTCTGTCCTTTTACCAATTCAAAGAAATTTCTTATAAAAAACGATTTTATAATTCACCTGATTTCAGTTTGTTGTGATTTCGTATCCATTGCATAAGTGGATAGCTGTATTCCAAAAGACTTGAAAGAACAGGAATAGTAAGCATCCTTAATTTAAAACAACAAGGAGAACAAGCATAAGTAAAAGGAATACGAGGATGTCGCTGCTTCAAAAAGGAAGAGCAAAAGAATACAAGTGGTGTTCCTTTTAGAAAAAGGAACAGCAAAGATCAAAAACGTTGTTCCTTTGGAAAAGGAACAACAAAACACACAAATGTCGTTCCTTTAGAAAAGGAACAGCAAAAATCGAAATTGTTGTTCCTTTGGAAAAGGAACAGCAACAGCAAAACAGACGAATGTCGATCCTTTGGAAAAGGAACAACAAAAATCGAAACCACTGTTCCTTTGGAAAAGGAACAATAAAACACACAAATGTCGTTCCTTTGGAAAAGGAACAGCAAAAATCGAACAAGACACCCAAGTTTCGTTCCTTTAGAGAAGGAACAACAAAAATTGAAAATGTTGTTCCTTTGGAAAAGGAACAGCAAGGCACACAAATGTCGTTACTTTTGGAAAAGGAATAGCAAAAAGCAAAAGTGTTGTTCCTTTGGAAAAGGAACAACAAAAATCGAAAATGTTGTTCCTTTGGAAAAGGAACAGCAAGACACACCAGTGCCGTTCCTTTGGAAAAGGAACAGCAAAAAGCAAAAGTGTTGTTCCTTTGGAAAATGAACATCAAAAATCGAAAATGTTGTTCCTTTGGAAAAGGAACAGCAGAAAGCAAAAATAAAGAAAAAGAACAAGTTTAAAGAAAAATGACGGTCGATCCAACAGGTGTTGTTCTTTTGAAAAAGGAACAACAGAACGAAAAATGTTGTTCCTTTGAGAAAAGGAACAGCAAAAATAAAAACATTGCTGTTGGTTCGAAAAGTAACGGCAAAGAATTTGATTCAAAAATATGTACAAAAACAAAAGAAATTATGTACAAACTGTGAAAAGAGATAAATTACTTAATGAATCACAGGTGAGGAAGACTTCTCTCCCTCCCCCAAAATTTCCATATCAGAGTCTTGGCGTAGCTGCTGGTAGAAGGACTCCCGAGTGAGTGGTTTGCGATAAAGGCGAACTCATTGGTCATTTGCCTTCAAGGCATATCCAAAACCGTCAATATTAATAGAGTAAGAGTACCATTGTCATGTACCTTCTGGATTTCGTATGGTCCCAACCAACGAGTCTGGAGTTTCCCGGGAAAGTCTTGAAACCTGGAATCGTACAAAAGTGCCCAGTCTCCTTCGTGGAAGACTTTATTTTTAATGAGAGCATCATGCCATTTAGCTCGCTGTTGTTGGATAAGTGCAGTATTTTGGAGTGCAGAGAGCCTGATTTCATCGAGCTCATTGATCTGCTGTAATCGATTAATATGTGCCTTCGTTAAATCTAAGCCAACTTCCTGTGTTGTTCACAGTGTTCGGATTTTGAAATCTATAGGAAAAATGGGTTAATTGCCAAACACTAATTGTTAAGGTGAGTAACCAGTGGTACTTCTCCATGTTGTTCTGTAGGCCCATGGTGCCTTTGGTAGTCTGGCAGCCCAATCACGTCTATGTGAGAGATTGTTTTTGTTAGGATTTCTTCTATTATTCTATTTCTGCTTTCTACCTGACCATTTGCCTGTGGGTGGTATGGAGTAGTGATTTTGTGCTGGACATGATAGTTTTTGAGTGTTGCAGCTATTTTGTTCCCAGCAAACTGTGGTCCACCGTCTGTAATTATATCTCTTGGAAGGCCATAACGCACAAATATATGGAACAAGAACTGTATGACAGAATATTCTATAGCTCTCGGCAATGCCTCTGCCTCAACCCATTTGGTGACATATTCTGTTGCCACCAAAATATATGTTTTCTGGTTTGAGGGTGGGTTAATTGGTCCGACGAAATCAAGGGCCCATCGTTCGAATGGTTCAATGACTAACTGTGGATTCAAGGGCATCTCATCGGACTGACCAGGGCGTCCTACTCTCTGGCAACTGTCACAAGCTTGGACGAATTTCTTTGCATCTTTGAAAATTGTAGGCCAATAATACCCGGTTTGTAGGACCTTATGTCCAGTTCTGCGATCGACAAAATGTCCGCCACATGGTCCGTCATGGCAAGCTTTTAAAATTTCGAAGATTTCATCCTCTCAAACGCATCTTCTGATATGAATGTCTGCCCCTGTGTGGAATAGGTAGCCTCCAACCCACGAGAATCGAGCACTCTTCTAAACAATCTGTTTCTGCTCATTAGGGGTTAGATGTTTCGGTAATTTACCTACTGCTAGGTAATTGGCAACATCAACATACCAAGGTGTTTGAACAGCGAAAGAAAACAGATGCTTGTCCAAAAATTGATCTTCAACTACTGCTACATCGATTGGCTTTGGCATTCTTGAGAGAAAATCGGCTACAGGGTTTTCTTTTCCAAGTCGATCCTTGATGGTAATATCAAATTCCTGCAATAAAATCAGCCATCTAGTTATTCTGCCATTTTTGATAGGCTTGTTTGCTAAATATTTGACGGCAGAATGATCTGTATACAAAATAACACGGTATCCAGTAATGTAATGTCTAAACTTATTGACAGCGTGTATTACAACTAAAAATTCTTTCTCAGTAACAGTGTAATTTAATTCAGCAGGGGATAAATTTTTGCTAATATAATAAATTGCATATGGTTTTTTATCCTCTTCCTACCCAAGGACTGCTCCAATGGATGTATTTGAGGCATCAGATGATATCTGAAATGGCAAATCCCAATTTGGTCCTCGAAGGACTGGGGCTGTGGACACAAGCTTCTTTAGATCTTGGAAAGCACGTTCACATTTTTCTGTTCAAAGAAAATCAATGTTACCAGTTAGTGCATACAGAGGTGCAACAATATGCGAAAAAGGTTCTATAAACCTCCTATAATAACCAGAAAATCAAAGAAAATTGTGTACCTTTGTTTGAGTGGTAGGAGTGGGAATAAGAAAAAATATTTGGATTTTGACTAGGTCTACCTAAATGCTAGCTGCTGAAGTATAGTGTCCGAGAATAAGCCCTTCAGTCATCATCATATAGCATTTTTCATGGCTTAAACAAAGCCTGGTAGCAATGCAGCGTTGTAGGAATTTTTCCAGTGTATCGAATGCTGGATCGAAATTGTCTCCATATGGTGTAAAGTCATCCATGTATACTTCAAGTCCTTCATTTATTAAATCTGCAAAAATGCTGAGGATAGCCCTTTGGAATGTGGCAAGAGCATTGCATAAGCCAAAAGGTAGAACTCTGTAGGAAAATGTTCCCCAAGGACAAGTAAAAGTGGTTTTGTCTTGGTCTTCAGGGGCAATCTAGATCTGATTGTATCCACTGAAACCATCCATGAAAGAAAAGAATTTATTTCCTGCCAAAGTGTCTAATACTTGGTCAATGAGTGAGAGAGGGAAGTGGTCTTTTAATGTTGCTTTATTTAGTTCTCTATAGTCCACACAAATTCTCCATTTCCTATTCTTTTTGGGTACCACCACAAGCAGAGAGACCCATTTACTATCAGAGATAGGATAGATGAAGTTGACATCTAAAAGTTTCTGAAGTTCAGCTTTTACCACACCTTTTAGATGAGGATTAAGTCTCCTTTGAGGCTGGCGAATAGGTCTCGCATCTTTTTCTATGTAAATGTGGTGGGTACATAATTGAGGGTCAATTCCTTTCATATCAAGATAGTCCCATGCAAATGCTTCTTTATATTTCCTCAACAGATGGATGAGCTTCGTTTCTTGTTCGGAGGTGAGGTTGGCATTAATGTTTAAGATTTTTCCCGGTTCGATTTCCACAATTTTACTATTTGCAATAGAGGTAACAGATATCGTTTGATCGTGTGTATCTTTAAGAGGACCTTCTTCTAATTCGTTATGGAATGCTGCCTCTATCATGTGACACTGTGTGCTGGATCTGGATTCAGTTTGACTAATAAATTTATTAATGGCATCGTCCTCTGTCTGATCTTTAAAATCAAGTGCCTCTTGTGTAGTTAATGGAGATCTAATGTTGTCAGTAAGGTATGATACAGGGTGCTTATTATTTTTTATCATTGTGACACTTGGTTGTGTTGGAGGATATAAGGCCAAGTTCTTGATATTTGCTCCCCTCGTTATGGTCATATTGCCTTGTCGACAACCAATATAGGCATCATCAGTCGCAAGCCAAGGTATTCCTAAAATCAATGGGTGTCTATCAAGTCAGCTTTTTGGATTTATTACTAGAAAATCAGTCGGATATTCCCAGGAGTCAACACATACCATGACATCATGTAGCATGTCGTCTAGCCTAACCATAGATCGGTCAGCCAACTCTAAGGTAGAGGTGGGTTCTACAGATGTAATGCCTAGATTTTGGCAAGTAGTAGTTGTTAAGATGTTGATTGCAGCTCCTAGATCAACTAAGGCATTAGGGAAGGTTTGACCATAAATTTGTACAGTGACTATTGGATTTCCTGGGTCTTCGTATTTAATGGGCGTTTCTTTTCCTGATAATAAGTCAGATAGAGTGCCAACTACTTGGACTCTTGGATTGTTTGCTGCATTCCTCCTTGGTTTCTTTACACACAATTCTTTGATAGTATTTGCATATATCGGAATGTCTTGAATGGCTTGGAGGAATGGAATTTTTATGTACAAATTTTGTAATTCTCCCAGAATGTCAAAATCAGGATATTGTGTAGGTCGAGGTATGATTAATCGTTCTGGGAACGGGGGAGAGGATGTGGTTGTTTGGTTATGAGTTTGTTGTTTGTTCACATCCTCTTCTTGTGACAGATGTTCTCTGGGTAACTGATTTTCAACATGGGCTATCTTTTCTCCCTCAGTTTCAATGATATGCCCAGATCTTAACTGAAGACCATTACACTCCCCCAGATCAGCTCCTATTTTTGATGTTTCTATTATTTGGACAGATTGGACCGGTCTGTTATTTGGATTGGGGTTGGGTTGGGCTAGGAGTTGCGGTCTCAGATTAGACTGGGGATTTTGTTGTAAGGCTGGCAGTGTAGGTTGAGGGAGTGGCACGGTTCCTACTGGCTGATGCATCGGTCTTTGCTATTTTGTCTGCCAGGTTGAACTTTGTGAAGTAGGTGGAGTCCATTACGGTGGGTATGCTTTACTTTGCCAATATGGTGGAGTATAGGGAAAATTCGGCCAACTAGATGGGCTTGCCTGATTCAGCCACGGGGTTGATGAAGGAAACGACTGAGGTGACCAGTTTGGGGGCAGGGGTTGGGATTGACTTTGCCACATATTATATTGTTGAGCATTATACTACGAAGACTAAAATAAGAGGTTGGGTCCGAAAAGATACCAGATTGTCGCGGCTGCCACTGACAGCACTGGTTGAGCAAATATACCGATTCTGATTCTTCTTCTGCTTCCTGATATACTGCTTTTAATCCGGGAAGTGAGGGACAGCTTTCTGTAAGGTGATCTTTTTTGCATATGGCGCATGTTCGAACTTCATCTAGTGGCCACTCCTTATGGCTATGTTTCTTCCTACATCGGGGACAGAAGATTGCCAAATTCTGTTCTGCCTCCATTTGCTTCTTCTTGGCCTGCATAACATCAAGTTGTGTAGTTAGCGTCCCTAATATATCAGTTTTAAAATTTTCCAATAGATTTCCAATTTCTGCACGCGTTACTCCTTCTGTCGAAATTTTATTATCTCTTACAAACCGATCATGTTCTGCTGGTTTCAATCTTGTGCTGCCTCTCGAACTCCTGATACATAAGTCAATAATGTCAACAAAATTTTCCTGATAAATATCTCCTTTTCCCATAATATTTAATGTTTCAATCCATTGTTCCTTCATGCCCCTAACTAATGTTGTTTTTAACACATTATCAGGTAAAGGTAGTGATTCATAAGGAGATCTTTGAAGATTATACTGAAAACGTTCCACATACTCCTCTAATGTTTCATTTGGTCTAGCCACCATCTGGAATATTTCATCCTTCAGTTCTCTAGACTTGCAATAGTCCTGATATTTCTTTAGAAAAGATTCTTTCATTTAATCCCAGTTATTTATAACCCCGCCACCTAATCCCATAAACCATCTTAAGGCAGCCCCTTTTAATGTAGAGGGAAATAATTTTAGTTTCTAGGGGTCAGTGGTGTAATCATATCCCCTACACAGCACATCGAATTCAAATAGAAATGCATCCGGATCTTCTGATGTAAGACCATGGAATGTAGGGATATGTTGAAGAGGTATTGCTTTCATGGGCGCATTTGCTGCAGTATCCACTATGGGGTATTGCAATGTAGAGGTTGGGGTGTTTGGCTAGTTTTGAACCATTTGGTCGAATATATGCGAATAACCTTCTGGGATATCTAGGAGGGTATTCCTAGGTTGAGAAGGAATGGCTTTAATAGGAATGGTTTTAATAACACTTCCTCTATCTGGGATAATGATAGTGCCTAATGTCTGAGGAGATTGAGTTTCTTCAACAATGATTTTTGCAGCACTTCCCTTGTTTGGGTTGTTTAATGGCTGAGTTGTTCCAAGAGGAGACCTTGGTTCCTCAGTTTCCCCTGTTTCTCCTCCTCCTTCACAAAGATTGTTGAAATTCCCTTCTTGCAATAGTTCTGGAGTAGCATTTTCAATTTCTTAAAAGTCCTGCTCTTCAGTTTGACTATGCACCTCAGCAAAGGCTACAAATGGTGATCCTGTGGCCTGAAGGGAACTAGTAGGCCGTCTAGAAATAACTTTTCTGGGTCCTACTTAAGGCTGATATTCTGCTTTCCTAAAGATTTCGTCTATGAAGGTTGATCAGCTAGGGGTCACCAGCCCCTTAGATTTTTCTGGCTTGGGTAGAGGTTTGGAATTCTTTTCTGGCTTTTTCTACTTAGTCATGCACACAAATCAACTGCTAGATTCTACCCAAACAAAACAACAGCAAATCTGTAGGAAAGTGGGTAGGGGAGCAGGGCTATTACATGCTCCACACGTAGGTTCTTACCTTCCATTTTTAAAACCCAATTCTTCCCTAACAGGTTCTTACACTACTCTGGAAAAAACAAATGGCTACACTCTTTCCCCGGCAACGGTGCCAAAATGTGGAGCTATAAAAAGGGTCTCTTTCACCTCTAATTACCTCACATTAGTTGTCAATCCAGGAATGTTTTGTTATTTCAAAGAGTGTCTCAGTCTGAGGCTATCATTTGCCAGAGTAATGCTAGTAGTACAATGTTCAGAAATACAAGAGTAAACGGATGCTTGTTTACAGCAAACTACTTCAAAAGATTAAACTACACATTCAGAAAACTAAGAAAGTTATCAGTCAAGGGTTCAGTAGCAGTAACTCATCCCTTTGTAAACTGATGGAACTAAGGTAAATCAGAGAATAGACCGTGGATCTGGGAGCCAGGCAGTAAATGTCAGTGCTCACTACAGCCCTGGATCATTCTTCACACCAAAATAACAAAGAACATGAAATAGAACGGCAGATAAAAAATGGAACAACAAACCTGAAATAGAACAGCAAATCTAAAATAGAATAGCAAACAGGAAATTGTAACAACAAGTAAGTCTAGCAAGCAGTAGCACCTTAGCCTACAAGATCAAATGCATGAATCGTGACCTACAGGAATCAAATGGCAATCCTTCACTCTTAAGGACAAATTGAACAACACACCAAAATGGAACAGCACTGATCAGAGACGAATTATAGAACGGTACTTCAAAACCATATATGCACACAGCACACCTTAATAGTAACCTGATCTCGGTAAACTAGTTATCACTCTTAGTTATAAAAGATTATGACTGCATTTCAGAATGGAATAGCAATGTCTATAGATCCAACAATCGCAAAGAACATAATTGCTAAGATGAATTCTGTAATATCAATGAATAAGTGCACAACATAGAGGCACTGTCATTGAACAGCAACAATATTCTGTAAAGACTGACAATATTATATCAACACTTAGAAGAACAGTGATACGTTGCAGAGTCAATACAATAGTTCTGTCTCAGTAAAGTAAACATAATAGAGCATGTGATGTAAACTAACAAAACACATCAGACTACCAAATAACGCTGATAAGCAAACCACGCATAAACCAAACATAATAGTACAGGAGCAAGTGTCCTCCAGGGTTGGGCCCTTAGCCTCCAAGGGTACACTGCTTGAAATTACTCCAAACTCACTCCAGACTCAGGGATGAAATAGCAACTGAGTTTGTATTAATGCATAAAATAGAATTACAGTAGATCAGTTCTCAACGAGACTCGATGATCAAAGTTCCAATCTTCAGAGAAATTACATAAAACATAAGGATTCGACCCCTCTAGCTAACAGTGCTGCCCCTTTTATAATGATGAAGGCAGAGATGTCTAGGTGAAAAAATAGTTAAAGCAGTGATCCCTCAGGATCAAAGGATCCTGAGGGATTCGTCGAACCATTAGTTCTCAGTTATCTCTTATCCTTCTTGCGCCAAGCCGACATCTCCACTTCCTTTCCAGGTTTGATTCGCTTTGATCTGTTTTTCCTTGTTTGCATAGGGTTCCCCATCAAAGGGACAGCAGTTAACCTAGCCTTTTTCTTTCCTTCAGCATGGCAGTCTTTTGTTTTCCCTTCTTTCTGCATAAGAAAATGACAATTGTCAGTGTTTCCGCTTTGCACATTAATCTCATCGGTTTCATTACAATTCCTTATCATTTTCCTAGTTCATGATGCAAAAGGTTTGTAAGTTCTAATGAAAAGATGCTGAAATAATTACCAAAAACATACCTTATTTACTACTCCACACCATCTATAATCCATGTTACAGTAAAGGATAGATAATAGTTTAGATAGAGATTTATTTAATTGTTCATTATTGTTTGTGAAGAATTAGTTGTGTTTTCTTCATCTATGTACAGATTTGGTTTTACCATGTGAAAAATGTAACCTCTGTTAGAGTGCTTTCACTGGCATATGAAGAAGAGAAATACCAATTTGGGGAAGAGTGGATCCATGGGAACATGGTGGATCTGATCATTACTCCTAGTCAACGTATATGTTTTTCTAGATAGGGTACATATGGGCATTGTTGAACCCTACTATTGGAGAATATCAAGATCTTGTGAAGAAGAGGAATACTGCAAGCTACTGGGTGAAGCATAAATGTGATGCAGCATTATGGGGTAAGATCAATTGAAACAATTTTTTCCATATTCAGATGCCTAGGGTGTAAAATATTTGAATTGTGGTATCCTGATGAATGCTTATTAGAGGTTGTAGTAAAAAGGGGTTTACAAGTTGAGATAGCTAGCTATTTTTATATGAACTGTAAATTCTAGAATATCTTGGAAATCTAATGACCACAAGTATATTTTTGAAAATACAAGTGTATATCTTTGAAATTTACAATGTTTTGTGCCCTTATTTTTAGCTACTACTGCCAATATTCACATGGTTTCAGTGTGTGATAGAAAGTATGGAGAGAGGGTGGCTCTAATGTTGAGCTAGTGGGTGAAAAACCCTTGTCTAATGCTTCACTCATGAAGTCATGGTGCAATTATCTTCCACAATGAGTGTCGTCAAAGATCCTGAAAAGTAGTAGAGATAGCCACTGTCAACTATGGAGGTGGTGTCTTGAAGATTATTGATAGTTGTGGGTGTGTCAGAATTAGAAGTAATTCATCTATGGGGAAATCATTCCACGTATAGGTTACTACTTGGAAGTGTATCACATAACATTAAGCCTTATAGATATCCATATGCACAAAAGAGTCATACTGAGAAAATAGTTCAAGAAATGTTAGAGTCAGGCATCATTCAACCTAGCCAGAGTGCTCTCTTCACCAGTGGTGATGGTTATTAGAAAGGATGCTTCATGACATATGTGTCCAAAATACAGAATATAGACAAGTCAACAAAATAAAAATCAAACTTAAGTTTCCTATTCATGTCATTGATGAATTGTTAGATAAATTACATGGTACAATTTTATTTACTAAGTTGGATCTTCGTTTTGGACATCATCAAATCAAAATGAGGCAGAAAGATATTCCCAAAATATTCTTTAAAACACATGAAGATCATTATGATTTTTTGGCTATTGCTTTTGAACTTACAAATGCACCTTCAACATTTCAAATGTTGATGAATTCTATTTTCAAACCCTTCGCTATAAAATTTGTAGCACTATTTATTAATGACATGCTAATTTACAAAAAATCTTGGAAGAGTGTGCAAAACATGTTGACAGTGTCTTAACACTATTGGGGGAGAAAAAACTTTATTGAAAACTGTCCAAGTGTTCCTTTGGGGTTCAAAAAATGGAATATTTGAGTCATATTGTATCACATGAGAGTGTCAAGGAGGATCCTAACAAAATAAAATCTACGAGGGAATGACCAATCCCAAATACCTTGAAAACACATAGAGGATTCTTAGGATTGATAAGATATTACAACAAATTTGTCAAGAATTATGGTCAAATAGTAGCACGTGTAACAAAATTATTCAAGAAGGAATAATTTTCTTAGGCTAAAGAAGCAAATAAAGTGTTTGAAGAACTTAAAGAGGCTATGTGTACATTTCTCATCTTCGGGACACCTGACTTCACAAAAATATTCATTGTCAAGGGTGATTCCTCAGGCCATGGCATTGGTGTAATTTTGATACAAGAAGGAAAGCACCTTGCATTTGAAAGTAGCGAATTGAAAGGAAAGAACTTAAGCCCATATCTGAAAAAAAAATGTTGGTCATACTACATGCAGTTAATAAATGGCATTCATACCTAATAGGAAGCCACTTCAAAGTAAAATAAAATAATGATAGTATAAAATACTTCTTAGAACAAAGACTATCTTTAGAAGAGAAGCAAAAATGGGTCACAAAGATGTTGGGTTATGACTTTGAAATTATCTACAAAAGGAAAAAATAAATTAGCCACATCCAACACCAACAAGAGGTTCTCAAACTATTGAAGGACATCTTGATTATGGTGCAATATATGATGAAATAACACACATATAAACATCATAGTGAAAGGTAATTTTAAGTGGGGGATTGGATATTTGTTAGATTACAGCCATATAAAAAAATGCCCCTTAGTTAACAAAATAAGGGCAATAAATTATCTTCAAGGTATTATGGCCCCTATAAGGTGTTGCAGAGAATTAGAAGTATGGCCTACAAATTGGAGTTGCCTCCATCTTTACATGTACATGGAGTCTTCCATTTTTCTTTCATAAAAAAAGTAATCAATGATAAGATCCCAATCCAAACTCTTCAACCATGTATTAATGAAGGAGGGAAAATAATATTGGAACCAATTTTTTTTGGAAACAAGGACTAAGTAGCTAAGAAATCGAGTAATTATTTAGTATCTCATCAAATGGAAGAACCTACCAGCAGAAGAAGTGTGATGGGAAGATGCATTTTTCATGCAGAAACACCCACAACTATTCAAGTGTTGAGGAAAACACTTCTTTTAAGGGGACGGGTATGTGAAGCCTTATATAAGCCCCACGTTAACCAAAAAATCCATTATTAAGCCATATATATTGAATTATTACTTTCCTATTGTTATATTGTTATGTAGGCTAGAAACCCTCATGGTTCCATTTTATTATAATTGTATCCTTTGTCTCATATATATATATATATATATATATATATATATATATATATATATATATATATACA
The DNA here is from genome assembly GCA_031772625.1 of Pinus tabuliformis. Classification (NCBI taxonomy): domain Eukaryota; kingdom Viridiplantae; phylum Streptophyta; class Pinopsida; order Pinales; family Pinaceae; genus Pinus; species Pinus tabuliformis. The sequence goes on from CM062820.1 coordinate 1,308,441,877, forward strand.
TATATACATATACATATATACACACACACAATAGGAGACCTAGTCTTAGGATCATCAAATATTGTCTTATACATTGTAATTATTGTAAAAAGAGGTTTTCCTCTTAAAGTGGACTGCAAGTATTGGGTTTCTAGCATTTTTAAGGCATAAGGATCATAACATTACATTCGATAGCTGATTTCTAACCTTCACAACATGGTTCCACTATCAAGGTTACATGAACACCCACGCCATGTTGACTTGACCCTCATATCAAGAAGGTTTAGCTCTCCTACTGATATGTATATGTATGTGCTTGAGGATTATGTAAAATTGCAAGTGTATAAAATGTGTTTTTATGGCTCTTTAAGCTGAATTCACACACCTATTAAAACATGAATTTAACTCATAAATTGTAGACAATACCACCATAACAGTAAACACAAAACAACAAGTGATGAAGGAGTTCACCCCTCCTGGGCTCCATCTCTAGGTCCAGCTCCCAATGCTTGGGCCTATATCATTATGCTCATAAAAATAGTGATTACATCAAGTTACAGGGCTAAAATGGCTTCCATAATAGCTTCAGTGGATTCAGAGCTATCAAAAATCCTTATTTAGCCTCTTTTTGCCCCCAAAAAGACCAAAAAATGAGAAAATTATGCCTCCTTCCTCCTTTTCCCAAGTTCTGCAACTAACCACCCTACAATTTGGCCCAAACCTAGCACAAGTGCCCCAAACACAAATTTTCTCCTCCAAACCTGGCTCAATTCCTGCTCGGCGGGTGAAATTGTAGGGTGGATAAGATGTCCTTTAAGCCCCTAGTCCCCAAATTTTCGGCCACATGGAGGCCATGTGACCAGGTTGGGTGCTGAAATTTGGGGGCTCTGTCTAGCCCTATTTACTCCCATGATCTTGGTCATGTGGGCTCCTCTTGTGCCTTGGGGTTCGGCCCTAAGGCTGGCCCCTTAACTCCTCCACTCGATGGTCATGTATAACGATCTATCGGATCCATTCACATGGGCACAATTATGTGGGCGGTTAAGCTAACGATTAAGGCAAGTTAACGGTTAAGGCAGACGGTCAAGTGCGCTCACATGGCAGTGTAGAGCTTGTGGTTAGGGCCGAGGTTTCCATTAGCGGTTGCAGTTAAATAAACTGTGGTGTATTGTCACATGGTGGTGGTTAATGCCATTGGGTGCGGGCCACATTTTCGTGGCACTTGGGTGGCCAGGGGATAGGCCCTAGCTTGAACCCCTCCCCAAATGTGCCAATTACGTAATTCAAATAACATTTTCCACCAACGTTTAAGAAAATCATATGTGTACTTCAATGTTAATGGCTCGGCTAGTTTGGCAGTGGTCTCGTCTTCCACTCTAGTGGAGGTGCCAATCCGACCTTACCAAAATTTTAGTGGTCATTGAGTTGCCACATGGAAACCTTTGGTTGGGCCATGTGGTGGCCTCTGATTGGTCAACATCACCACACACCAAAAACCAATAAAAAATCATCAACTCATCACCAATGAGAGAATTCCAAGTCTCAATCTACCATTGGCTCTTGAAGTCCAATCACCTTGCATAGTCAGCAAACCTAGTCATTTATACGGACTACTGACTGGGCAGCCTCTGCAAAATTTTAACAAAATTTGCATGTTTTCAAAATCGATCAAAACTCATTTTCGGGAGCATACGATGTTCGTTTTCCAAAAAAAGAGTTGCACCCAATTTTGAATGACGAGATCTATCCATTCATTCCATTTTTTAGTCATTCCAACAACTTTCATTTTTGAGCATATTTTTTATCCAACGGATCACTCCTCCCATTGGAATATTTTGGACCCCAAAAGATCTTTTATTACTGAACATTTGGATGAGGGTACAACCCCCTCACCCTTCCAGGCTCAATCCACTAAAATTTTCTTGAATTCAACAATTTGAGCTTTTCATGAAAAGTAATTTTTTTCCTTGATTCTCAAGACCTGTCTTACTATTGTAGATACCATTCTACTATAATTTTCCATAATTTGCAGAACAAAAAAACTTCCCTTGAAGGAACAAACATATTCCCTCCTTGGTCGTCAATCAAAGGAAACTTAATCAACTTGAATTTCTTCTCACCTCAAACACTGTCAACATGTCGATGTTTAGCTTGTCTTGCCTTGTCTTGCTTGCCCTTCTTAGGATGAAGTTGCAGATGCAATTTCTAGCACTTCTTGACCCAATGGCCACTAATATTACAATGGGTACAGAATTGTTTTTGCTTGCTTCTTGATGACATTGTCTTCACACTTAGAAGAGATTATTTCTTCCATGTTTCATTCCCACATTCAAGAAATTCTTTCCTTTGCTAACACTTCTTCACACTATGGTTAGGTGAATGACAAAAAATGCATGGAACCATGCTCCATAAAACTTTATTCAATTGATTATGTGGCTCAAAATCAAAGAAACTATTTGAGTGAGGGTTATAACTTCCCTTGTTATCCTTTGAACCATGCTTCTTACACATGGAACTTGAATGGCGAGAAGAACTTGTCTTAGTCTCTTCTTCAACTTTCTCATCTCTCTTTGGAGAGGTCTTGCATTTCATGTCCTCCTTTTGCTTTAAAAACCAAGATGGTACCAATTCCGGATGTAAATCCCAACAATTTTCCTCGTCATGTCCTCTCTTATGAAAAAAAGAACATGATACCCAAGAGCTATCACTGGAAGACCATTCTCCATTTTCAACATAGCCCAAATCTTCATATTGAGGTCTCCCCTTTGCCTCAATTGGATGGATAATGCCCTAATTGTTCACTCCAAGGCCTCCTCCCTTGTAACCCATCTTGGACAAGATCTTTGTTCCTATTCCTTTGTTATGCTTCTCAAAGGCTGCAAAAGAGCTTAAATCAACATTTTCATGTAAATAAACTGCATGTAAATGCTTACCATTTTCCTCATCTTTCAACTGAGGGAAAAAGATGCTCTTAAAATATTTCCTAATTATTGAGGTGTCTTCTTAGAATCTTGGTATTTCTTCTTTCAACTCCTTAGACTTTGGCACTGATAGAACCTCATCCTCATCATCATGTGGATAAAAGTTGCAGACTTAGCCATCTTCCTTCTCTAAGGGGCTTTCTGCACTAGCCTCTTGTGTAAGGGTTGTTGTGGAAAAGGATGATGATGAAGGTGAGGATGGAGGTGAAGATTATGGTGGAGAAGATGGTGGTTTTTCACCATTCCCTTTTCAAGGCTTGTCATCATCTCCTCCTTTTCCTCCAGAAGAACCCTCTCCTTTTGAAGGCTTGGAGCTCTCACGCTATAATCTTGAATTTCTCTCTTCATAGAGAACTTTCACCATGTGGGTCATGTCAAAGAATGCTTTTCTGAAATCCTTCTCATCCTCTAACATATTATCAGCTCCTCCTTCATGAGACATTCTTATTGAAGCTTTAGGAACAACTTGAGGTGAAACTTGTGGTGGAGATTGTGGCAAATGTGCTCTCCTTGTCCTTGTCCCAAATTGAGAACATGTACCCACAAGCTTTCCTTCTCCTCTCTTGAGATTCAACCTTGTAAGCATCAGAAACACTTGCAAACAATGAAATCCTCACAACAACAAATAAAACCTAAGCTCTGATACCAAACTTTATCTGTATATTGATGTGCTTGAGGATTATGTAAAATTGAAACTGTATAGAATGAGTTTTTATGACACTTTAAGTTGAATTCATACACATATTAAAACATGAATTTAAACCATAAATTGCAGAAAATTGTAGACAATACCACCATAACAGTAAACACAAAACAACAAGTGATGAAGGATTTCACCCCTCCTGGGCTACGTCTCCTGGTCCAGCTTCTAATACTTGGGCCTACATCATTATGCCAATAAAAATTGCGATTACATCATGTTACAGTGCTCAAATTTCTTCCATAACAGCTCCAATGGCTTCAGAGCTATCAAAAATCCCTGTGTAGCCTCTTTCTGCTCTTAAAAAGACCAAAAATAAGAAAATTATGCATCTTTCCTCCTTTTCCCAAGTTTTGCAACTAACCACCCTACAATTCAGCCCAAACCAAGCATGGGTGCCCCAAATGCGGAACTTCTCCTCCAAACCTGGCTCAATTCCCACTCGGTGGGCAAAATTGTAGGGTGGATAAGATGGCCTTTAAGCCTCCAGTTCCCAAAATGTTTCCCACATGAAGGCCATGTGACCAGGTTGGGTGCTAGAATTTGGGGGAACTGTCTAGCCCCTATTTCCTCCAGTGCTCCTGGTCGTGTGGGGTTCCCATGTGCCCTGGGGCTAGACCCTTAACTCCTACGCTTGGTGGACTTGTCTCACAATCTATTATATCTATTCACATGGGCGTAATAATGTGGGCGGTTAAGCTAATAGTTAAGGTAGTCTCACAGTTAAGGCGAGCGGTCAAGCATGTTCACTTGGTGGTGCGAAGCTTGCAGTTAGGGCCAAGGTTTCTGTTGGTCATTGTGGTTAAATAAACCATGGTGTATTGTCACATGGTGGCGGTTAATTCCATGGGGCATAGTTTAGGGCCTAGCCCTTGCCCGCAGTCTCGTGCTATTGGGGTGTCCAATGGCTATGCCCTAGCCCGACCCCCTCCCCAAATGCGCCTAATACGTAATTCAAATAACATTTTCTGCCAATGTTTAAACAAGTCCTATGTGTGGTTCAATGGTTAATGTCTCAGTTAGTTTGGAAATGGTCTCGTGTTTGACTCCAGCGAAGGTGCCAATCCGACCTTACCAAAATTTTAGTGGCCACCGATGTGCCACATGGTGGCCTCTGGCTAGGCCATGTGGTGGCGTCCAGTTGGTCCATGTCACCACACACCAACAACCAATAAAAAATTTCCAATTCAGCACCAATGAGAGAATGTGAAGTGTCGAGATGTCATTGGCTCCTAAAGCCCAGTCACTTGGCACAGTCAACAGGCCCAGTTAGTTGTACGGACTGTTGATTGGGCAGCCTGGAAAAACTTTTGCGAAAATTTCCTTGTTTTCCAAATCGATCAGAACCATTAGGGGATTTTTTAGGTCTAAAATGGGTCTCCTAGGGAAATTATAAAATAATAGTGGAAATAATAAAATAAGATTAGATTACATCATCAAATTTTAGAGGGAAAAAAGAAAAAAACTATTTTTTCAACTCAGATTTTCAACTTATATTCATATGGGTTTACTCAAATTTCATGCAGAAACACTTGTTGGATGTATAATTTGATTCCTCATCTAAGGAGTACCCACGTTGCATACTTTTGATGGACCCCACTACATGAAAATGAGAAATACATGAAAAACATGATTGCAATCACAATTTTTCATGTATTTCTCATTTTTCGTGTAGTAGGGTCCATTGAAAGTATGAAACATAGGTACTTCTTAGATGAGGAATTAAATTTTGCATCCAGCGAGTACTCCTGCTCGAAATTTGGGTAAAACCTTAGGGGATAAGTTGAAAATACGTGTTGAAAAAGTAGTTTTATTATTTTATTATTTTTTTAATATTTTTACTCTTTTACTCCAAAAATGTTGAATCATCCCCCATTGTTGACATCATCACCTTGAATCATACTAGTTCTTATAAAATTTATTTTGGTTGTACATTTTTCTTAGGAGGCCCGTTTTAGACCTCAAAACTCGCCTAATGTCATTTCCGGTAGTATACGACGTTCGTTTTCTGTAGAACGAGTTGTGCCAGATTCAGAATGAAGAGTTGTATCTCGTTGTTCTATTTTTGAGCCATTCCAAAAACTTTCATTTTTTAGCATAGTTTTATCCAATGGATCACATACTGCCTACCGGCCTTGGTAGCTTGGAGATAGAAAAAGTGTGATATATGACCCAAGGCCTAAGGCCTTGAAGCTTCGTTTTTGTGGTGGTATGGTAAAAAAGGGGCATCTTAGACTACCAACTTCGAGGATCTATAGCCAAAGGCCATATGCTTGAATTCACCTTGACCACTGATTGAGGGAAATGTTCCCCTAGGGATTTTTGGGTTGAAACCCTAGTAGACTGTAAGTTGTCTATTCAAAGAAGCACACATTCACACAGCCATTATGCTATTATAAGAAAATTCTATTGTAAAGGGTACGTACCTTAGGTCCTACGTTCGGGAAGGCCTTTAGGGTCCAAACCCTTCTTGGAGTTCCCTTCTTCTCTTTTGTCCTGCAAAACAAGCAATTCCAAAGAACACAGCAGTATATGGACAAAACCTTATAAAGAAACCATCTTCATGTGATAAATAAAGGTGGTTAGTTATGAAATCCAAACAACCATCTACATATGAATTCTAAACATGAATATCATTAACATAAAGAAGATTCATTTCGGGGACCAAGACATGTGTTTCTTTTATTATAGACAAATAAAGTACATGAAAAGGAATATTTTCACCTGAGTCACCTTCAGCAGGCTCGAAGCAAATCTTCCTTCCGGATCCGTTCCAGCATCACAAACCATAAGAGTGAGATTGGAGCTATAACAACCATGACCTTGAATTAGATAAAATAGCAGGTGCAGGGATTAGGTTAAACTATATACAAATATAATTCACAAACCTTATAGATGAATTTTAATGCACCAAAATGCATAATTTCTCATATTCTGCATACACATAATAAAGAAAAACATTTCTTAGGTATGAATTAAAATTCACGCTTACTTAGGAATACATTCCAATGAACATAACAACAAGCCTTGCAAATTAGGCATTCAACACATTCATATGTATTCAAAAACTAGTACCATGCACCATATAAAAAGAATCTCTGCATTCCATAAAACCAATTATATAAGTTATTCACACTTATCTATGTAAATAATGTTGGCTGGAAATTGGAGGGACTTCAACTCTCCACCCAACCATAGGACAACTAGATCATAATATTTCTTATAGTGGATCACCCCCGAGAATGATCCAAAGTTTGAGGGGATGCTTAATCGGGTAAGTTCACATCCAAGGCTTAGAAAATCTCTTAAGAGATGTAGTTAACTGTCTAGGTGGTTTTTCAACTGCTTCCCAGAAATAAGCACCATAATGAATCTCTTACTCTCTGAGCTCAATCACAAGGATTCACCCAAGGTCTAGCTTGGGTATTTCTCAATTCGAGGAGTCTGAATCCACTTTCTAAGTGGTTTATCAATTTTGTTTTCATAGAAATCATTACAGTGGCTAATAGTGCACTATGAAGGTGGTTTGTCAATTGCTTCATTGAAGTAATCACCATAGTGACTCAACTTCCTTGTCAAGTTGTTTATCAACCATACAAAAGGCGATCAAGGAGTTTATCAACTTATTCAACAAGAACTTACAGGTTTATCATCTCATTCAATAAGAACTAAGTGGTTTATCAGCTTACTCAACAAGCACTAAGTGGTTCAATCCTCCTTTGAGCCTTCAACTGGTCATCAAAATTAGGTACATAGTCTAAGCCCTCAACACAATCACAGGGATTACTTTCCCAATTCACAGAGCACAAGGTTCAATCATGGCCAACCTTTATTCTACTTTTTTTCATGCCATATGCTCAACATTGAGTTACTCTCCAAATGTTTTGTACAAAGCTTCCTTCTATTTTGTGGTCACTATTTTCCTCCAGCGTTCTACGTGTTCTTTGATCTCTTATGTGCTAATCATCTTTCTCTTCATACCACATGATGAGCCCTAGTATTGCAACGAGAATGCAGTAACTCCTAAGGCTACCAACTTAAATTATCAACCCGGGCTTCATACAAACTTAAGAGGTGTCAACACTATATGCACAACATGCAAGGTGTCCTTCTTTCATTGATCTAATGAAGTGAATGTCATAAAATCTAACATAAACTAGTTGCACAAATAAACCATGCTACTCTAATTGAAAACAAATAAAATCAATCATTCTACTTTAAAAATGGAAATAATTAATCTAATTGTAAATTTCTTGGAAAGAATAAAGTTAATCTACAACACATAACAAAAAATTTAGAAACTAAGTCTAATTCGCTTGCATTGAAGAGTTTCAAATGTTAAAATTTCTTCCTAACTCTATTTATTATTGTCTGCTTGTAGTGGAGGAAGGAGGGGTATAGAGCGGTCCTTAGGTCTCCTTAATTAGAGATTTAGTGCCTAGGGGTCATTATTCATCTAGACTAAGTCAAATTTGCAGTGGGGATGAAAACTTGTGAAGGAAAGTGATGTTACAGGTTTGCTACACACGATTGCTACAAGTGATTGCTACAGGAGGCCTATAATGGTACATGAGTGAGAATATTTATAAATGACCAAGTAAATAAAATTCAAATGGGATGGAATTTTTTTATTAAGTAGGATGTCTTAGGTCTCCATTCCAAGTGGAATCATTCCAAAATACCCTTGTTAACACATGCTAAAAAATAGCAGAAAATTACTACTCTAAAAATTGGAATTTCAAGAACTAGTGAGCTAGTTAACATATCAAATGCCTAACCTAATCAAGTGAAAATGCATTGGGAAATTTTTTTATTAACTTGAATTTTTTTATGACCTAATACAAGTGGAGTAGAATTAAATGAATCTCATTAACATGTTTTCAAAAATGGCAGAAAGTTACTACTATTTTGTTACAAGGAACTTCCAGAAATTCTAGATTTATGAACTAGTAAACCAATCCAAGTATCTCAATGATGAAGATGGATTTTCAAGGTTGTTCTAATGATATATCATGATTTTGACTATGTAAATAACTTGAAAAAAATCTTACTTCAATAATTTAACACAATCCTATAACAAAAGAAGCATCAATACCAAATGCAGAAATAGGAAAAACAATAATAAAATATGCATGTGAATAAGAAGTGAAAAGAAGAAAATAAAATTATAATAATGGGATATGAGGCTCCTAAAATGGCCAATCCCAAGGATACTTAGATTCCTATGAAGGATACCAAACTCTAGAAGCTAAAAATGACCCCAAAATTCATTATTTGAATCAATCCAAGTACATCCCTGCTAGAAATGAAAGTGGAGTTGTAAAAATTAAAGTTTTCTCCACAAGAAGACAAAGAAATACATACCTCTAGAGGAAAATTTGAATTGGTATTTATAAAATTGAAGGGGGAGAATTCTCCTTGAAAGGAGGAATCTTTCACCTCCAAAATCCCTCAAATAGTGGATCTAGTTCCCAACACTAGGAATCTGCATCAAATGATAGAGAACACATTCCTAGATTTTCTCAATCATTGGAGCTCCAAAATTTGTGCAATAATTTCATCATATATTGTCTATTTATTCTCCAATATTGATCCTCCTGTAGTAGGGAGCAAGTCCCTAGATTATCTCATCCTCCAAAACTTCATAATCTTCCCAATATTCTCACAATATTCCACAAAAATAAATAATATTAGGCACAAATATGCAATTATATCTAAACTTTCCTAATGAAAATATTAAAGCTAAAAATATGTCATCTAATGCAAAAAAATAGATGTTTAATGTGCTGAAGGATGGTCAGATGGGCCTTAATTTATGTCTAATTTGGAGGCCCATCATACCCCCTATTGAAAGGACTGCTCATCCTCTGAGCAACTTAGTGACCTAATTGTGCCTCATTCATGGCCTTGGTGGCCTCCTTAACATCCCAAGTTACCTCAGAATTTTTTTTGGCACATATTCTCTTGTTCCATCCTCTTCCTCTTCTTCTCCAGCTCCTTTTATAGATCCATCCATTTCTACAAGCTCTAATTAGGCTTGTGCTTACGTCTTAGGAAAATTCTCCCTGTTAATGTCCACAATGTTTACCCATGATAAAACAAATTGAACATTCTCCATAGAATATCTGATAATTAGCATCCTTGATGAGTCCATGGAATCTCTTCAATTAATACTACTCCGCTACAGGGGTAAAAGGGAATTTTTATCCATAGAGGAAGGAAAACTTCAGACTCAACTCAAAAAAAAAAAATCCATTTCCTTTTTAATTTTTCTTAACTGAAAAGAAACATTCACATTAATTTTTTTATTCTCAAATTTCTATCAGAATTTTTTTACAGGATGTATTGTTGAAGGAATGAGAGGTTTTGCAGGTTTCTTTCCCATAGATGGTAGATTAAAATGTGTACTTAAACTTCCCTTAGATTTCCCTCTTAAAATATAGGGTTTTAGGATTTTTGCAACTCTATAACCTTCCTATAGCACTTTGTCTTCTCATGTAGGAATTTTTTTTCTCCTGTAGCATTTATGCTCAATCCTATGGCACCTACAAATTAACCCTGTATCTCTTCTGTAGCACTCTCGGCAGCCCCTGGTAGCATCTAGCTCACCCTTTTGTACCTTGATGGGTTTCTCCAATTGTTTCTTGGGAATGAGTAATTGTGCAAGTGAATTTGAGCCTCGTACTTTTATTCCCTTTTGTGGTAATGACTCAGAGTGCTTTGGTGACTTGGCCTTTGCACAAATTTCCTCTTTTAATTGTTGTCCCCACTCCTCGTAATCATCACCCTTCTTAATTTGGATTTTCCACATTGCATGAGTGAGGGAGTTAGCTTCACTTAACTGGTTGAGGGTGGTCGAGACTGTTGACCCATCCTTAACTTATAAAACCTCATCTCTCATGCATTGACAACAAATTTCTAACCATAATACACTAAAGAGAATAGGTGAAGAATATTTCATGCCTATACCTACCTGTGATGCCGATTTACTAGAGATGCTTGCATGTTGGAGCTGGACTTCATAATACAATGATATTGATGGTGTTGGTTTCCTTTGTTTGCTTCTGCACAAGTCTTCTTAGCTTGGTGATCCTTTGACTAATAAAATTGTTGTCTACAAGTTTCTTCCCAGTGTCCCATCTACTACTGGTGGAGTGGATGGACTACTTCCTATGGAGGGTGTACCCTTTCTCAAATTCAGAAATGGCTCCATGATGCTCAAGGTGGCTGGATTGTTTGCTCTATGGGTGAAAGAAAATTGATGATGACTTTTGATGTGACTATACAATATGATTCAAGAGAAATTTCCCTCTTGTAGAAATTACTTAATTCTTCTCTAAGACCTTATATTTCATGTAACTAAGGATAAGTCATAAAATGTACAAGGAGAGGAATAAAATCATTGAGAGGTGGTGTAGGTGGTGGAAAAATTGAAAGCAGAGCTTTTTCTGTGTTTTTTATGTATGGCAGAGTTGAATTTGAAGATGAATTTTGGATAGATGGAGTGGATGGGTGATTAAAGTGGTGTTGGGGGAACCTCTCTCAACCTTCCCTAAAGAATACATGACCTTTTTACCCCTTCCTCCAATTGGATCTGCCTCATGTATCGTTTCAGGCTCCTCTTGTAATATTTCAAGACAGTCTCTCATAGCATAATTGTTTTATCCATATATCTCAAACGGTAGACTGGATTGAATTGAAATTTTCTTAGCATATTTAAATCATCCTTATACACCTCCCCATAAACTATCATGGCCAATGGATTCACGAATATCGAGAAAAATTAAAAATGGTTGTAGGTGATGGAGGTCGATTTCTCGAAACATGTGCACTGGAATTTTGCTAAAATTGCTTGAGCATGTTACCATCATCCAAATGCATCTCCCCATGAAACAACTCAACCAATGAATGAACAATTTTCAAGATATGGTAAACATAAATTGTTGCTCAGTGTATTTTGGCCTCCTATAACAAAACATAACCCTCCTGTAGCATTTCAGGCAAGCGAGGAAAATGAATGGGAAAGGATTAGAAATGATGGGTGGATGTTGAGAATGGATGAGGGTGATGGATTGACATGGCCTTGGTCATGTTGGTGCATCTGAGGAAAGGAAGAGAAAGCTCAAGTTTGAATTTATTTGACTAGGTTTTTGATCATTTTTTCTTTTGGTGCTAACTTGTTCTTGTTGCTTGCAAAGGTTGGAGAAAACCTACATTCATCAGAGAGAGATCCATGTAGAAAATAATTTTTTTTCTTTTCTTTTTCTTTTTTTTTCTTTTAGGCCTACTGGTTGCCTCAATGAGGTTTTCAACTAGTAGGTTTGCCTAGGCGCCTGAAAGGAGGCTTTCACCTGATATTTTATTTTTCCTCTTATTTTTTCATTTTTAATTTCTTTTTTCTATCCTACTCTACTTGAAAAAAACAAAATTTCTTTCAAGTATAGGAATACTTCCAATGGAGCAATGTGTCCATCAAGATGATAGATAAGCTCATGTGTAGGCTCAAACTATATTCTTTGACATGTACCTAAATTTTAGAGACCAAATGCTTTGACTTTGATGATATCAAGCATTGTTTAAGAAGAGAGTGATGCTCCATCTTGTTGATTTTTTGGAATCAAACCTCAATATAGATTTGATGCCCTTGGTTCACTTGCTCATCTAAATCATTATTCATGTATTATTGTACCATGACATTAAAATATTCCTCTTTTTGTTTATTATTCTCTTGAACACATGGAGGATCTGATGGTAAACATGAGGGAACTTTCTCAATCTCTCATTCTGATGTCTTCTCTTCATGAAGTGCAGCCCATGATTCTTTGGTCTTCTCATTTGAATCTTTTTTTTTTGAATGTTTTCCTTCAATGCCATCGAGAGAATATCTTTTTTGAAATACTCTTCTTGATATAATATGAATACCATTTAGATCAAGAGGAATTGTTTGGAAGTATTTTACCTCAGCATTGTAAGTGGGTTGAGCTACTTCCTTGTGTAGGTTTGGAAATGGTGGTACAGGTATTTGAGGTGGAGTGGATCTTTGAGATGGATGTGGTTGGGGTTGTGGTTGTGGTGGAGGTGGATGGTAGAGATAACATGGAGTTAGGTATGGAGGATATTGAGTAAAATATTTAGGATATTGTGGATTTCTCCCATAAGTCCCTTGCGAACCTTGTTGCCAAGATTGGTTTTAGGGTTGAGATGGCCAAGGTTTCCATTGAAAGGATGTGTTCCAATTACTTTGAGATGGATGTGCATAACCTTGAAATTGTGAATTAGTTTCTTGCATCATACTAGGTTGACTAGGCTTCCATGGTCTTCTTGGAGCTACATAACATAGTTGCTTTGGTGATTGAATTGATCCATTGTCTTGTTGGTAAAATTCCTTCAACCTCGGTAATGATGGGAAATATTTAATAGCATGCGATTATGCATGTACAACACAAATATCAACATATTCGTTTTTCTCATCTTGCATTCTTAACATTTCTACTTATTCACTTAGATTGCTAAAAATTTATGTTTTAAAGTTATCAAAGCAAATTTCCAAGTTTAGTATGACTTACCAATCTTGATGTTGATTTACTTATTCTTGAACTTCCTCTTGATATGCGCTTGCATGTTTCACAAATTTCTTCGAATGATAATTGGTATACATCACCTATACTCATGAGATAAAAAAGATCAATCCAATCATCTGTAATTGTTCTAAGTAAGAGGGTTTTTAGTATGTCAAATCTTAAATCATGTAATTTTTCCCTCTTAACATTATACATGAATCTCTCTATTAGATCCTCAAGGCTCTCATCTTCATTTTGAGTCATTATAAATATTTCTTCTTTAATATCATAAGCTTTATATTTTTCTAGAAATATATTTTTCATATCATTCCATGATCTTATTGAATCAATCCCTAAACTCATGAACCAGATAGAGATTTATCCTTCAATGTTGCTAGAAACAATATCAATTTTTGAGTTTTTAGTAAGTAACCATAAGATCTACAAAGGATTTCAAATTCAACGAGAAAGGTTTCCTTATCCTTTGGCCTCATACCATGGAAGTTGGGAAGGAAATATGGAGGGATGTTCTTCATATGAACATTTATATCAGTATTTTGAATGCGAAATCCAAGAGGATATTCTTCATTGTTATCATCTCCATCCATTTATTCTATCTTAGATGCCGTCTCTTCTTCTTATACCTACGAAATTGGATGGTGATCTTATTCTTACTACACCACATGATCAAATGGGGGGGGGGAGATTGGTGTTGGAGAAGTATTTTTAATTATTTTTTTTGAATAAGAATGCTAATGCAATGAAATTTTATGTTTCTGAAATGAAATATGCCTAATGAAATTTTTTTTCTTGCCGAAAGTAAAAGAAATGAATCAACTATGGTAGAAAACAATGTATACTTTGACACCTCCCTAGAACTGATGCCAAAAAGTGATGAGCCCCAATATTGCAACAATAATGTTGCAACTCCTAAGGCTACCAACTTAAATTATCAACCCAGTTCATACAAACTTAAGAGGTGTCGACATTGTATGTGCAACATGCAAGGTGTTCTTATTTCGTTGATATAATGAAGTGAATTTCATAAAATATAACCTAAACTAGTTACAATAATAAACCATGCTACTCTAATTGCAAAAAATTCAAATCAATTATACTACTTGCAAAATGGAAATCATTAATCTAATTACAAATTTCTTGGAAAATAGAAAGTTAATCTACAACACATAACTAGAAAATTCAGAAACTAACACTACTTCACTTGCATTGAAGAGTTTCAAATGTGAGAATTTCTTGCTAACTCTATTTGTTGTTTTGTGCTTGTAGTGGAGGAAGGAGGGGTCTAGAGTGGCCCTTAGGTCTCCCTAATCATGTATTTAGAGACTAGGGGTCATTATTTATCTATACTAAGTCAAAGTTGTGTGGGGATAAAAATTGGTGAAGGAAATTGATGCTACAAGTTTCCTACAAGTGATTGCTACAGGAGGCCTGTAATGCTATAGGAGGCCTGTAATGCTACATGAGCGAGAATATTTCTAAATTAGAAAGTAAATAAAATTCAAATGGGATGATTTTTTTTAATTAATTTGGATGACTTAGGTCTCCATTCCAAGTGGAATCACTCAAAAATACCTCTGTTAACACATGCTAAAAAATAGCAGAAAATTACTACTCTAAAAATTGGAAATTCAAGAACTAGTGAGCTAGTTAACCTATCAAATGCCTAACGTAATCAAGTGAAAATGAATTGGGGTAAATTTTTTGTTAACTTGAATGTTTTTATGAGATAATCCAAGTGGAATAAACTCAAATGAATCTCATTAACATGTTCTAAAAAATAGCAGAAAATTACTTCTATTTTGCTACAAGGGACTTGTAGAAATTCTAGATTTGTGAACTAGTAAACCAATCCAAGTAGCTCAATGATGAAGATGAATTTTCAAAGTTTTTATAAGGAGTAATAATCCTTGTGACTCTACAAATAACCTACAAAATAACTTACTTCAGTCATTTAACTGAATACTACAACAAAAGAAGCATCAATACTAAATGCAGAAATAGGAAATACCAAAATAAGAGATGCATGTGAATAAGTAGTTGAAGAAAAATAAATTATACAAAAGGGCTCTAAGGCTCCTAGGATGGCCAAGCCCTGAGGATACTCAGATTCATATGAAGGATACCAAGCTTTAGGAACTAAGAATGTCACCAAACTTCATTATTTGAATCAATGCAAGTACATCCCTGCTAGAAATGAAAGTGGAGCTGCAAAAATACAAGTTTTCTCCACAAGAAGACTAATAAATGCATGCCTCTAGAGGAAAATTTGAATTGGTACTTATAAAAATTGATGGGGGATAATTCTCCTTGAAAGGAGGAATCTTTCCGCTCCAAAATCCCTCAAATAGTGGATCTGGTTCCCAACACTAGGAATCTGCATTAAATGACACATACCACATTCCTAGATTTTCTCAATCACTAGAGCTCCAAAATTTGTGCAATAATTTCATCATATCTTGTTCATTTATTCTCCAATCTTGATCCTCCTGTAGCAGGGAGAAAGTCCCTATATTATCTCATCCTTCAAATCTTCATAATCTGCCTAATATTCTCACAATATTCTACAAAAATAAATAATATTAGGCACAAATATGTAATTATCTCTAAACCTTCCTAATGAAAATATTAAATATAAAAATATGTCATCTAATGCAAAAAAATAGGTTTAATGTGTTGAAGGATGGTCAGATGGGCCTTAGGTTATGTCTAATTTGGAGGCCTATCACCACATGACTCTCTTTCCTTCACCCTTCATTTCTTTGACCACCCACCTCTTCCCATTGACCCTCAATTGTTTTTCCCGCAACTTTCATTCTCCCAACCAAGTTCCAGGAGGAAGATGACATGGATGGCCATTTTCCTTCACCCATGTGTTGTAGTGGCTACAACCACCCTCCAAAATTTCTGCTTAGCTTTGTTTTGGAGCCTCCCTACCGACCATCCTTAGCAGCATGTCTTGCAGTGTCAAGCACACAACTTCAATTGTTTCATAGAGTCTTGTCAGCCTGTGCATGCAAGTTTGTTCCACCCCCTTTAGAGGCTGCTTTCTGGTATTAGTGTTAGTAGCTAGTTGAGCAGCTCCCTCTAGGAATTGCGAAATTATAGAGGGGAACCAACCTTCCCTCTAGAAATTGTGCAAACCCAATTGGGCTCTAGAATTGTGCAATTCATCCCAGGACAGTTGCTCAACCCAGAAATTGGAAAGGTGGTGGATCATGAGTCATATAGAAGGCGGTAAAATGGTGATAGGACTATCCAATCCCTGTAATCATGATGTGATCTATCAATGAAATCATAATTATTTCATGATTTTTCCATTGGTATTATTTCTAATGGTTTAATAAATGGAATTGGGTATGAAATTATTCGAGGGTCTTGTTAGGATTCCAAGAAACTCTCCTAGGTTGTAGCTTGGAGATGCCTGGTAACATATAAATTCAAATTATTGTTGCAAATGGATGAATGGAAGGGATGATGCTTACCTAATCTAGATAACCACTTCTATTTTGTCTCACTCCAGACATGCGTGAACACCCCCAGACTACAAGGCTTTAGACCACCAACTATTCACAGTTTAAGGATTGGGTGAATATGGAGAATACTGACCACACCAGCAGATGCACAAGACCATGTGATGGCTGGCTGCAACCAGTAAAGAAGCCTGCAAATCTAATCTACTAATGCACAGACAGGATGATAGCTCCTTGGCACTAGATGAAGAGAAACCTGAATAACTTATTCAATGACACATACAAGAATTTAACACAGAGATAGGATGATAGCTACTCTAATGCTAAACATCAAGAGCTCAAGAAGACAACATATCAGGCACAGCTTAGAGCAGAAGAGAAATGGAAGGTGATTAATTAATAGTAAAAGAAGCTTGTATTAGCTGAAAATGAAGATGAGACACTGCAAGTGTCAAAATAGTTACAGTCTCTAGAAGTTTAACCTTACATCAAAGCATCAACCATCAACCCTAATTACATCTATCTTTTGGGTATATACAAAGTTTCATTACAAAGGCACTTGGCCAATTTAGGTATGGAGGGCTCTTAATTGACCACCAACTGCATTTAACTGCCTGATGGAGTCTTTGAGTGCATTTGATGGCTTCAGTAGATGAATATGATCTCTTCAGGTGCTCTATTGTCCTCTCAGGCAGCTAGAGTGTTTGTATCAATGAAGTTCCATAACTGCTAAATGAAGTTACATGATCCTACTCTGTCCTTTTTCTCTTCAGCCATACTGTCTGTTAAATGTGGTTGTTGAGGAGCAATAGAAAATGGTACTGGAAGGCCGGCCACCTTCATCCTTTGGGCACATGGAATGGTCAAGGGACATGGATTGCATAGCGAGAGGATGAGTCGGATGAAGGAGCAAGATTGGCCGTCGAATTAGGGGGATAGACGGCGGAGGTGGCCTGGCAGAGGATATCAGAAGAAGTGGGAGCGGGATGAACGTGGGATGTTGGATCTCGAGAGGACAGATCCAATCGATGATTGGGTGGTGAAGGCACGCAATGGTTATCAGGCGGGAACATAGGATTAAATGGTAAGCGGTATCGATCGCACCGCCTTTGGGCGTTAGGCGGTAAAAGGGTGAGGGCATGCGATTCCATTCAGTGCATGACATGTAGCAGCAGAGGAGAGATAAAAATTGCTCTCCATCGTGCGCTAACATCCGATCGCTTTGTGGGCGTGAACTATACGAAGGCTATCCGATCTTGGCGGAGCTGATCAGACAGTGGAGAAGTGATCGGGAAAGTCGCTTTATCGGGTGCGACGAGAGTCGTTGGATCAGGTTTTTGGGTAATTTTGGGCCTTTACATATGGCGATGTGTGATTGCGATCAGATCACATCGCAATATTGCATCGGCGGAAGCCGAGGGGCGCAGCCTTTACACACACATGGATGCAACTTGCGATAGCGCTTAAACTCGGACCCAATAAAGGAATTGAATATTTTTTGGACTGATGAAGGGAGAATGAGTGGTGCAAGGGAAATGACAAAGTGACCATTATGGGCTTCTTTTTTAGCATGACCAAGGACCAAGCTCACTTCCGACCTTTAAAAATCAAGGATATGTAGCATAGCTAACAGGTCTAGAAAATATGGAGTATATTTTTCCATTATTTATTAACGAGGCTTTTCAATGGGCCTCTTAGTGAGCTTATGTTAAAATATGTATGTACAAATATCCTAATTTTGACAATTTAACTTTATTAAAAGCAAACAAAATGTGTTTCCTTTGTTACCTTTTAGGTTGTTTGGAATTTGTTGCTCCTTCAAGTTGTTGATGATGTAGAAATTGAGCTATGATTGTTGCTTGGATCTTTGGTAAAACTGGATGGCTACTAAAATTCTTCTACCTACATAAATTTATCAAACTGAAGATATTGAACTTATAATAAAAACCTGATGTGGATATTCTCAAGAGAAGTTATTGATGTTGCTGATAATAATTTTCCTGATATTATTCAAAGAAAAAAAAGGTCTTCATGTTGAAAATATAAATCAAACTTTACAAATTTTGAAGAAAAATAACGGGGGAGAATCTTGATTGCTAAAAACTTGGTTTTCAATTAGGATCTCTATATAGTTATTCTAGCATCCTATTTTTCATAACTATAGCTTTTTTTAAAGAAAGAAAGAAAAAAGAAACTGAATCGAATTTGGTGGAAGGAGAGTGTGATCTCCTTTTTCCACCATTTTCATCTCTGAATTCCACTGCAAATTTTAAATAAATTCTTCTATTGTTAAGGGATTATGATACAATTTTAAAATATTCCCATTAACAAGAAATTTTGCTCCTTCTTCATCAATAATTTTTATTCTAACTGATCTGTTAGCACTCGAATCTGCCTCAGGCTGAAGGAAGGCAAGGTTCAAGGCAACATCAAACCAAGCTCAGCCTCGTAGCTAGCCCTACGAGGACAGGAGAGGGCTCTCTCCGGGTCTATCTCGATAAAATGATCAATAGAGTCCGAGATGACTTAAAATGGGAACTGATTTTAGGCTAGTAAATGAATTTGAATGAGGGATATTTGATTTAATGACTAAGTTGTTGGGCTGTATGGGACAAGGACAGCATGAGCAGAGATTTAACCAAAGGCACAGGATATTTCATAAGGCGAGATAAGCATGAGGTTTTAGCAATCGAATTGAATTTAAATGGGGTGAAAAGATTGTTTAAGAAAGCTGAAAAGGGCATTAAATGTATGAATCCTTTCCAGGCAAAAGAAAACACATAAAGACTGAACACTTCCTCAAGGTAGAGCAATGACTGAATTCTACCTTTCTCACTTAAAGTATTCAGCTGGAAATGATCATGAATGAACTGCAAAACATCACAGGATACATATGAAACAGAGAGAAAAAAAAACACATGCCAAAACTCATACCGCAAGAATCTTATAAATCAGAGCTGCACCATTTAATTATTTCTCTGTCAAAATTGTACAGTGATAGTGCTGGGTTTTTTCTTCCCACCGTTTCCCAGAACTCAGAACTCTCTTTACAAATGATTTTTTAATACAATAAATAGACTTAGAGCCTGGGAAAGCGAATCGATGAAAATAAGGGGCAGTTTCACCTAAAATCATGAAAATAGGACAAGATTGCTCTAAAAAGGAGCAGCGTTACATTTTGTTTGTTGATGACCAATTAGAATGCGGAAACTGTAATGTAGAGCCTCTGAAATCGTAACTGAAAACCAAAATAGGCAATCGAACCTATCTTTCTGCATGGTAGTTGTTCTTTATTCAATTTTGAGTTTGACTGTCACCATATCGTGAGCCAGCTGTAGTTACCCCATCACTGCCTCCAGCATTTGATAACTGCCCAAATTCTTTGGTATACTGCCCATTAAATTATTCATCGACAAGTCTATATATCTGAGATTATTACATTTCCTAAGGCTCGAGGGGATTCTCCCTTCCAGATGATTGCTAAATAAGAAACAATAAAAGGCCTGAAACTTCAAGAGGCAACGCCTGTAGCGTAGATCCCATAAAATCGTGGTTGAAGACAGAATAGACCATCTGTTTCTATTCCTCTGTTATGACAGATGTCCTTGTTTTAAATGTAGGCGATTCAGTCTTTGACTGTTTCATTTTCCTTTTGCCATTAAATTGTTTTGATAGTATGGTGCCTTGTGATTAGATAAAGAGCACCCGCATCTGAGTTGGCTTAATCACAACATTTCTGAGCCAGAATGCACGTCCATTCATCACTTACATATTAGCTGTAGTGTTCGTTTGATGTTCCACGAGATCTGAACAATAGCAAAAAATTATTGAAAAATAGTGCGCAAGCATAAAGTCACGTTTGTGTTGAGCAATAAGCCGCATGGGGCTATATGCCACTCAACTCACTTGAGGGTGGGAAGGGCGGTTTTCTCTTCGGATAATAGTACAAACCTTTTTCAATTGACATTAACATTATCCAATCGATATCCCATCTAAATTGAATTCATTTTCTGAAATCCCCATCCCATCCTGTTGTTGTTTAAAGAGAAGGTTCATGAGATCTTCTGAAGGAAAATGGTCAGAAAGTGTGTCACACTCAATTTTTGGAGTCAATCCAAAATCTGATGCACTTTTGTCCTTCAGCCTCAGCCCGCTATCAATTCCTAAAAGTTCACCCTGACTTTGAGCATTACTGAGCATCCCAGGATATCCAGCATTTTGTACCAACCTGCTTGAAAGATTTGGTCCTTTCCCAACAAATCCAAAACTCCTAACCTGTCCTGGATCTTGCACAACAGGAACATTCAAGCCCTGGGTTCTATGAGAAGCTTGGCCATGACATGGGCTCAAGATAGCAGTAGCTGTTTGACTTAAATCTTGATTCATAGACACATTTTGCACTTGCCAACCTTGCCTACCACTCTGGCTTAAATTCTGACCAAGACCACTTGATGTGCCAAAACTTATTCCAGAACCACTTAGAGTTGGAGAACCAACTATGTCACTTATGCCACCCAACCTTTTAATTCCTGAAATGTTCATTCCACCTTCAATATCAGATGTTGTTAAAGGGGAAGATAAACAAACAGTACTGGAAATGGAATAATCATTTCCTTGGAGAATGTGCACATTCTGGCTCTTATAGTCTACAGTTGACATCCGTCCAATTCCTTCTGGTACATTAGATTCAGTTGCACCCAGGCCATATGCTGGCATTGGCATACGGTTTAATTGCCCTGAACCAGGAGCACCAATAATATTATTGCCAAGACTGCTATTGCCATTGGCTAGAGAAGATAAAGTAGCCCTCCCCCTAATTTCATTTGGAAGGACTTGTGGCCCAACAATACTGGCAGATGGCAAATTCAGGACTTGTCCACTCTGAAGCTGAGAACCTTGAAGTTGTCTGCCAGGTTGCTGTTGTGCTACTTCACTTAACCTTTTCAGATATGGCCTATATTTCTGCAGGTGGCTTGCAACATTCTCCCTTGTAAGCCCTTGAACATGCATCAATTCAAGTATCCACTTGGGAACAGCCTTATCAATTCCAAGCTGATTCACAGCGTTTGACAAATTGTTGATGGAGCTCTATAGACTAGACCACCCGTGGTTTCTTTGAGGCAAATGGATCATCATTGTCATATTCTCCATCATCTTCCTCCTCCTTGGCTTCCTTCCTCTTTTTTAGAAGTTTCCAATTACCATCTGTTCCTTCGTTTACTGAGGAAGCATAATCAACATCATCAGATCCTTTTCTATGCCTATCATTGTCTTCAAAACTACCAGAAAGATCAAAATCCTTTGGCTCATTCCTTTTCTTTCTAATGACACACTGCCATATGTTTTTAAGTTCCTCTAGGCGTATAGGTTTTATCCAGTAATCACAAGCCCCATGCTTGATTCCTTTCATAACTGTACTTGTTCCTCCATCTGCTGACATCATGATGACCGGCAAGTCCATCTCCAGTCCAACTTGCTCAAGGAGCTTGAAGCCATCCATATCTGGCATATAAACATCACTTATGACAAGGTCAAACGCACCTTTGTTCTCTCGAAGCATTGATAATGCAGTTGTAGCACGACAACATGTTGCAACTGGTGAATGCCGATGCAAGCAGCCGCATAGAGCACTGGACTCACCCTACCAACTTCTACAGGCTTCGATTTTGACCATTGTGTCTCACATAATCGTCCTGTTTCGAGCCTTTGCCTTTTCACTCCTTGGTTTTCTTGTGCAGCACTGTTTTCAGCACAGTTTTCTTTCTTCAACGAAATACTCTTAATGCATCTGTTTATAGCCTGTCTAGAATTTTTAACTTTTGTTCTGTAATTTCCTCCTAAATTTGGTTGTTTGGACGACTTCTTGCAGACTTTGCTATGGAAGGCTTGCTCGAGACCACCTTGGGCATAACTTGTGCACCAGGAGTATAGACCTCCATCACTTTATTAATGTCTTGGTGAGCATTATCTTTAGATTCAGTAGAATTTGCATTATCCTTAGCTTCAGTGGAGTTCACATTATCCTTGGATTCGGTAGAATTTGCTTTGCTCATTTTTGTCGAATAAGAATTGGCAGTGGAGCTGGGAACTGTGCATCCATTCTCCTTGGAATATTTCAGGTGGTAAGCTAGCAGCAACCGACTGTTCAGCCTGCATAGCTTCTCGGAAGCTACACAGTGCTTCAAAGGCAAAAGATCGCCTTGGTTTTATCTTTGGCACAAAAGGTGATGTTGCGTAGGCGCAAGCTGTTTTAAACCAGCATTCGGCCTTATGGGCCTCTTCGGACGTCTCGCCCTGTAAGAAATCAAAATAACGGGGAGCAGAAAATTCATAATTGATGTCAATTTGGAAAGCCCCCTAAGCCTGAGTTTTGTTTTCAAATCTTCTGGTAATGTCATAACTTCCTTTAGAGGTTTTTTCAGCTGAATCTGTTCAATATGAGTACGAGGAATATAAGAACCATCCAACTCAAGCTGCTTTACAATTATGCATTCCTTTCCTTGTATCTGCAAACACTTTCAATTCTGTTGTTGAAGCCAATCCATTTTGATGCAAATCCTTTCAGAAAATACACAACTGCTTCAGCAAATTTGGTGAATGATTTCCTCGGGCTCCTATCCAGCACGATGGATGTAACGAAGCACCCTTTTCACAAGATCAACATGCACACCTCCCGTCACAGATATTCGAGTATCCCAAAACAGGTCGAAGTCTTTAAACTCCAATGTCTTCGTTTCTAAACACATCATACATGAATAAAATCACTGAATAGGCCATGTCGACTCATTTGGAGAAGAATTGAGCTGAAACAAATTGAGTTTTTGATGAATTGATGATGAATTTCGGCCTTGGGGCTCTGTGCGCCACGCGCACTCCCAGTGCGCCACGCTTGGTGAGTGCGTCGTGCCAGTGTTAATTTTACACTACGGAGGAGCGCCCAATGCACCGCGCGCATTCTATGCGCCGCGCTGTTCTCCAATGCGCCGCGCCAGGATTTCACGAAGTCACGGCTTGAAAATTTGCAAGCTTTGCCTTCTCTTCACAAAGCCTCGACTTCAATCAACCCTTTGAATTCCAAACTGACATTGATACACATAGAAACATTTTCACAAAGACATGACCTCGATTTCTTCTGATTCAGCAAACCAAGTTGTATAATTTTGGCATTCTGGCATTTGAATGCAAACTCTGTTTTGTTTGATTTTGCGTTGTCTCTTTGTGCTGATGATGTTCTTTCTGTTTGTGATTTTGCAGGGATAGGAGCAGCTAAAGCTGTTGCTATTGAAGATCTATACAACTTTGAAACACTTTGACAAATTACATATTTATCACAAAAACACATGGGATGATTTCTTCTTCAAAACAGGGTTTTGAAGAAGAATCAATCTCGCATTATTGACGATGACATTCCTGAAATAAAAACTTATTGAACCTCCCTCTGGCCTGCAAGCGTTATTTCACACTTCTGGAGACAAAACCCTGGACTCAAGAATTAAAATGACTCTTTTTTACCAAAATGGCATTTGATGATTGCAAATGACGAGAAATGAACCTTAGTGAATCTGACTCTGACAAAGGACTGACAAGACTGAGTCTAACATGATCCATTTTCAAAAATTGCTTCTATTTCATAAAGGTTAACCAATGAGTTTGGAACTTCGACTGAAAATCTTTGAATTTTGAATCAAAGAAGAGTTCCCAATCACCTAGTTTGAACTTCTTCAATTTGATGAATTTTACATCCCACCTGGTTCATTTGTTTTGGATGATATTTTTTCTTTGAATGTCATCTTGTCTAATTTCATCCAATTCATTCAACTATGCTAACCTTTGATTTTGGGATTCAAATAGAACTAGCCCCAATATTTCTATTGTTTTGAATGTCTCCACTTGGAATTATATGAGAAGTAGAACTTTTTTCCATAAACAAGTTCATATGGTGTGTGTTCATTGGCATTTTTTCCATGTGGTTTGGTATGCCCAAAGTGGCGCTTTTGGAATTCTATCTACCCAGTCTTTCTGGTGTAGATGAACTATATTTTTCATAATAGCTTCAAGAACTTTATTTGTTGACTCTATTTATCCATTTGCGTGTGGATGATATGGGCTATACTTTCGATGTTGATTTTATATTTTTTCACAATGTTCTGAACAAGCTTGGATGTGAACTATGCACCTTGATCTGTAATAATTTATCTTGGGACACAAAAATGTGTAATTATATCCTCAAAGAAAAATGTTACAGCAACATTCTCAGCAAAAAAATTTAAAGGTTTAGCCTCTACCCATATAGTGGTATAATCTATACATATAAGAATATCCATTTTATTCTTGCATGTTGGATTAATTGGACCTACAAAATATATAGCCCATTTTTCAAATGACTCTATCAGTAGATGAGGTTGTAGAGGAATTTCATTTATTTGAACAGGTCTTCCCATTCTTTGACAACTATGACATCTTCTGACATATTATTTGGCATCTTAAAAATGGTAGGCCGACAATATCCAAAGAAAATGACTTTATATGTATTTCTTATATCAGAAAAATGTCCTCCATGGCATGCTTTTAATATATTCAGTGCTTCATCTTCTTGTGCACATATCCTAATAATTAGGTCCAATCCAATTTGATATAACTCCCCTTCTATCGAACAGTAAGGTGCATTAGATTTGATAACTTTTTGTTTTCTTTTTTTTGGAAGATAGTTATGGTGGAAACTTTCTTATTGCCAAATAGTTAGCAGATCTACAAACCAAGATTTAGTGGAAATTATGAAAATACGCTCATTAGGAAAATAATCTTCTATAGGAACTATTGTATTATTATTTTTTATTCTAGAAATAAAGTTAACAAATGTGTTTTTCTTTCCAATTTTATCCAATATGTGGATGTTGAATTCCTATAACAATAAAAGACATCTCGTAATTTTACCATTATTTGTAGGTTTCTTCATCAGGTATCTAATGGTAGAATGACCAATATGAATAAAAGTTTTGTATCTAGTGACATAATTCCTAAATTTATTGATGGCATGGACTACTGCTAAAAACTCCTTTTCATTAATTACATAATTCAACTCTGCAAAAGTTAAATTTTACTTATGTAATAAATTGCATAAGGGGTCTATTTATATTTTTGTCCAAGTACAACCCCCTAAAGTTGTATCTAAAGCATATGTAGAGATATGAAATGGGAGGGAAAAATTTGGTCCTCTTAAGACAGATTCTTCAGAAAGTTTTTGTTTTAATGAATCAAAAGATAATTGAAATGAAGAATCTCAATAAAATTCACAATCTTTAGTAAGCAATTTGAAAAGTGGCAAAGCTATTTTTGTGAAAATTTCTATGAGTCTTTTATAATATCTTGTAAATCCAAGAAAAATTCTTACATCCTTTAGAGATTTAGGTATCGCAATTTTGCTAATGACTTCAATCTTTGCTGAGTCAACTTTAATTCCTAAACTTGAAATGTGGTGCCCCAAAGAAATATGTTCATTACACATCATAATACATTTTTCATTACTCAAAGAAAGGTTAGTTTCTCGACAACTAATAAGGACTTTTTAAAGTTTCTCTAAAGCTTATTCAAAATAATTTCCATACATTTTGAAATCATCCATATATACCTCAACACAATCATGAATCAAGTCAGAGAAAATAAATAATACTCCTATTACAGATCCATTTGGGCACATCAATCCCATCATCCAGATCAGTGTTTTAGGGCTCATCAAACCCTAATTTCAGTTGCTACATGCCCTAAACAAGTCACCCCTTTGACTTCCTCCTTCTCAGACAATTTCATGACTTGAAGACATCAAGATATAGCTTCTAGAGGGACCAACGCAAGTAGGCCCATGTAAGGGTGCACTGCAAAGTAGTTAAGTCCATGCTAGGGTGCTTTGAAGAGCACTTGGGCTTCCTTTCACCTGCGTTGGGCGAGATTGAGCGAAATTCACATAGGGTTAGGGGAATATTCTTATCTTTTGGAGTCATCTAGAAGGTTCCCTCACTTATCAACTCCTATGAGCTCGACAATGGATAAGGAATGAGTTAAGATGCATCCTATCCTCTCATCCCTTCCTCCATGGAACTAATTCTAAGTATGAAAGGCCATTCAATGCCACCATTTATGACAAAAACTCCTTCATCTTCCTATAAATTGACCACTCATCTAAGTAATCAGGGGCTGGATTATGTTGAATTGTAAGGAGATAATGTTGCTATGAGATTTGGCTTTGAAGCAAGTATTGTAATGCTACAAGTTTGCCATGCTTTTGATGTGATGTGGATGGGATCCAAGCTAGAGGAATGAATTTGAATCAGACATGATGGTTGTAATTCCTTCTTCTACTCAATAGAGTATTTGAACCTTTTTCCCATATGTTTGTATTGTTATATGATGCTTATATGTGTGAAATGTATCTGATTCCATTCACTTGTATTCAATATATCTTTTTCTTTGATCGATTCTTTGTCTTTTGTTTGTGTTTATAGGTACTTCTCAAGAGTGTCCAGCACAGGAAGAAGTGACAGGATCGATACAAAGGAGATAAGAGGAAAGCAGAAGTACAAGTAGGTCTTCTCATCTTCTTTGTCTTATCTATTGCTTATAGGAAAAGGCTAAAGTTCTTTAAACTGTTGTTCTAGATATGGCTACTTATCTAGGGAATTAATATTTATCCATAGATACCAAATTCTTCAAAACAAATTGGCGACTCCGCTGGGGAAGATCATCTTTCCTAGTAGCTTATCCAGCTCCTAGGACATCCTTGCAAACCTTATTTGTGTTCATAGATTGTAATTTAGCTCTTTGCATTGAAAATTTGGTCAAAGTGGTGTCAAATTGCCTCTTGAAATGGCTCACTTTCACTAGTGCGGGATTGTGTGGGACATAGTGCACTACAGAGCACCCCTGGCTTAGGGACAGTGCTATGAAGTGAACTGTCTCTCATTCAAGGCTGTGTTGATCCTCCTAGGGTTAGTTTCCCACCTTTGGAAAGTGTTTTTGCCAAATTTTCTCTGTTTGTTTATTTGCTGATTGATCAATGAATGTTATGTCTCAGAGAACAAGTTTATATCTCCTTGTCTAGCCCTACTTTGATTTGATTGATTAATGTTTCTTTAATGTTTTCTTTTTCATTATCGATCTATAGTCAAAGTTAGAATATAGTTGATTAATCTTCATTCGAAAGAAAGTGTCGTAAAGTCTTATTTTCCTTCGAAACAGAACTGTCATAAAAGTCTTCGTTCTTATGAAAGATTGATTGATTGTATGTGCATATTTCCTTTTTTTCATATTCACATTAAGGAAATCAAAAATAAATACATGCATGTTGCATTGAAAAAGTTTGTGTGTGCTCATAGGAATAGTGTAGGGAAATTGCATTAGATTGTGCTCTTTGCTCTTTGATCGAAAGAAATTTGATTACTTTATCCCTATTAGCTAAGGTTTCATTGTTCAATTGAATGAAAATAATACGTATCATATTAGTTGCATTTTAGGAATTGCGAACATACATCACGTGGTGAACCTTGAAAGGAAAATTATAAAGAAGGTCAACTTAAAATTTATCTGAATTTACCTAATGGAGCATTGTCACTTAACAAAAAACATTTAGAGGTCTAGGCTAGAGACGTGTTCCGGCGTCGTAAAACATAGCAGCTGTCACTAACTTGTCTACAATACATCCCAGGTGTGATACCTCATTCCACGTACATGAGTATATCATAGCTCGTCCACGTACCTTTGAGTATATAGGGCAGTGTTACAGTATGTAAAGTATATGGGAATGCTCTCAGTGTGCGGTTTTGCATTAGACATCGTTAATACGGATTGGGCCTCCATGTTATTTTAGGTATATATGGAAGGACAACACTAGGTTTTTATCCATCCTTAGGTAACTGAGTCGGCTGCCTTATACACTGTGATACACCGAACACAACATTTGGGGAGATTGTCTGCCCATACTTCTCGGGTCGCCGGGAGGTATTCTGCAATTCACAGTTGCTTGTTAAACCTTTTGCCTAGATTATCCCTCTTTTTTTTTGTTATGTTACTTTGATTAAAATAAAATTAATTGACCACGGATATATAACATCCTCCACGCTCACTCCTTAGTTGATCTTAGGTTGAAACATATGGCGACAAATCTGGAGTCCACCGATCAAGGAATTCCTTTTAATGGGAAACCTGGTCCTTTTCCTCCTTTTGGAAATATTGGTGCTCCTTATATGGCTACATTATCCCTTTTGGGATTTACCATTGGTTTGCCAGTATGGTTGTTTTCAACCTCCTTGGTTCAAAAGGTCATGATTTCTCCACAATCGAGTACACCTCCAACTGGACAAAATCAACCTCCAGTTGATCCTAAAGTTGACCCTTTGCCTTCTTCCTCAGTTGTTTCTACCTCCCATTCTTCCTCTTTGCCTAGTGAAAGTATTGGTACTAGTAACCAGGTGGCTAAGAAGAAGAAGGGAAGAAGAAGAAGAATAATAAAATTCAACAAAGGGGCAACCAAGCAATCATTGCTTTGAATGCAACATCTGATGAGAAACTATCGATCAAGCCTCACAAAGTTTGACATCCATGAAAAATTTGTGCGGGAGACCATCTTCTTCGAAATTGTCCTGATATTCCTCAGATCTTAGAAGAATGGTCTTCTCGTTCACATCATCCTATGTCATCAACTTCTCGAGATCATGTTGGTGACACACCATCAACTAGTGGTAGTAAAGTTCATGGAAAGAAAGGTAAAATTAAGTTTCCTTGTAGGTTATGTGAAGGGAATCACCCCATTCACATTTGTCCCTATCTAGATGAAGCCCAAAAAGTGTTGGATAACCATCCTACTTCTTTGCGGCAACTTCCATCTAGTTACAGGAGACTCTCCATTAATCCTTCACTAGTTGATGAATTGACTGACTCAAATCAACCGTCGGTCAAACCCACTCTCTCTTAAAGTGAATCATGTGAGTCTATACCCGACCCAAATCAACAAGTCGAGGAAGCAGTTGACCCAATATCACCTTCAGTTAATCATACCCTTCCTGAAGAGAGTGAATATGATACCACTCAGGTTCTTTTCGTTTCTTCAGATTCTATTGAGCTTGGGGGTAGTCCTCCTATTCCATCAATATGGGAGGAAAATCCTCCCACTCTCATAAATCAAGGGGTTAATTCTCTCGTTTCTACGGTACCCCCTCCAAGTAGTCTAGTCACTTCCTTTGATTGGAATTGACTGGCAGGATTCTGTCTCCCTTCTTATGTGCCTTTCCAAATCATAGTACAAGTTTGTAATATGATTGTATCGAGTACTATTATAGATGAAGGTGCATCTATGAGTATCCTTTCCTCAACTTCTTGGAAAACACTTGGTTCGCCGCCACTTGTGCCTATTACCCAGAATCTATTGGCTTTTAACAGAGGAACCAGTCAACCATTAGGGATCCTTCCTTAATTGCCTATTACTTTGGGAGGAAAAATTGTTTTTATGAATGTGATGGTAGTCCCAGTCCCTTTAGATTACAATTTACTTCTTGGGCGCGACTATATTTATGACATGGGAGTTATTGTTTCAACACTCTTTTGAGTGATGTGTTTCCTGCATGAAGGCAAAATTGTCACCATTGACTAGCTTTCATTTCTCGGTCCGAATATGGCTTCCAGTCAACCATATTCCCTAAATGGTCCTTTTGTACCAATGGTATCATCCCTGCCACGGGTTAATTATGTGGCAACCCGTTCTATGCCTACATCAATGGACGATCAATTCCATGATGTTGTACATTATGTACTGGGGGCATTGGAACCAGATCTCTCCTTCCAAAGCATTGTTCTCCCATCTGATGAGAACCTCTTGGAATTCATGACCTCTTATGAGTCGTGATCGAGGAACATGAAGATAGTTCCTTGTCTTGTGTCAACCTCATTAAAAAATGAAACAAGGAACATGAGGATAGTTCCTTGTCTTGTGTCAACCTCATTAAAAAATGAAACAAGGAACATGAGGATAGTTCCTTGTCTTTTGTCAACCTCGTTAAACAATGAAACAAGGAACATGAGGATAGTTCTTTTACTGTGTCAACCTCATTAAAAAAATGAAACAAGCCCATGAGGATAGTTCCTTGTCTTGTGTCAACCTCGTTAAAAATGAAACAAGCAATATGAGGATAATTCTTTTACTGTGTCAACCTCATTAAAAAATGAAACAGTTCCATGAGGATAGTTCCTTGTCTTGTGTCAACCTCGTTTAAAAATGAAACAAGGAATCAGAGCATAGTTCCTTTTCTTGTGTCAAGCTCATTACAAAATGACACCAAGAATATGAGCAGAGTTCCTTGTCTTGTGTCAAGCTTATTAGAAAATGAAACAAGGTCCCCTGGAGCAAATTTCCAAGTCGAGTCTTTGAGTAGATCTTGTAAAATCCCAGTCGAGTCTTTCATTTAATCTCGTAAGTAAACCTTCATTCCATCCACCTTATAGCCACGAGTAGTCTACTTAGATGAATGTAATGAGGCTCAGGGGGAATTGATCCGGATTTAAGCAGGAACGCAATAGATTACAGAGATAACCATAAATACAGAGATGCGATAACCATAAAAATAGAGATGTAGTGGAAATAATACTTCATTTCATTAATGGAGAATACTGAAATATGCTTACAAATAGAAATAACCCAGCGAGGGCGATGGTAGCTTATCTCTGAGAAGAGATGTGTCGGCTACATGCCTCTGAACTGTTTCGAACTGTGTTACAATGAGGCTCGAAGGCCTATTTATTGTTGAGAAATAATGGAAAACCCTTCACATCCCGAAACCTAACCCTAGAAGATGAACCGCCAAATTGTGGGCCCCGTTTGGGTAAATTGGTACATCAATTTCCCGGGGTCGTAACTTTGGCATACGATCTCCGTTTGACGCGTACGATAGCTCGTTAGAAAGATCTATCCGAGTACTACCACTCTGGGAGGCAACATGGGTCCATGGACCCATGTTTCTCCAGATTCCCAAAAAAAACATCGTTTAGGGCCTCAAAACGGCTCCGGAAGTTCAGGACCCGAAAAACTGCTAAAAATAGTAAATTGTGCTACAATTTAGGAAACTGAAAAAAGCTGAAAGAGACGGTTGTGGGGGTCCAAATGGGATAGGTGGGTGGCCACCAACATCCACCTGGATCATTCCTCCCCCCTTAGGAAGCAATGGTCCCCATTGCGTTGAGTTCCTCCATCTGCTGAACTTGTCCTGCAATCTCTGATGTGTCCAGTGATGGGGGGAAGCATGGTCGACGATGGTCCACATTGAACATTTGGTGCAGGCGAAGGAATGGAGGAATGATGTGCTCCAAAGCATTGTTCCCCATAGCCTTGGTACTACTCTAAGGACCATGTCGGAGTGGTATGAGCTTCTAATGGGTTCAGTAAGGCGTTCTTTCTGTCGATGCAACCAAACTTTGTTGCCCACCTGAAACTTGTGTGGCATCTCTGTGGGTGAGGAGAAGTTGTTCCTATGTTCTATCATGATCGTATCCCTTTGCTGCTACTGCTGCATGGCGGAACCCTTTGCAAGGGTCATGGAGGTAGCAACGATCTTCCCCCTACTTTGGGAGTGAACCAGACATATAAATTTCCTGGTCTGTGAGATGAGCTTGTTGCCTTTCTTAGCAGTGATCAAAGATGTGGCAGTATGTGGGGCTACCTCCGGTATCCTGTATAATGAATCACCCAAAGAAATAATGACAGCACGAGGCCTTGACTCATATACAGCATGTCGCCTCCACAAGTATGGCTGGCCTAATAATACATCACAAACATCCAGAGGTGTAACATCACATAATACCTCGTCTGTGAAGGGTTTGATGCTGTAGGGAAGGCAGCATTGCTGGCGAACTTTGAGATCTCGTCCTTCATGAAGCCACCCGATACTGTATGGCTGTGGGTGTGGTGTAGTCGGTAGGCCCAACCGCTTCACGACCTCTGCTGAAACGGGGTTCTTTTGGCTGCCACTGTCGACAATGAATTGCAGCGGCGAACCCTTCACCCACATCTGTGAGTGGAAAAGACGCTCCCCTTCCTCTGGATTTTCGGGCTCATCTTTCTGGATCTTGGCGGTGGCAACAGTGGCACTGGGATCTGCATCAATGATCTGCTTCCCTTTGCCATTCCCCTTGTCGAGTTCTGGCTCAGGGTCGGAACATGCATCTGATTTGGAAGCCTTCAACTCAGCCACCAGTGACTGCTTGGTCCGACACTCACTTGTGTTATGAGTGGGACTCTTGTGGAACTCACACCACTTCCCTGTGTCCTTCTTCGGCTTCATGGTGTTGTTATTTTCTTGCGGCTTCGACGGGTTGTCTTGGGTCACCCCGCCTTGGCTTTGTCCTTTGGGCTTCGGATTTGCAGATCCAAAGTCTCGCTTCTTCTGTTTGAACTTTTGCTTGATTTTGACAGCGTATCAGTACGCCGTGCCGAGTGAGGAGATGTTCAAGAACACCATCTCTTCCTGGATGTATTTGTGTAGGCAGCCGCGGTATTTGAGTACCAGATGCAGCTCAGAATCTTTGATACCCAACTGTGTGCGAAGGGTATGAAAAATGTTTGTGAACTCCGGCACATCTTGGTCTCGTCCCTGCCGTAGTGTGGTCCATTTGATGTATTTGTCCTCATAGCTTCCGACAGGGTAGTACTTCTCCTTGATGGCATCCCAGAAGTCATTCCAAGTGGGTGCGGCTGAAAATAGTGAGCCTGTACTTTCATCCTTCTGCTCGCAGTAGGTTTCCCACCAATCCTTGACGTGGGGGGCTACTTTGAGAAGAGCGAAAACAATCTTTTCTCGATTTGAAAATTCATGAACAGAAAAATACCCATCTAGCAGATTTAACCATTTATCTATAGCATCTGCGTCTATTTGACCCTCGAAGATGGGGATTTCAAAATTAACTTGTACCTTAAACGGTGTGGCATTTCCAGAGTCGCTGTTGGAAGCCGATGCGTCGCCTCTGGGTAGCCGTTGAAGGATCTGCGCAAAGTTATCCATCATCACGTTCCTTTGCCGCTCGAGCGCTTCTTCGAGCAAGATTTTGATAGGATCTCCTGCCACCTCGTCTTTCTTCTCATCCGCCATGGGAGGCCGTCGGGATTTGCGAGGCTGGTCTTGCAAAGTTTCGACCAGTTCAAGCCCTAACTCCTTATATCCGGACCTCGTTGGGGACATGCAAAGAAAAATAGAGAAAAAGCAGACCGCTCTGATACCACTAATCCGGATTTAAGCAGGAACGCAATAGATTACAGAGATAACCATAAATACAGAGATGCGATAACCATAAAAATAGAGATGCAGCGGAAATAATACTTCATTTCATTAATGGAGAATACTGAAATATGCTTACAAATAGAAATAACCCAGCTAGGGCGATGGTAGCTTATCTCTGAGAAGAGATGTGTCAGCTACATGCCTCTGAACTGCTTCGAACTGTGTTACAATGAGGCTCGAAGGCCTATTTATTGTTGAGAAATAATGGAAAACCCTTCACATCCCGAAACCTAACCCTAGAAGATGAACCGCCAAATTGTGGGCCCCGTTTGGGTAAATTGGTACATCAATTTCCCGGGGTCATAACTTTGGCATACGATCTCCGTTTGACGCGTACGATAGCTCGTTAGAAAGATCTATCTGAGTACTACCACTTTGGGAGGCAAAATTGGTCCATGGACCCATGTTGCCCCGGATTCCCAAAAAAACGTCGTTTAGGGCCTCAAAACGGCTCCGGAAGTTCAGGACCCGAAAAACTGCTAAAAATAGTAAAATGTGCTACAATTTAGGAAACTGAAAAAAGCTAAAAGAGACAGTTGTGGGGGTCCAAATGGGATAGGTGGGTGGCCACCAACATCCACCTGAATCAGGCATGCAGCTAGTGGTAAAGTTAAGTTTCCCTGTAGGTTATGTGAAGGGAATCACCCCATTCACCTTTGTCCCTATCTAGACAAAGCCAGGAAGGCATTGGATAACCATCCTGCTTTACCGCAGTGACTTCCATCTGGTTACAAGAGACTCTCCCTTTCATCATGCTGGGGGAATGTAAACCAATCTTAAGCATAGACATTTTAACCCTCGTGATTTCCATTCTATCAGCCTTTTCCATCAGATGAGTCTTGGTTTTTCTCCTTCCATCGTCACTATCTCCTTAGCCGATCATACGCTTTCACTTGGTTGTTTTATCCTTTTTGAGGAACAGTTGCAATGAGAGGTCTTATTAACCAGCATCTTCACATAAATCAACATGTTTTGAGAAGTTCTAACATCACCAGAACTAGTCGCTATCCTAGACACCACTCGTTCCTCAAAGTGGAGTCCTCTTTAAGCTCTTTTCAGACTCTCTAAATATGAAAAGATTTCTGAGTGTTTGTCCTTTTCAGCTCATTAATGGATTAGAAATGAAATCTCTCTTGTTTTATTTTATGCTTTTTCGGGCTTGAGAGATTAATTTATGAAAGAGAACTTGTGGAGTTTTCTTTTTGTTCCTTTTCAAACTCTCTAAACATGAAAATGACCGAGTTATATTTGTTGTTAAACTCGTTAAAACATCAAATAGCGACAAACTTGTCCATCTAGACAATACCAAGTTTCACCTTCGCTAGATTCATTAAAATGTCAAATAGCGATGGATTCACCCAAAGGGTGGAATTACACAACAAGCATATGTTATCCTCCTCAAGCTTGATAAAAATAAAGAGGTACTAGTCAGCAATGACTGGGGAAAATGGAAAAAGAGGAAAACCACTTTATGGTAGCAGGTCGCTCTTGAACATGACACTTTCACTTCATCTCCGTGACTATTTGGGTTGGGTTATCTTCTTGACGGTTATCATACTTATGGTCTATCACACCATCCATCACTTTGGTTTTGGGTCAATGCTGCCAATTAATTCAAACTATTTGGGTTGGGTTATCTGATTAATGGTTATCATACCTATGGTCTGTCACACCATCCATTACTTTGGTTTTGGATCAATGTTTCCAATTCATTCAGTGGCATTGATATGTTCAAGAGAAACCATTCAATCAAAATTCATCATTTTCAATACCATAAACCTTCATTTTCATTACCGCCATTCCTGAACCTTGTGTCGTTAGTCAAATTCCATCTCTAAAATCACTACACTTGTTTCGTGTCATTGATGTGGGATACATCAAGGCCCTCCTGCGACGAGTTGCTTCTTGTCGACATCAGCTCATTATCCAAGAAGTTGACTTAGAAATACCCTTCCAGTACCTTGAGGCCTACATACACCAATGGCAGGTTTCTCACTTCCAATGATAGGTTGAAATCAATCGCCTTCGACTGAAAGACTTTGTATGGTGTTCGACATCAAATCATCCATTCACACCATGCAAAATGTATTGCAGTACCTTGAGGATCATTATCATTATTGGTGATTTCTCTCACATTTGTTAACAGCTTAAATCATTGGCTGGTAATCAGACGATGTCTTCCCATGTTCGACTTCAGATCACATATTCACATGGTTATACTCGTACTTGAGCAAATGATTGAATGAGATAGAAGACCTCGGATCTAGTTTCATCCATTAGGGCTGCGATTTCTGGAGTACTAAATCATATGTACAATGGCTTTACACTGATGGTCATTCTGATCATGGGTCTATATCTGAAGACAACTATTTATGTACATGTAATGAAAGTTTATAAGCTGAGCATGGGTATGCCTTCCCTCAGAAATTCATGTAAAAATAAAAAAATCATGATATATGTATTGTAATTGATGCAGGTCACCTTCCACTTCGATACCTCCTCATCACATCGTAAAGCATTTCATTCAACATTGGCATTTTTCTGACTTCATGCTTTATGGGGCAGCTATTACATATCCATTTGGGCACATCAATCCCATCATCCATATCAGTGCTTTAGGGCTCATCAAACCCTAATTTCAGTTGCTACATGCCCTAAACAAGTCACTCCTTTTAATGCCTCCTTCCCAGACAATTTCATGACTTGAAGACATCCAGAAATATCCTCTAGAGGGACCAGCACAGGTAGGCCCATGTAAGGGTACATTGCAGAGTAGTTAAGTCCATGCCAGGGTGCTCTGCAAAGCACTTAAGCTTCCTTTCACCTGTGTTGGGTGAGATTGAGCGCAATTCACATAGGGTTTGGGGAATATTATTATCTTTTGGAGTTATCTAGAAGGTTCCCTCACTTATTAACTCCTATGAGCTCGAAAATGGATGAGGAATGAGTTAATATGCATCCTATCCTCTCATCCCTTCCTCCATGGAACTAATTCTAAGTATGGAAGGCCATTCAATGCCACCATTTATGACAAAACCTCCTTCATCTTCCTATAAATTGACCACTCATCTAAGTGATCAGGGGTTGGATTATGTTGAATTGTAAGGAGATAATTTTTCTATGAGATTTCACTTTGAAGCAACTATTGTAATGCCATAAGTTTGTCATTCTTTTGATGCGATGTGGATGGGAAGCTAGAGGAATGACTTTGAATCAGACATGGTGGTTGTAATTCCTTCTTCTATTCAATAAAGTATTTGAACCTTTTTCCCATATGTTTGTATTGTTATATGATTCTTATATGTGTGAAATGTATCTGATTCCATTCACTTGTATTCAATAGATCTTTTTCTTTGATCGATTCTTTGTCTTCTATTTGTGTTTACAGGTACTTCTCAAGCATGTTAAGCATGGGAAGGAGTGACAAGATTGATACAAAGGAGACAAGAGGAAAGAAAAACTACAAGTAGGTCTTCTCATCTACTTTGTCTTATCTATTGCTTATAGGAAAAGGTTAAAGTACTTTAAACTGTTGTTCTAGATATGGCTACTTATCTAGGGAATTAGTATTTATCCGTAGATACCAAATTCTTCAAAACAACTCCTATTTGAAATGTAGTTAGGGCATTGCATAATTCAAAAGGAAGTAATCTATAAGCATATGTTCCCCAAGGACATGTGAATGTAGTCTTGTTTTGATCTTCTAGTGTTAGTTGAATTTGATTATAAACATTGAAGCCATCAAGAAAAGAAAAATATGTTTCTTGTACTAATGTGTTTAAGGCTTGATCAATAAAAGGAGGTGGAAAATTATCTTTTAAAGTAGCTTTATTTAACTCCCTATAATCTATACAGACTTGCCACTTACCATTCCTCTTCAGCACAATAAATAATGGTGAAACCCACTAGCTATTATAAATTGGATAGATAAGGTTTACATTGAGCAATTTTTGCAACTTTTCCTTCACAATATCTCTCAAATTAGGATTCATCTTCTTTGAGGTTTTCTAATGGGTCTAATATTCTCATGTATGTATATATGATGCATGAAATTGTTGGGATTAATTCCTTTCATATCTCTACATTCCCATGCAAAATCAGACGAATATTTTTAAAATGTTTTGATTAATTGATCTTTTTGGAAATCTTTGAGGTTATTGTTAATGTTTAATGTTTTACCTAAACTAATTTCTCTAGAAGTAATTCCAAATTTAACCATAGAATTTAATGATAGCATAGAATGATGTGATGAAAAATATTCAATCTTACAATTTTCTTGGAAACCCATTTTTAATATATTCAAACAATAACTTTTTTTCCAAGATATTGAGAAAAACCATAATTATTCATAAGATGCATTAACTAATTTTCTTCATCATCTTGCTTAAGATAAATTTCTTGTGAGATAGTTACAACATTTTTTATATCCTCATATTCTTATTCTTTATCATCAATCCATTCTTCATTTCTAAATTCAGTAATTGCTCCAGCTGGAGGACATAATCTAAACTTTTTCATTGAAACTCCATTAGAAATTGTCATGTCACCGGATCTACAACTAATAAATGCATCTATCGTGGCTAGAAAAAGCCTACCTAATATCAGTGGCTAACCACCTAGATTGATATTTTTTGTCAATACCATAAAATAAACGGATATTCCCATGAATCTAGAGATATAAACATGTCTTCTAATATAGCCTCTAGTTTTATGATAAATGTATCTAATAATTGTAACATGGTGTATAATGAAGATTAGTTAATTGTAATTCCTCAATAGCATTTTTAGTCATTAAATTTATTGCTACACTTAGATTGATTAATGTATTTGTTACTACAACATTATTAATATGAATTTTCACAGTAAGATTTCCTCGATCTATATATTTTTGTATATTAGCCTTTCCCATCATGATTTCTGTTATTTTCCCAATAAGTTGAACTATTTGAAATTCTTTTCTTTTTCTTCTTGGTTTTTAAATACATAACTCATTTATTTCTATTGCATAAATTGAAATATCTTTTATTTCTTTTAGTAAAGGAAATTTAATGTAAATATTCTGTAACTCATCTAGCATATCATAATTGGATAAAATCAGTTTCTTTTCTACATATTTATCTTTTTTTAACCACCTCAGAAAAGGAGGATTTTGTATGATATAGAATTTTCTTTTGCTATAGGAGTTGGAGGAGTTTGTATAGCTTTTGTGTCATCCACTTTTGTTAAGAATTTCTTCCCATTTTTTTTCTTCAATGAAAATAGGGGATCCTTTTTTTGCAATACACTTTTTTATCCAAGATGAATATCATCAATATGAAGAGAATATATCATGTATCTTTGGAAATTTTGTACCTCGACACTCTAAGTGGGCAGACTTACTTATTGTCTGGATTTGGAGGCAACTGTACAAGTAGTTGAGTGGATATTTAAGGTGGTTATGTAAGTGGTAATTGGAGAGGTTAACTAGAAGTTAATTATGGGTTTAACTAAGGTTGTGGTAGAGGTGGAAAGTATTGAATTGGTACTAAGAATATTGAGGATATTGAGGATAAGATGGGTAATATTGTGGATTTAGTCCATAAGATCCTCACCAAGCTTGTTTCCAAGATTGGTTTTGAGGTTGGGGTGGTCAATGTTTCCAAGGTAATGGTGCATTCCAATTATTTTGAGGTTGTTCTGAATACAGTTTAAATTTTAGAAAAGGGTCTTGCATCATAACTGATTGTCGTAGCTACCAAGGTCTCCTTAGGACCACAAATCATAGTTGTTCTCATGCTTGGTTTGTTCCACTATCTTCTTGGTATACTAATTCTAATCCTGGTAATGATGGACAATCCTTTTTAGTGCGTGTTTCTGTTCAAATGACACAAATTTCAATGTTATCAAGTGGAAATTCTCTCAAAGGATGCTTCTTTCTACACCGAGGACATAATATACACTAGTACAAAATGGATAATTAGTTACTAAAAAAAGGGCTAAAATTTGCATATAAAGGACCATTTTTCAGTCAGTGACCAATAGCATCTAATTTACAGTATCTTATAACGCGACCAAATTTTAGCCATTTGTAACTTAGTCATTAATTGGTTGTCTCGATTTTATCATCTAGTAGTATATTTAGTCATTAATTTAGTCATTTATTTAGTCATTAATTATCACAATTAATGACCAAATATACAACAAAGTATATTACTATATGATCATCCAAGAAAACCAATTAATGATGAAAAAAATATGACCAAAATGTTGGTCATGTTATAATAACCTGTAAATTAGCTACTAATAGTCATATCTATGCAAACTTTAGCCATCGTTTGAAACCAATTAATGACCAAAGATATATGACTAATTTTTCTTTTTGTTATAAGATACTATAAATTAGCTACTAATAGTCGTATATATGCAAAATTTAGTCGTCATTTGTAATCACAAATTTATCATTTGCAGTATTCATTTATCTTTTTTGGTAGTTTCCAAAAAAGATAATAATATAATATTAC
The DNA here is from genome assembly GCA_031772625.1 of Pinus tabuliformis. NCBI lineage: Eukaryota > Viridiplantae > Streptophyta > Pinopsida > Pinales > Pinaceae > Pinus > Pinus tabuliformis. Next base: position 1,308,482,400 of record CM062820.1, read on the forward strand.
TATAATATAATATACTATGATATAATATTGTATTCTCTTAAAGAGTAGCCCCTTTTTTATCCCAAAAGAAAATTAAAAGACATTTATTTAATCCATGGCACTTATACTGGAAGTTAAAAGCTTAAAATGTATTTCCCGGATCCTTGAACACTCTATAGCATTGTTTCAAATATCATTTCAGGGGATATATCGCAGAAGGTCCAGAAAGTAACTTAGCAGAAATATGGAGGAACAACCACAAAGGATAGGATTATTAAATTAGAATTGTTGAATTTCTCTAGAAGAAATGTTAGTTCAAACCTAACGGATGAGCATTTTGAGCATTTTTCTAATATTGTTGAAAGTCAACAACCACAAAGGATGGTAATGCTGGGGGCTTTGAGTCAGTTGAATAAAATATTGAGATGAACTTCCCAAGCGCGCCATTAACAAGGCCGGCATGTACCCATAAGTTGCTGGTGAGCATAACTTTTTGTTCACTGCATAAGAGCACCTTTGCATGTAGGTGCTCATCTTCTGTTGTAGTAGGATTTTTCTGTCTTTGTTGTTCCGCAGAGCAAAGTGCTACTGGGACGTTCAATTGTTTGAGCATTTTCTTATTATGCAAGACAACTATGTTGTTTGTTGTGAATAGGTGCATGGACTCGTTGAATGTGCATTTCTCTTCATGTGTAAGAGAGGAACTTGTTCTTGACATTAGATGTTTCCAATCTTCAAGTGTAGATATTCCATTCCTAAGATTTGCAAGTATTTGCCGGAAAGCAACCTGGGACGAGCTAGCTCCTTGTTGACGGAAAACGGTTGAAAGTGTTATGAATATGTCGAAGCTGTACCAAAGTGCAGTGCCACATGATGTCCCAGCATATAAAGGAATGTCTTTCACATGTGGGAGTTGGCCTAAATCTCCGACAAGGATAATTGAGCGATTACCAAATGGTGTATTCCGATGAAGAGGGAATGCCTCTCTTAGACGATCGTCAATGCGAGAAAGCATTTTTGGACCAATGAAGCTCATTTCGTCAATGAGGATGTATTCTACATGACGGAGTTGCTCTTGCAGGTGTAGGAGTGGCTGGCCTTCGAGAGGATGCATTGTCTGGATAGGGATATGAAGGGCAGAATGAACTGTGAGGGCATTTATGTTGAAAGTTGCAACGCCGGTTGGTGCAAGTAACAATAAAGGGTTTTTGTTGGCTGGCGAGTTTTCCACAAATGCTTGGTGAAGGCATTTAATCAAATGGGATTTTCCTGTGCCAGCTGTTCCTTGTACGATGATCTTCCGTGGGGATTTTGGCGAAGGGGTTTTGAAGTGTGAAAAAACAGCAGTGAAAGCTATGCTTTGGGTAGGGGATAATGTATGCTCATGGGGAAGGTTGGAAAATGAATGATGTTGGTTTTGAATGGGTGAGCGGTTGAATTCAATGAAATTGATGGCAGTTTCTTGCAAGGGGGGAGGGACAGTATTTTGTGACCAATTGTGGGCCGATAGGATTATTTAATAATCCTATCGGCCTCTTTTTGTCCCAAAAGGTACAAAAAGAGGCCGATAGGATTATTAAATTAGAATTGTTGAATTTCTATAGAAGAGATGTTGGTTCAAGCCTACAAGGAGCAATGAGCAAAGAGATTTGATGTTTGGAGTCCTATGCTTTTTGGACACCATATTTCTTTAAATACAACTTAATTTTAGAAAAGTTCAAGCCTAATGCAGTTCTGCCATGCAGACATACACTTAAATCGCTACTGGGCTTATGATATTGACAAATTCAAAGTAAACTGGTATACAAGAGAATGTACCAAGCTAAACCACAAGTTACACATCTTCAAACTTGAAAAAGTACATAAAAATGGTTTGGCAAATCAATAGCGATATCATAATTGCTTTTCTTTCCACATACATAGAATTGCTCCAAAGGCAAGGACAAGAAAATTCTCAGCTCTGGTGAGCACCAGTGGGTTACTAAAACGAGTGACTGCTAATGGCTTTCACATTCATACAAGGAATTGGCAAGGGATTTTACATGGACTACACTCAACTTCAGACACAGCTTCAGCCAATACGCAGAGTGATTGAAATTCAACACAGCTAATTAGTGACAATGGCTCACAGTAATACACCAAGTATAAAATATTGAAGCTTTTGCAGAAGCAAGGAGTAAGAAAAATTATGAAGCTCAGAGAAGTAGATTTAAATCAATCAAAGCTTGTTGAACGGCTATAACATCCATAGAAATAATCTTCCAAGGTTCTGCTCTCATGTACAAGATCTACACTTTGATCTGGACTACTGTTTGATACAAAATCATCGAAACTGAGCTGCCTGTCTCAGAAAACATGCTGCTCCAATGACCATTCTCTTCATCTTGCTCATGTCATAAGCATCTTCCAAAAGTGGATCTGTAAGTTCTTTTACAGAGCCAGCTACCAGTAATGGCCTTGCCTAAATTTTGAAATTTACAAGAGATTAAGATTCTGAACCAAGACAAAGAAACCAAAAGAATCCAAAATTATCAGATACAAAACAAGTAAGGACACTAGAGCCCTACCCACATAACCAGGCTTTCTTGGCCTTTATGATTCTTGTCATTGATTGGTTTTCTTCCTGTTATTAACTCTAGAAGAACTACTCCCAAGGAATACACGTCCGTCTTCTCATTAACCTTGCCATACATGAAATATTCTGGAGCCAGATACCTGAAATATGATAGCAGCTAGTTTTATGAAGTCTTGATTATAAATGACATTTATTTTCCTAAGGAAAGAGCTGGTGTAAAGAAAGAAATGGATATTTACCCAAATGTACCTACAACATCACTACATGTGATATATGCAGATGTTCTTGAAGCCCATTTGGCCAGCCCAAAATCTGACAACTATTCATAGAATATCTTTAGTTAATGATCTGATTTGCTAGTTAATGATCAAGCAAATCTTATTATAACATCTCCAACCAAAAAATACAAACAATTCAACAGAAGCTTGAGAACTTGTTTCTCTCCCAAAGATCAAGATACCTGAGGTTCAAAGTCTTCAGAAAGCAAAATATTAAATGATTTCACATCTCTACGGATGATAGGATGAGAACAGCCTTCATGCAGATAAGTCAAAGCTCCAGCAATTCCAATGGCCACTTTCAGCCTATCTTTCCAATGAGCCTGTGGCTTGTCTTTTCCTCCTGTAACCCAACTTTTTCTGAGAACTGGGAACAACACATAACACTAAAAAAAATAAAAATCTCCAAGGACGTAACATGATAAATGCATGGAAATTTGCATACTCCATACCATAAAGAGTTTCTTCCAGACTTCCTCTCAGTAACAAGTTGTAGACCAAAAAGTACTCCTCCTCTTCAACACCAATTAATGAAACAATTTCTTCGTTATAGGCAAAAACAATTCTAGCACTAAATCCACCACAAGTTTAATGGAGCTTTTATCTTTATGTCCATTTAAGAATGCCTCTCTAATATAAGTGAAGGCTTCTTAGTGCCAAACAAGCTTCATTATCAGTTATTTACAGAAAACTCTGTGTCATGTACTCTGATATAATATTGTATTCTCTTAAAGAGTAGCCCCCTTTTTGTCCCAAAAGAAAATTAAAAGACATTTATTTAATCCATGGCACTTATACTGGAAGTTAAAAGCTTAAAATGTATTTCCCGGATCCTTGAACACTCTATAGCATTCTTTCAAATATCATTTCAGGGGATATATCGCAGAAGGTCCAGAAAGTAACTTAGCAAAAATATGGAGGAACATATCATAAAAAATCAACAAGAATAAACTTAGACATGAAGAATTCTGAAACCATCAAACAAATTGGCAACCTGAAAAACTCAGGAGAAATTAGAGATATTTGCAATACTGCTCAACAGAAAAATTACACTGATCTAATCAAGATTCAAGACTATGATATCCCATTACAATCTTGTTAGATCTTTAAAAATATTTTCAATATTTGCATTTCATAGGAACAAAACACGACAAGAAAAGACAATAAAAATGTTACTTGAAAGCTTCACTCACAAAACAGTAAATTGATACAGAAAATAAATACTGGGGGGGGGCGTGGGGGAGGGCTTGGGAGAAATCAACATATAGTATTTTACATACAAATTTCGTTAAATGATTTCTGCAACTTCATTATGTTGGAATTGGTGAATATCACTATACATGCTCATCACATCAATAAAAACTGATCAAATAGACGGCATAACATTGACATAAAATCTGGCATAAGTGATATCCCTATGTATCATATGATATATGTTGTGTTTGTAGAATTATTTCTTACAGAACACCCACAATGCGAGAGGGAAAGGTATGTACATGCAGAGAATACTGCTTTAGGTGATTCTGATGTAGGCATAAAAATATAGAGTTAACTTACAATTTAGGCACACGGATAATAATGCTCCCTCTTGAGCCTCCCCCACCCTTCAATCCTCCATCTCCTCCATCAGCACTAATAGTTCCATTGACATTCAAAATGCTCCTTGCAAAAATCTTGACACGCCCACCTCCCCCACCACCAAATTCGCCTTCCCTGCTTAATGTCCCACCCCTGCTTCCATGACTCCATGGTTTCGTAAGAGTAGACCAAGCATAAGCATCTCCACCCCAAGTATCTTCCGGATCTTGCCATCACTCTTAACACAGCAAGCACCTCTACCACCGTGACCTCCACCTGCACCATCAACACCGAGTGGTGTTCCACTCGTTTGGTGGGGTGGTGCACCACCTAATGCAGTTGTCTTTGGGAAAGAATTATTTTGTAAAAACAAGTTTCCTGCATGTACAATCAATGTCCCTGCCAAAAGAGATGCATACTCACCCAATAATAAGTCCCCTGAGATATTAATACTGATCAGACAGCCTGCAGATGGACAGCCCACAGAAACATGCGATAATATATCTAAATTGCCTTCTCCAGTGATCAGCACATCATTATCAAACTGCAAGCTAGTATTAAGCTGACAAGTCGTATTCAATGACCCAATCCCATACAAACAATTCAACAGAAGCTTGAGAACTTGTTTCTCTCACAAAGATCCAAGATACCTGAGGTTCGAAGTCTTTAGAAAGCAAAGTATTAGATGATTTCACATCTCTATGGATGATAGGATGAGAACAACCTTCATGCAGATAAGTCAAAGCTTCAGCAATTCCAATGGCCACTTTCAGCCTATCTTTCCAATGAGTCTGTGACTTGTCCTTTCCTCCTATAACCCAATGTTTTCTGAGAACTGGGAACAACACTTAACACTAAAAAATAATGAAAATCTCCAAGGACGTAACATGATAAATGCATGGAAATTGGCATACTCCATCCCATAAAGAGTTTCTTCCAGACTTCCTCTCAGTAACAAGTTGTAGACCAAAAAGTACTCCTTCTCTTTAACACCAAATAATGAAACAATTTCTTCGTTATGGGCAAAAACAATTCTAGCACTAAATCCACCACAAGTTTAATGGAGCTTTTATCTTTATGTCCATTTAAGAATGCCTCTCTAATATAAGTGAAGGCTTCTTAGTGCCAAACAAGCTTCATTATCAGTTATTTACAGAAAACTCTGTGTCATGTACTCTGATATAATATTGTATTCTCTTAAAGAGTAGCCCCTTTTTTGTCCCAAAAGAAAATTAAAAGACATTTATTTAATCCATGGCACTTATACTGGAAGTTAAAAGCTTAAAATGTATTTCCCGGATCCTTGAACACTCTATAACATTGTTTCAAATATCATTTCAGGGGATATATCGCAGAAGGTCCAGAAAGTAACTTAGCAGAAATATGGAGGAACATATCATAAAAAATAAACAAGAATAAACTTAGACATGAAGAATTCTGAAACCATCAAACAAATTGGCAACCTGAAAAACTCAGGAGAAATTGGAGATATTTGCAATACTGCTCAACAGAAAAATTACACTGATCTAATCAAGATTCAAGGCTATGATATCCCATTACAGTCTTGTTAGATCTTTAAAAATATTTTCAATATTTGCATTTCACAGGAACAAAACACGACAAGAAAAGACAATAAAAAGGTTACTTGAAAGCTTCACTCACAAAACAGTAAATTGATACAGAAAATAAATACTGGGAGGGGCGTGGGGGAGGGCTTGGGAGAAATCAACATATAGTATTTTACATACAAATTTCGTTAAATGATTTCTGCAACTTCATTATGTTGGAATTGGTGAATATCGCTATACATGCTCATCACATCAATAAAAACCGATCAAATAGACGGCACAACATTGACATAAAATCTGGCATAAGTAATGTCCCTATGTATCATATGATATATGTTGTGTTTGTTGAATTATTTCTTACAGAACACCCAAAATGCGAGAGGGAAAGGTATGTACATGCAGAGAATACTGCTTTAGGTGATTCTGATGCAAGCATAAAAATATAGAGTTAACTTACAATTTAGGCACACGGATAATAATGCTCCCTCCTGAGCCTCCCCCACCCTTCAATCCTCCATCTCCTCCATCAACACTAATAGTTCCATTGACATTCAAAATGCTTCTTGCAAAAATCTTGACACGCCCACCTCCCCCACCACCAAATTCGCCTTCCCTACTTAATGTCCCACCCCTGCTTCCATGACTCCAGGGTTTCGTAAGAGTAGACCAAGCATAAGCATCTCCACCCCAAGTATCTTCCGGATCCTTGCCATCACTCTTAATGCAGCAAGCACCTCTACCTCCGTGACCTCCACCTGCACCATCAACACCGAGTAGTGTTCCACTCGTTTGGTGGGGTGGTGCACCACCTAATGCAGTTGTTTTCAGGAAAGAATTATTTTGTAAAAACAAGTTTCCTGCACGTACGATCAATGTCCCTGCCAAAAGAGATGCATACTCACCCAATAATAAGTCCCCTGAGATATTAATACTGATCAGACAGCCTGCAGATGGACAGCCCACAGAAACATGCGATAGAATATCTAAATTGCCTTCTCCGGCGATCAGCACATCATTATCAAACTGCAAGCTAGTATTAAGCTGACAAGTCATACTCGACCCAATCCCATACAAACAATTCAACAGAAGCTTGAGAATTTGTTTCTCTCACAAAGATCAAGATACCTAAGGTTCAAAGTCTTTAGAAAGCAAAATATTAGATGATTTCACATCTCTATCGATGATAGGATGAGAACAACCTTCATGCAGATAAGTCAAAGCATCAGCAATACCAATGGCCACTTTCAACCTATCTTTCCAATGAGCCTGTGGCTTGTCCTTTCCTCCTGTAACCCAACTTTTTCTGAGAACTGGGAACAACACTTAACACTAAAAAATAATGAAAATCTCCAAGGACGTAACATGATAAATGCATGGAAATTGGCATACTCCATCCCATAAAGAGTTTCTTCCAGACTTCCTCTCAGTAACAAGTTGTAGACCAAAAAGCACTCCTTCTCTTCAACACCAATTAATGAAACAATTTCTTCGTTATGGGCAAAAACAATTCTAGCACTAAATCCACCACAAGTTTAATGGAGCTTTTATCTTTATGTCCATTTAAGAATGCCTCACTAATATAAGTGAAGGTTTCTTAGTGCCAAACAAGCTTCATTATCAGTTATTTACAGAAAACTCTGTGTCATGTACTATGATATAATATTGTATTCTCTTAAAGAGTAGCCCCTTTTTTGTCCCAAAAGAAAATTAAAAGACATTTATTTAATCCATGGCACTTATACTGGAAGTTAAAAGCTTAAAATGTATTTCCCGGATCCTTGAACACTCTATAGCATTGTTTCAAATATCATTTCAGGGGATATATCGCAGAAGGTCCAGAAAGTAACTTAGCAAAAATATGGAGGAACATATCATAAAAAATCAACAAGAATAAACTTAGACATGAAGAATTCTGAAACCATCAAACAAATTGGCAACCTGAAAAATTCAGGAGAAATTGGAGATATTTGCAATACTGCTCAACAGAAAAATTACACTGATCTAATCAAGATTCAAGACTATGATATCCCATTACAGTCTTGTTAGATCTTTAAAAATATTTTCAATATTTGCATTTCACAGGAACAAAACACGACAAGAAAAGACAATAAAAGGGTTCCTTGAAAGCTTCACTCACAAAACAGTAAATTGATACAGAAAATAAATACTGGGAGGGGCGTGGGGGAGGGCTTGGGAGAAATCAACATATATTATTTTACATACAAATTTCGTTAAATGATTTCTGCAACTTCATTATGTTGGAATTGGTGAATATCACTATACATGCTCATCACATCAATAAAAACTGATCAAATAGATGACACAACATTGACATAAAATCTGGCATAAGTAATGTCCCTATGTATCATATGATATATGTTGTGTTTGTTGAATTATTTCTTACAGAACACCCACAATGCGAGAGGGAAAGGTATGTACATGCAGAGAATACTGCTTTAGGTGATTCTGATGCAGGCATAAAAATATAGAGTTAACTTACAATTTAGGCACACGGATAATAATGCTCCCTCCTGAGCCTCCCCACCCTTCAATCCTCCATCTCCTCCATCAGCACTAATATTTCCATTGACATTCAAAATTCTCCTTGCAAAAATCTTGACACGCCCACCTCCCCCACCACCAAATTCGCCTTCCCTACTTAATGTCCCACCCCTGCTTCCGTGACTCCAGGGTTTCGTAAGAGTAGACCAAGCATAAGCATCTCCACCCCAAGTATCTTCCGGATCCTTGCCATCACTCTTAACGCAGCAAGCACCTCTACCTCCGTGACCTCCACCTGCACCATCAACACCGAGTGGTGTTCCACTCGTTTGGTGGGGTGGTGCACCACCTAATGCAGTTGTCTTCAGGAAAGAATTATTTTGTAAAAACAAGTTTCCTGCACGTATGATCAATGTCCCTGCCAAAAGAGATGCATACTCACCCAATAATAAGTCCCCTGAGATATTAATACTGATCAGGCAGCCTGCAGATGGACAGCCCACAGAAACATGCGATAGAATATCTAAATTGACTTCTCCGGTGATCAGCACATCCTTATCAAACTGCAAGCTAGTATTAAGCTGACAAGTCGTATTCAATGACCCAATCCCATACAAACAATTCAACAGAAGCTTGAGAACTTGTTTCTCTCACAAAGATCAAGATACCTGAGGTTCAAAGTCTTCAAAAAGCAAAATATTAGATGATTTCACATCTCTATGGATGATAGGATGAGAACAACCTTCATGCAGATAAGTCAAAGCTTTAGCAATTCCAATGGCCACTTTCAGCCTATCTTTCCAATGAGCCTGTGGCTTGTCCTCTCCTCCTATAACCCAACTTTTTCTGAGATCTGGGAACAACACTTAACACGAAAAAATAATGAAAATATCCAAGGACGTAACATGATAAATGCATGGAAATTGGCATACTCCATACCATAAAGAGTTTCTTCCAGACTTCCTCTCAGTAACAAGTTGTAGACCAAAAAGTACTCCATCTCTTCAACACCAATTAATGAAACAATTTCTTCGTGATGGGCAAAAACAATTCTAGCACTAAATCCACCACAATTTTAATGGAGCTTTTATCTTTATGTCCATTTAAGAATGCCTCTCTAATATAAGTGAAGGCTTATTAGTGCCAAACAAGCTTCATTATCAGTTATTTACAGGAAACTCTGTGTCATGTACTCTGATATAATATTGTATTCTCTTAAAGAGTAGCCACTTTTTTGTCCCAAAAGAAAATTAAAAGACATAATCCATGGCACTTATACTGGAAGTTAAAAGCTTAAAATGTATTTCCCGGATCCTTGAACACTCTATAGCATTGTTTCAAATATCATTTCAGGGGATATATCGCAGAAGGTCCAGAAAGTAACTTAGCAGAAATATGGAGGAACATATCATAAAAAATCAACAAGAATAAACTTAGACATGAAGAATTCTGAAACCATCAAACAAATTGGCAACCTGAAAAACTCAGGAGAAATTGGAGATATTTGCAATACTGCTCAACAGAAAAATTACACTGATCTAATCAAGATTCAAGACTATGATATCCCATTACAATCTTGTTAGATCTTTAAAAATATTTTCAATATTTGCATTTCACAGGAACAAAACATGACAAGAAATGACAATAAAAAGGTTACTTGAAAGCTTCACTCACAAAACAGTAAATTGATACAGAAAATAAATACTGGGGGGGGTGTGGGGGAGGGCTTGGGAGAAATCAACATATAGTATTTTACATACAAATTTCGTTAAATGATTTCTGCAACTTCATTATGTTGGAATTGGTGAATATCACTATACATGCTCATCACATCAATAAAAATTGATCAAATAGACGGCACAACATTGACATAAAATTTGGCATAAATAATGTCCCTATGTATCATATGATATATGTTGTGTTTGTTGAATTATTTCTTACAGAACACCCACAATGCGAGAGGGAAAGGTATGTACATGCAGAGAATACTGCTTTAGGTGATTTTGATGCAGGCATAAAAATATAGAGTTAACTTACAATTTAGGCACACGAATAATAATGCTCCCTCCTGAGCCTCCCCCACCCTTCAATCCTCCATCTCCTCCATCAGCACTAATAGTTCCATTGACATTCAAAATGCTCCTTGCAATAATCTTGACATGCCCACCTCCCCCACCACCAAATTTGCCTTCCCTACTTAATGTCCCACCCATGCTTCCATGACTCCAGGGTTTCGTAAGAGTAGACGAAGCATAAGAATCTCCACCCCAAGTATCTTTCGGATCCTTGCCATCACTCTTAACGCAGCAAGCACCTCTACCTCCGTGACCTCCACCTGCACCATCAACACCGAGTGGTGTTCCACTCATTTGGTGGGGTGGTGCACCACCTAATGCAGTTGTCTTCAGGAAAGAATTATTTTGTAAAAACAAGTTTCCTGCATGTACGATCAATGTCCCTGCCAAAAGAGATGCATACTCACCCAATAATAAGTCCCCTGAGATATTAATACTGATCAGACAGCCTGCAGATGGATAGCCCACAGAAACATGCGATAGAATATCTAAATTGCCTTCTCTGGTGATCAGCACATAATTATCAAACGGCAAGCTAGTATTAAGCTGACAAGTCGTATTCAATGACTCAATCCCTTTCATTCGTCTTCACAAAAAAACCAATTTCTTCATGTCATGAAAACCACACGATGAATTTCCAATGTCACATTTACTTCCAGTTTGCCCATCATCAAGAATTCCAGAAAAACCATTCAAGACAACAGATTCCTTCAATTCCATATCCTCAAGGTTAAAGACCTTGATAAGTGGACTACCAGAAGTAAGGCCAAGTAGAAAGATGATAATGAGCTCCAGAAAATATTCCCCATGTAAAATGGCCATACCGCTAGTCCAAACACGTCAAAAACCATGAGTATAAAAGGGGGAATATCTACACCTTGATGGCAATTTGGAATGTTTCATGAATTTACTTCATGACATAAAAAAAATCTGGTGAATATTATCATTTTACAACAAACCCACACTGGAAAATGTAGAGCTTGCCTTACCCAGTTCATCTAACTTTTTCCAAGTTCACAGAAACAGGCATGAACAGAGCATATCCTCCTGCAATTTTGTTTCGCACCTGTTCAATGCACCTAACCACAGGAAAAATCAAAGCAATTGAAATGTCATTCACTATCGCATCTCAACATCACCAAAAGCTGGTCCCACTGTCCTCACCCTTTCTGATTTCAGTAAAAATTCCAGTCTTAGAGGCACTAGTCATCCATGTATCGATGTTACCAAACGGCAGTTCCCAGTAAATCTCTGCAGTTTTGCAAACATAGAAACAGCTCTAAGTAGAATAACAATGACAGGGCTGTCTGTTTGTCGATGAAGTTTGATCCAAGGAGGCTGCCGGTAAGGTCATGGAAGCACGGAAACCGCAGAACAGGGTTTCCAAAGCACAAATTTGTTGATCGTGCATCGCAGAACAAGGGTTTCAAGCCACGAATGTGTGCACCGCAAAACAGGGACCGCATAACTGGGTTTTCGAGAGTGTTGAGCATTAATGCCACCCAGCAATAATGCTACCAAACAGGAAGTTCTCGGCGCTGTGAATAAACAGAAATGAGGACAGATGCTACCAAATGGATGGAAAGCAGGAAAGCAGGAAGTTCTCGGCGCTGAGAATAAACAGAAATCACGACAGAAGCCCGCCGAATATGGACGCCAGGTGTCAACCTGAGAACGAAAAGGACGACGAAAGTCTGTTTCAAAGGAAGGCCTATCGGCCTAATTAGCTACTAATAGTCGTATATATGAAAAATTTAGTTGTCATTTGTAATCACAAATTTATCATTTGCAGTATTCATTTATCTTTTTTGGTAGTTTCATATTCATTATATAAACGACTAATTTAGTAGTTTATATTCATTTCATTTACTTTCATTAATAATTATTATAAATGACTAATTTAGTCATATATTCATTTTATTTGTGTTCATCATTAATCAATATGAACTATTAATTTAGTAGTTTTAGATTGATTTTATGTGTTCATTATTAGTCAACATAAATTAATTAGTATGATTTTGTGACTAAATTAAAAAAATGTCATACAATGCACATGTTCATCTAATGTGAAAACACAAAGTTACATATGTTTATTACAATACTAAATAATATCAAATACAATTATAAATAATTTCAACCACGTAAATTATATTATATGAAATTTCAAGTATTACAATACGAGTTTTCAACTTAATATTGGTTGGACTACAATTCACACATGAAATAGTGTTTCATCACTTCAAAACATTATCATTATTTTGCCAAGGCATTGTAGGTGAATTCACCAACTCTAAAGACTTGACCATCAGTCTGTATGTGTGTGTCTCATGCAAGATATTGGCTTTAAGGGCATCACTAGACTGGTTCTCTTCTCTCTCTTTCTGCATTTTTCACTCCAGTGTTATTGTTCTCTTTCTTCAATTCCTGCTTCTTACCATCAATATTGAGTTCATCTTCTGAAAATGAAAGAAGATACAATGCAGAGTATAATACATCAAAGACGATGAACATTGGAATATAAATTAAAGTAGACTATAAAGTATTTATACGACATATACCTCAACATCAATAATGTCAATGCCATTTTTACCCTAGAAAGTAAGAAACTCAAACAAGTTTTCTTTAGTTGGGAAACAGATTTTAGTTGGGCGATAGTGGCCACTATGTGGCTAGATGACCTATATAAAGAAAGCAAATAAAACGTTACCATAGAAAATAACACCTTAAGAACTTAGTATTCAACCTTCAAGAAAAGCTTAGGCATAATCATACCAACTAAGTTACATGCTAAGAATATAAGACAGTAGATAACTTGTGAAAACAAATGGAAAAAAAAATTAGTGTAAAAAAATTCCTTATTACTTGTCCTAAAAGATTCATGTTCCTTAAATTCAGAGATGCTTTTTTCCACGGTAAAATTTATTGTCTATTATGACCTATGTTTTTAGGATCATGAGATTGATACAACATCATATTGGATTATGGAGAAAAATGATTCAACTTTGCAAGATGAGTACCTCACTTGGTTGAATGAAGGTGCTAGTTGTGAGCAGTGTCAAAACCTTAGGGAAGCAGAACACTAAGGCCCAAGAAAATATATCACCATGGTCCACTAAAAGAAAAAAATTCAATCCCACAATGGCCTCTAGTAGTACATTTCGTTGGATGGATATCACACTCTGAGATATTATTGTCTAATACAATGAGAAGTGTACATATATTGTCATAATGCCCCTCACAGTCAGACCCTATAGTTGTGTCCTATAATATTAATCATATTATACTATTTACTTATAAAATTATGACTTACATAATTATTAGTTTGAATAATTAGTCTGAAATCGCGTTTTGAGTATTTATGTATACATGAAAATATGTGAAAAAGGTACTTTTTGTGACTAGTTAATTTCAAGTGAATCTAAATACACAATAAATTATGGTGCCTCGGTGTTTCTCTAGTGGTTATCTTCTCATTGTACCAATTTCTCCAATTTCCTCTACTGCTTTTAGTGAAGTCCTCTTTGATAATTTCCAATGGCAATGCAATGGACATTTATCCTGGATGTTTTTCTGAGCCAAAGGGAAGCTCCACAAGGAAAAACCAATAAGTAGCCTCAAATATATTATTGGGGGAAAAAATGTAGTAATTATATGACAAGGCAAGAAACACTTCACGTTAATCATATTCCCTTTTATATTAACTAATAACTTCTTTGCATGATCATGTAATACTAGAGTGTCAAGTAGGGACATTTAAAGTTATTCATCCATCAATATCACCTTTGAGAGTGCTTAATAGTTAATACTTCCTATTAAAACAGAGTAGATCACCAACTTCAATGATAGAAATATAAACATGACACAAATGAAATTAAAAGGAATGCTAGGAAGTAAAATGTGGCTAATATTGAGTCAAGAAAATACCAAGCCCTTCACATTAGAAAGGAATTATTAAGCACTAAAATAGAAAATCCTTCCATTGCATCATTTTCACCTTTTCTTTAATTTCCTTAATTGAGCACACAACTTCTAGAAAAAAATTCATTGAAAAAGGTCTCAAAATCCTAACAAACGCTGGAGTGATTGTCGTATCAATTAAATAGAAAGGAAATTATTCGATGTGATTTTAACTTGTGGAAGAGATCGAATAATATGAAGATTTTTCATCCCTTGGTCCTAATCAAATTATAATATGTGGTTTCTAATCAAGTAATCACTTTCCCTCAAAGATAGTTAGGAGATCACTTTGGAGAAGGGCTTCTAGAAGCACTAGGATAGTAGAAAGGAATTAACTAGGAGGAAAATGAAGCACTTTAGTGGGTGCTCCAAAATATTTGAAGGCAACTGAAAATTATTTTATACTCCCCCCATGTATTTTAAAACAAAAACCCTTCAGTTGCATCTCATTTATTTTCCACCTTTCTGTAATCGGTAATTCTTTGAGCAAGAATAGAGCATTCATAAGTATTCTCACGAAAGAGGACTCTTCATCATCCTAATAAGTTGGGTTCTAACAAATCAACAATTTCATGTAGTGAATAAATATTACATGGTAGATTCCAGTGAATGAAATGAAAACTTTATTCTTAATCTCATTACATCAAAAAAAAATTAACCCTAACTAGTTGGGATCTAACAAATCAAGAATTTCATGTAGTAAAGAAAACTTACATGGTAGATCCCAATTCTTTGCAATGAAAACTTTATTCTTGATCTTATTACAACATAAATAAATTCATTAGTACATACATATTTCCTTATCTGAGACAAACTTTGAACACATTCCAAGATTTCATAGAAAATATAATGATACGATTTACCTGTAAGACATGAGAAAGCTAAATGATACGATTTACCTGTAGGACATGAGAAAGATATCTACATCTACCACCCGACACTTTAAAATAGTTTATTGAGACACCATATCATGGTATTAGAATCATGTAGATATATAGTGTTATAGAGAGACCTTACAACACCTATTCAACACTACCTTCAAGCTTCAAACTCATCAATTGATTTACTTCAGTAGAAAATTCTAGTGAGATATCATTAAATACAACCCAACAAAAGCCATTTATGATAGTTTTCGCTGCCTTCTCTGGATCTATCCCACTCTAGAAATATAATAACTAATATTCCCCAATTTTTGAGGTACTTGCTTCATGTTCAACATGGGTTGTTGGGTTATTCACCTAGAAAAAGTTGCAAATATTAGATGCATAATGGAAACAAGCATGCAATTCAAGATTGCTCCTAAAGGCTCTTGCCTGAATTATAAAAGA
Organism: Pinus tabuliformis; assembly: GCA_031772625.1. Lineage (NCBI taxonomy): Eukaryota > Viridiplantae > Streptophyta > Pinopsida > Pinales > Pinaceae > Pinus > Pinus tabuliformis. The sequence goes on from CM062820.1 coordinate 1,308,498,240, forward strand.
CCATCTAGTTGAAACTACCTATCCAAGATCCCACATAAAAATTCAAAATATTGCAAATAGGAGATGTCTTAAACAATATCGACTATTTAATTGCATAATCACACTAAACTAGACAACCCTTTAAAATGCTGAAAAGTGTGAAAAAAATGGAGTTGGAATATTATAGTTATGTCAGGGTAGATATAGCTACCTGAAATGTAACTTCTATATAACATTAGAAATAGCCTTTTTCAATCATTTAAGAAACTAAACTTTTTTTATCTTGGGTTAATAACTTAATACTCCACCAAAAATAACAATAGTTTTGAATTGGTTCTATTCACTAACCAAGGGGAAATTTTAAACCAGTGTGAAAATGCTTACTCATTCCCCTGCCATATTTCTGATATTTTATTTGTGTGCGGATCTAAACTACATGTAAAGTAACTTCTACATATTTGACAATTTTAGATGTAAAAAATTACCCGCACTAAAGTTATATGATTAACATATGCACAATAAGATACAATATGCATCAGCTGTAAGTAACATGAAGTTTATATGTTATATTAGGACAAACTTTTTCTCATCTAAGCTACATGTAATGTAACTTCTACATATTTGATAATTTTAAATGTAAAAAATTACCTGCACATATTTGACAATTTTAAATGTAAAAAATTACCCACACTGAAGTTATACGATTAACATATGCACAATAAGATACAATATGCATCAACTGTAAGTACTATGAAGTTTATATGTTATATTAAGACAAACGTTTTCTCATCTAAGCTATGTGTAATGTAATTTCTACATATTTGACAATTTATAAATGTAAACAATTAACCAAACTGAAGTTAACATATGCACAATAAGATACAATATGCATCAACTGTAAGTAATATGAAGTTTACATGTTATATTAAGACAAAAATTTTCTCATCTAAGCTATGTGTAATGTAACTTCTACATATTTGAAAATTTATAAATGTAAAGAATTAACCAGACTAAAGTTATACGATTAACATATGCACAATAAGATACAATATGCATCAGTTGTAAGTAATATGAAGTTTACATATTATATTAAGACAATTTTTTTCTCATCTAAGCTACATGTAAAGTAACTTCTACATATTTGACAATTTTGAATGTAAAAAATTACCCAGACTGAAGTTATACAATTAACATATGTACAGGAACCTGAAACCTTAACCAAAGAACTTACCAAAACTCCACATATTTTCACCTGTTTAATCCACCGCCATTCAAATCAAGTTGAGTACCCACTGCTTCTAGTTGAGTTGACCAATATTTATCAAGGCATAGAGTTAATCTTAGATCTGAAACTACAAAAGTGTGATCTATCAAAATGGTAATATTCATGCTAACTGAGACCCATCTCTCCACACATAAATTGTTCAAGCCCACTAAAACAAGAAAATTGCAGAAGGGTGATGGATCTGGGTTTTGAACGAGAGATCCAGAATAGAGAGGAAACCTCCAAGAAAGGACTTCACGAAGCCCGATCCAGACTCTCTTTATCCTAGCCCTGCAAATCTATCTCCAAATATCCACGTCGTTTGGACTTTAGTGGCCTTTCACCAATTACCCCATTACCGGAAAGTTGTTCGTAGCTCCCAACATTTGTGAACATTTGAACCCTGCCGAGATACTTCCTAACCAAATCAAGATAGTCATAACTTGTGAACATTTTATTTGAACCCAACGCTAAACTTGAAATGAAAAAGAAAAGAAATATTTATTTTGGCATTTCCACACAGATATCTACAAGGCAGAGCAAAATGCAGTGCTAAAATGTGATGTTGTAACTTGTGAACATTTTATTTGAACCCAACGCTAAACTTGAAATGAAAAAGAAAAGAGATATTTATAATGGAAAAAATAAAAGAAATATTTATAATCGAAAAAATAAAAGAAATATTTATAATAGAAAAATAAAAGATATAAATTGTAATTGGGTTAAATGATTTATTTTTAATAAGAAAATTTTATTTTTGTGTTAGATGTTAAATTAAAAAGAAGAAGAAGAAAAAGTTAAAAGTGATATTGGGGGATGAGTGTAAACATTTAAAGTTTGGCTCAATTAATAATAAAAAGTTAAATTAATAAAAATAATAAAATTCAATTTGTTATATTTTGATTTTGTTATTAACTTGTGAATATGCTTTGTTACAATACCATGGGCCAATACCATGGCTTATCAATACCATAAGCCCAAAAACCATAACTTATTTCACAACCAAAATATTTTATAACAATATGATAAGATTCTTAATCATGGATATTCACCCCCACATTACTGTAGATATTATTAACTTGTAAAAAATAGGCTTTGTTACAATACCATGGATTATCAATACCACATTCTCAAAAAACATAAATTATTTCACAATCAAAATATCTTATAACAATATGACAAGATTATTAACCATGGATATTCACCCCCACTTTTCCATTGATATTATGAGCTTGTGAATAAGCTTTGTTACAATGCCATAGATTATCAATGCCACATGCCCAAAAATCATAACTTTTTTTAGAATCAAAATATTTTATAACAATATGACAAGATATTAACTTGTAAACAGGCTTTGTTACAATACCATGGACCAATACCATGTCTTATCAATACCACATGCCAAAAAATCATAACTTATTTCATAGTAAAAATATTTTATTTTAATTTAATTTTATAGCATTTTTTTAATTGAATCTAAAAGGGAAAATGTTACAATTTGAGATATATCTAAACCCTCATCCTCACGACTACTAAAAATATTCCCATAGAAATTAAATTAAAGTTTTAATAAAATTAAGCTAAGATGGATCTATGCTGGTTAAAGAACCATATACATCCATCTTAGCTAAATATAGATAAAGAACCAACATATATCCATCTTAGCTAAGGATCCAAAGGATGAGAGCAAGCAAAGTGACTAGAAATAATAGATTAAATATAGTTCGTGATTTTTTTAAGTTTTTCATTATTTTATTTTCTTTGACATGATTGATCCAAAATATAGGTTTAATATTTTACAACCAATTAATTTTTTTTAATTTAGATAATTTCTTAAACACAATACAATGTGATCAAATTTAAGAGAGAGTTGGGGTTGGGGGGAGAAGGAGAGAGGGAGGAAGATAGTGAAAAAGTTGGAGGGTAGAGAGAGAGAGAGTGAGTGATGGGGGAGAGAGAGAAGGATAGAGGGAGAGACACAAAGAGAGAGATGGAGTTGGAGGGGGAGGAGAGAGGGAGGAAAGAACAAAGACATAGAGAGATAGGGAGTGATAAAGGAGATATGGAGAGAGAGTGACAGTGAGAGGAGAGGAGGGAAGATAGAGAAGAGGAGAGGAGAGATATAGGGAGAGAAGGGGAATGGAGAGAGATGGAGACATAGAGATTGAGGGGAGAGAGAGAAGGAGAGGAGGAGGGAGATAGTCATAGAGTTGGACATAAGAGAGTGAGAGAGATAGGGAGAGTGATTAGGGGGGAAAGATAGAGGGAGGTGGGAGAGAAGGGAGAGAGAGGAAGTAAGAGAGAGATGAGGAGAGAGAGATCGAATTGAAGGGGCCAAGAGAGGGAGGGAACAAGAAAAACATAGAGGGAGAAAGGTAGAGAGAGAGAGGGGTTGACAAGAGAGCCATGGAGAGAGAGTGAGGGGGAGAGGAGAGCAGGAGGAAATATAGAGAAGGAGAGTGATAGAGAGGGGAAGGGAGAGTGTGTATGTTTGGGGGCTAAGATAGAGAGAATAAAAAAGAAATACAAATATAGATATTATATAGTAATATATAACCAATATAGATCCATCTTAACCCCAAATATATCAAGTGCCGAGAGGGATCCAATATCTTGAGGTGCAAACCTTTCCTCAATTTTTGCACTAAAAAAAGAAGTTTTCACCTCGAGAGATTGGATCCCTCTTGGTGCTTGATAGATCCGGGGTTAAGATGGATCTAGGCTAGTTAATAGGAAATTAAGGTAGTTTTTATTTTATATTATAGTCTTAAAAGTTAAAAATTCTCTTCAAATTAATTTCAAATTGGAAGTAGATCCAATTAGATTCAATGAATAGATTTTTAAAAAATACATAAAACAATTATCTTTTTATTAAAAAATATATTTTTAAATTACAAATTATTAGAGATAAATTTTGCAAAGTTGGATCAGTTATACACCATGTGAGGATGAAGAAGTGTTTAAGGAATGATAACCTTTAAGCCAATCTTTAACAACCTTTCAATCCTATATCACTTGTAAATTTAAATTGCTTGACACAATTAAAATTACTAACATAAAAAACTGATTCATATTATTGTGGTACTTGTTAGGTAGCTATATTTTTGTTCCTAGACTAAATTAGTCAATCATGTTAGTCATTTTTAGTTGTATTGTTTATTATCTAGTCATATATTTTAACCCGCGACTAAATTAGTGATTTATGTTAGTCGTTTTTAGTTGGGTCACTTAAGATTGCTCATTTTTTATAATATTTCACTTGAAATATTTGTGGTGACAAACCTTTTTAGTCACCTAGTCACTAATTTATCATTTTCTACTAGTGATAGATAAAGAAGAATTCTCAACTTTTTTCTTATTATGCATTCATAGTATATCTATTTGTTCACTTATATTTCCGAGAATGTTTATTTTAACAGTATCTAGTAAATTTCCAAGTCCATCTCTACTTACCAATCCAGATGTTGATTTACTTACTCTTGCTATCACTGGGTCCCGAGGGCTTTTGCCATACTTTTCCCTTCCTCTTGATATTTTCTTCCATAAATCGTATATTTCCTCAAATGAAAGTTGGGATACATCCCCTTTACTCAGTAGATTTAGGAGATCAATCCATTCATCCTTTATTTCTCTAAGTAAAAGGGTTTTTAATGTATCGAATCCTAGTTTGTGTAATTTTTCCCTTTTAACATTATAAGAAAATCTTTCTACAAAGTCCGCAAGATTCTCGTCCACCTTTTGGCTCATTTTAAAAATTCGCTCTTTAATATCATGATGTGTGCAATAATATTTATATTTTTCTAAAACGAGTTGTCTCATTCCATTCCATGATCTTACAAAGTTAGTTCCTAGTCCCATTAACCATTTAAGGGCTCAATCTTTTAATGTATCCATAAACAATTTCAATTTTTGAACCTCTTTTAAGTAATCATAATTTATACAAAGTACTTCAAATTCAAGTAGAAAATATTTCGGATCTTCTGGTCTCATACCATGGAAGTTTGGAAGTGTAGATGAATATATATTCTTGATGTTAACATTTCTATCAAAATCATGGATAGGAAATCCATAAGGATCTTCTTTGTTGTCATCACTTCCATATTCAACTCTTCATCTACCATCTTTACCATCTCTTCCACCAACAGAAGGTGGTCTTATTCCTCCTCTACCATGTCCAAGTGGTGGTATTTCACCTCCTCCTCCGCCTACTATTATTTCATGTCCATTGGGAGGAGGGAATTCTTCTCCTTCACCTTCTGTCGTTAATTCTTCATAAATGAGATAATAAGGTTCTTCTATGAATTTCCTTCTTCTGGTCCTTCAATTATTGGTTTTCCAAAGAAGGTTCCTTCTCCTTCTTCTTCCTCTTCTTCTCATTTGGTAGGTATCTCATGTTCTCGTGTAACAAGGTGTTCTCATATTTAACGAGAAAGAAAGATGGTTGCCTCAATTGAAGTTGTTGATTAATCTACCATTGCTTATGTTGAAGAAGTTGGCTCCTCTCTAGTTCTAATTTCATACCTTTGTACCTCACGATATATTCTTCTACCTGCAAAAGTAGGAATTCATGATGTGGATGGTGATGTGGTTCTTACTACACCATGTGATCTAGTGGGGGTGGTAGGTAATTATGGAATTAAAGTTCGTCCTCTAATGAATCTACCTCTAGAATCTCTTTCTCTATACATGCATTCTAAAATGAAGGAAATTTAACTTATGGAATCAAAAATGGATGCAACTAATAAGGAAATGCAATTCAACGACTAAGGTTAGGATAAACCTCACAAGTTGCATAAGTTAAAGAGAAATCTAAATTAAAAGATAAATTCAATATATAATTCCCTCACAACGACACCAAAATGTTGGTCAATTTAATTATGCTTTAAATTTTGTTACATTGAATTATCAATCCAAGTAGATAAACTTATGAAGTATATGACAAAGTATATGTTAGGAATTTAGATTCTAATTCTACTGGAAATAAATCGAAATGAACAATAGTATAATTTTATGAAAGAAATAATAATATTAATTTAAGAAAATAGATAAACACTTATTGTAAGAAAACATTGAAATTTAGTCTAGAGAAAATAGGTTTATTAGAAGACATGTAAATATTATTCTATAAAAGCATGCAAAATTATTCTACAAAAGAATATAGATCTAATCTATGAAATCACATGAATCTATCTTATGAATGCATGGAAATTTTACTATATAAAAGCATATAAATATAGCTTATGGAAGGATGGATATTTTACTCTATAAAAGCATCCAAAACTATTCTATGAAAGCAAATACTCTTAATCTAGAAAGAAAGTAATTCCAGCCTATGAAAACATGGAATTTTAGTCTAAGAAAGCTTATAAACGTAATCTATGAAAGCACACAAATTTATTCTAAGAAAGTAGATAAATTTAGTCTATAAAAGCATTGAAATTTATCTATTATCAAAGCATAAACTTAATCTGTGAAAGATTTATAAATCCTGGTCTCGAAGAGCATGAGTATGAACTTAAAATATATTTATTGAAATCCTTCAATGCATAAATGAAAGTGCTCTAAATGTAATTTAATTAGTTTTTCAAGCACTTGTTTATAATCTCGAAAAGAAGTATTGAAATCCTTCAATTTATAAGTGAAATTTCTCTAAATGTAATTTAATTAGTTTTTCAAGCACTTGTTTATAATCTCGAAAAGAAGTAAAGAAACAATTAGAAACTGAAGTGGAGTACCTAAAACAATGTTGTAATAAAAAACATCAAATTTACATGGTAACAAATGAGTTTTGGGATACTGAGAGATTTATACTATAGGCAGTGCCATATATCCACAAGGGGGCCCTCTAGCTGATCACATGAGCTTAGAAAAACATAGGAACTTACTCTCTAAGTGATCTTAATTATTCATGAATACGCAACTGGAGAATAGATCAAAAGTATGAAATTATATTAAAGCCAATAAGTCATACATTTATTCAAAACTCAAGTCTTTGTCTATTGTACTCGTTCTACCCAACCATATCAATATATAGTTTTTTTGAAAAAATAACTTCAGTGTAATTGAAATGTTATAGATTAGAAAGAAAATGATGACTAAATGTTCTATGGTTGATTTCAAACTCAAATTCCCATGTCTCGCTTATGATCCAATGAGTACATGTGAACACGTAGTCTATGAATGTGTTATTATTTAGCATTGCTTAATTCCATAAAGATAGCACGCTCGTAGTCTATGAATGTGTTATTATTTAGCATTGCTTAATTCCATGAAGATATCATGCTCGCCTCATGTCGATTGTTCTTATACATAATTGTCCCGATATACTTTGTTATTGTGCTTATGTGGCTATGCCACGCAATGAGTTGACCGTGGATTTGACTTCACCATAGTGATGCCTCAATCACTTCTTTGATGCACTAGATAGGAGATTCACCATCATGCCATCTTTTTCCACTTGTCCATTTGCTTTGTTTCACTTCCCTGCTTCAGGAGATATGGTAACCATTAAATATGCTACAGTTTCACAGGAGAGCTACAAAATTTATCAATTTCTACTATGTTCATAGATTAACATATTTTTATAATGTAAAAAAACATAAAACTATAGCATTTTGGAATTATTACCTCTATGTAACCTTTTTCAGCTCAAATTGAAAATTTACACATGGAATGTGACAAAATGATGTAGAAGGAATGACTATGAAGGTTTTTATAAGATAAATATGGTCAAAAACTAAAGTACCATATATTGACAAAAAGATGCTAATTTCTAGGCCCGTCAGGGTATTATTCCTTTCCCTAATAACTTGTTGTATCAGATATTAGGAACGTTTACATCCAATTATTAATTTATACTTACCAATTCTCCGACACCGACAACACATCAAATTTTTCTTTTGTCCCTCAACCTTGTACCGCTCTGTATTGGAGATAAGAGATTGTAGATAAAATGGTTATGTCAATATTTAAATCTTTAATTTTTTTGACTCTCTAATGTTGTCAATGTATTGGAGAAATTTTTGTCTGTATGCAAAGATCACCTTTAACAGAAGTCAGAGACCAGAAAGAATTGAGGTGTAAATTTAAATTTTATTTCTAGCTTCTCCGACTTCCCGATGTCGACAAGGTATTGGAAATATAAAGATCTCGAAAATATTAATAATGTTTAAAATGCTTACCATGTTAAACCTTTCCCAATATTGATGCTTGCACCTATTCGATGTAGATCCCTATATTCTACCATGACATAGTGATGCCATTGCAAGGCTTTCTTCCGCTAAACTCTTCTTACCAATCACACTTCCATGGTCCCTACACAAGCCATACTTTATCGAAAAAAATTTGTGTGTTGACCTTCCTAGATGGCATTAACAACCTTCTTGTATTGCATTAATACCATTCTATATTTCACCAATGCTTCCCTTAAGAGCATTAATGCTTCTCAGGATAGTATTGAAGCCTTCCCTTAGTTGTCAGAACTCACTATAAATGATGCCTCGATCCCTATCCCCCACTCATTATGAGCTACTTTTTACATAAACTCTCATCTCTACTCATCTTTAGCACCCAAAGTTAGCTCCATAAACTCAAAGGCTTACCACAAAAAAATTTAATCCTGCTTAAAGTAAGAAATCTTGTTTTGAATTTTCTTTTAATTATGAATAGGTTGTGCACTAAAAAGTTGATATAGGTTATTTCATGTAGGTGTTGAAGTTATAAATAAAAGTAACAATATGTTTAATACACGTAAAGGAAAGGGACAAAAGTTGAATATTGTTGAGCCAATTGTGTTATACCCTCTTGTGAATGAAGCTTTCTTTAGGGATACCAAAATTTTTGATGGGGCTATCAGGCCAGGAGGTAACTCCTCAAATGAGATTATGTTTATTCATTTAGGTTGTTCATAGATATATACATGAGGGAGTGACTGTTGAGTTTCATCTCATGATGACTCTCCATTTTCTCTTATTATTTATTTACACTATTTACAATTCTTCACCCAATCCCTATGATTAGGTGTCAACATTCCCCCCCTTAATCTGAAGGGATGTTGGTGAGTCCAAGCATCGTTCTGAATCTTTCAAGCTTTTCTCTTCCAAGTGCTTTGATGAAGATGTCTGCAATCTTCTCATTAGTGGAACAATGGCAAAGATAGATTCTTTTGGCCTCAACATGATGTCGAATCAGATGATATTTTGTATTGATGTGCTTCGTTCGATCATGGAACTTTGGGTTCTTGGCCAACTTTATTACCGAGGTATTGTCAATCATGAGTGGAGTCAAATGTACTTGTTTTACCTGCAAATCTTCCAGAATTTTCTGGAGCCACACAATTTCTTTTGTTGCCTCAGCTGCTGCCACATATTCTTCCTCTGTTGTGGAATCTGCTGGAACTAATTGTTTGCATGATCTCCAAGAGACAACTCCTAATCCAAGAATCATAGCATAACCAGAAGTAGATACCCCATTTTCTTTATCTCCATCGAAGTCTGAATCAGAGTATCCAATCAATCTAAAGTCGCCCACCTGCGTATACTTGAATCCAAAGTCTTGAGTTCCCTTCAAGTAATTTAGAACTCTTTTTGTAGCAGACCAATGTACCTCACAAGGCTTTTGCATAAACCTGGAGAGGATTCCAACAACAAACTAAATGTCTGGTCTGGTAGTAGTCAGGTAGTTGAGACTTCCTACAAGCTGTCTATACTTTGTTGCATCCTCAAATTCTTTTCCTTCAATGGATGTGAGCTTTAAGTTTTGTTACATTGGAGTAGTTAGAGGATTGCATTCGTCCATGCCAAACCTGTTCAAAAGATCTCCAATGTACTTCTTTTGAGAAAGGAATATGGACTTTGGATGTTGAGTTACTTCAATACCAATATAGTAATGAACATAGCCCAAATCAGTCATTTCAAAACCTTTCCTCAATTCCTTCTTTATGTATGCAATGTAGCTCTCATTTTTCCCTGTCATCAAAATATCATCTACATATACCACAAAATATACAACTATTTTGCCAACTTTCTTAACAAACAAAGTTGCATCATCAAGATCACAATGTTTGAAATTGAGTTTCAGAAGATGCTCAGTTAGTTTTTCATACCAGACTCGTGGTGCTTGTTTAAGGCCATACAAGGATTTCATAAGTTTGCATACTTTATGTTCATGTCCTTTCATAGCAAATCCTTTAGGCTGGGACATAAAAACATTCTCTTTTAGATCTCCATCCAAGAAAGAAGTTTTTACATCCATTTGATCGAATTTCCAACCATTTTAAGCTGCTAGGGAAAAGAGTGTCCATATGGTAGCCCATTTTGTTGTGGGGGCAAAAGTCTCCTCATAATCGACCCCTTCCTTCTATGCAAAACATTTTTCCACAAGCCTGCCTTTGTGCTTGTCAAGTGAGCCATCAACTTTATACTTGTTCTTGTAGACCCACTTGCAGCCAATTGGTTTGGTTCCCAATGGAGGATCAACCACCTTCCAAGTGCCATTCTTTATCAAGGCATCATACTGCTTTTGCAACGCTTCTTTCCATTCATCATGAGAAGCACGTTGGTTCAAAATTTGTAGACAAATTCAATTCACAATCATAAGAAACATCCCTATCAACAGGTGAATTAGAGTCATCTACTTCACTTCTATTTTTCCGGGTTGAATTTCTAGTTCCTGTATTTCCAACCTCATCAGGATGAACACTTTCAAGTGTATTTGTCAGCCACTTTGGGGGACCTTTCTAATATGGTCCAGGCTGCTCATTTGATTTAGTTGGGACTGAATCAAGATTGAGTCTCCAAATCCTGTCAATCACATCACTCAAAGTATCATTTGTTGTTGCAGTTTCATGCAGAGGAGAGAGTGCTTCAGCAGAAGATTCCACAGGTTGATCTAGTATAGAAATCCCCCCTTCAAGATGTGGAATCTGATGATCAAATTCTTGAAATGATTTTTCATTTGCAAATCTATCAAAGTGATCAAGTTGCCGCTCAACAACATTGTCAGATTTGGATGATTCAAGAAAGATTACATGTCTAGATACAACAAACATTTTATTGACTTCATCATAGAGATAGTATGCTTTGGAGGTGTTTGAATACCCCAGGAAGATACACTTATGACTCCTTGCACTAAGTTTGTTTCTGTGTACCTTTGATATCAACCCATAACATGTGGAACCAAAGACCCTGAGATGTTTTACCGAAGGAATGTGTCCATACCACATTTCATAAGGAGTCTTGTTTCTAATAGCATTAGATGGACATCTGTTCTTTACATATACAACACATAGAACTGCATCAACCCAAAACATCAATTTTACATTCTTGAAAAACATCATGGAGTGCACCATATTTCAGATTGTCATATTCATTATTTCAACTAATTCGTTCTGTTGGGGATTATAAGGCACAGTTGTTTGATGTTTGATCCCATGTTGGCGAAGATAGTTTTCAAATTCATTTGAAGTGTATTATTTTCCATTATTAGTGCGAATAGAGCCAATATGAGATTGTGCATCATTTTCAACCCATGTATGAAAGTACTTGAATATTTGAAAAGCATCAAATTTATTCTTCAATAAATAAACCCAACACATTCTGGTGTAGTCATCAATAAATGTCATCATATATTTATTTCCATTTGCAGAAGGAACAGGCATTGGACTACATAAATCTAAATGAATGAGTTCAAGTTTTCTATGTGCTCTAGAATATGAATCATGAAAACACTTTTTGCTATGCTTTCTTAGAATGCAATCATCACATTGCTTAAGTTTCCTAGGAATTGTAGGAAAACTAGTAACACCATTTTTCTTCATTAAAGGAGGTTATCATAGTTCAAGTGTCCAAATATAGTATGCCATAATAAACTTGATGGAAATATACCTTCATCATAATGAGAATTGTATGAGAAATTTTGTGCACGTACAGCTTAAGAAGCCTTTCTTCTTCTATCCCCGTCATGACAAGTGAGTGGTTTGATGCTTTTCTCACCTCAACCTTGCCATCAAACACGTGATTGGAGTGTCCTTGCTAGCGGGTGTGGACCAAGGACAGCAAGTTTCTCCTCAGCTGTGGGAGATATAAAACATGTTTCATAAGAAAGTCTGGAAGACCAGGCAATTTAAGCCTGATTGTGCCAAGCCCTATGGCTTGAGTTTTGATTTGTCTGCAAAGTATATTGCCCCATCAACATTGTTAGTAAAGTCTTCAAAAAAATCTCTTCTAAAAGTCATGTGGCAAGTTGCTCCTGAATCAAGCAACCAATCATTTTTCCAAGAAGCAAGTGAAGCATTAAACAAGTCTTCATTTACTACAATATTACAATGTGCCACAACATAGTGAGCAGATTTAGGTGCTTTACCTTTCTCTTTGTCATTAGTTTTACATTTGGGTTGGTTTCTTTCCTGCTCAATTCTGTCCCAACGCAACTTGCATGTGGATGCATCATGTGATCCATCTCTTTTGCAACGTATGCAATGTAAATCTGACTTTTCTCCTTGAGAGTGTCTACCCCCCCTGCCTCTGAAATTTCTTCTTCCTCTTCCTCTTCGACCACCTCTTCCTCTGGAAGAATCTTGAGCAAGATTCTTCTCTCTATGTGAAAGACACACAGTCTCTTCAGAAGTCTAAGGAGTTGTCTTCTTCCCAAAAGCTTTCTCTCTTTTAGCAAATTTTTTCACAAGGGAGTCAAAGGTAATTTCTTTGAGGTTTCCATTTGCTTGCATTGACTAAAGATAATTTGAGTAAGTGGGATAAAGTGCCTTGACAAAATCTATCAGAGGAATATCCAGTTCAACATTAGTGACTATGATACCATGCATAATAGATTTTACTTCTGATTCAAGAGCAATAGGATCATCATTTTGTAATTCAAGGTTGTACAATTTAATCATGAGTTGAACAAATTCAAGTGCAGAGTGTGATTCATAGAGTTCCTTCAGTTTTTGTAATGCTTCGAAAGCATTTGAAAATGGTGAAATATGGTGACTCACCTCTTCATTTACTGATGCTGCAATCAAGGCATAATCCTTGCTATTCTTATTTTCCCAAATGGTGAATTCCTTGTCTGAGGTAGGATGTTCTGGTTCTTTGTCTATGTCTCCACACACACTCCTTTCCACAGCTCATTAAAAATGAGAGTGTGTTTGATTTTCCATGACCATTCTAGATAGTTCTCCTTGCCGGTGAGAACCACTCCCACAATTGATATCAATGACTGCATTTTAAAAAGACTGTGAACTGTTAAAAAAATATACTTCTGCTGCCAATATATAAAATATTTTCACTTCTGGTATTAAAGAAAAAAACTACATTGTAATAGCAATATTCTGAAGAAAACAAAGTGCAATTTTGGTCAAGAATGCAGTTCTGATAAAAAATGCATTGCTGGTAAAAATGCAGTTCTCGTAAAAAAATGTAGTTGTGGTAAAAAAAATGCAGTTCTAGTCAATGCGGTATGGAGGGACCAGCGTACTGGAGGGAGCAGACAGCATGGGAGGAAGGAGCAGCGACAACATGGGGTACACTTTGGTCACCAAGGAGCAGCGCAGCAAAGTTTTGGAGGAGGGGTCGTTTACATGTGTGGAGAGGCGAAGGTAAGCGTAAGGGAGGTCTATGTATGAGGCAATGGAGGCAATGCAGGCTACGTATTAAGTGGAGCAACGACAGCGTGGGAGGAAGGAGAGTATGGAGCATGGAATGAGCAACCTCTGAGCTTTGAGGTTAGATTTCGAGGGCGGGCTGGAAATGGGGGCCGCAGGCGGTACTTTGGCTCTAGGCCCAGACGGAGTAGCGACAGCTCAACGTATTGGAGCAACCTACGTAAGTGAGCAGTGTATGTATGAGAGGGAGCAATGTACTTCAAATATTGGCATTATTGGTTTGAAAATAAGGATAAACGATGCAACGAAGGCTGCGTTCTGGTATGGGAGCACCAAGGGACGCTGCAAACAGGGATAAATGTTGCAACGGAGGCTGCGTTCCCACCAATTGTTGTGCCTCCCTATGCTCTCAACCCTCTCGACAGATAATAGAGAGGTATTACTCTCGTATTACACTCTACTTCCATACCAACAAGAAAATTGTTGAGGAAGTTGCCATTATTTCCTCCAAACGTCTCAGAAACAAAATTGCCACATTCGATGAAACGTATTCAAAAAGGAATCTCGTTAAAGCATTAACGAAGAGAGGTTCGGTTCTTTGATGAGAGGTTGAGGAATTTGTGCTAGCAGAAGGCAGATGTGTCTGGCTGCAGAAATGCAGAACATGGGCAGAATAGGCAGAATAGACAGAAGGGAGTTACAAGGGTAGGAATGCTAAAAATTGAGTTGGCTTTGATACCATGTCAGGCCAGGAGGTAACTCCTCAAATGAGATTATGTTTATTCATTTAGGTTGTTCATATATATACATGAGGGAGTGACTGTTGAGTTTCATCTCTCGATGACTCTCCATTTTCTCTTATTATTTATTTACACTATTTACAATTGTTCACCCATTCCCTATGATTAGGTGTCAACAGGGGCGATGTATACCTTGATGGGGGGGAATATGTTGAACATATGCCAACTCCCAATTTGATGAAACTAACCATGATTACGTGAAAATGTGGAATATGAGGAAATTAAAGATATAGCAAATAACCACAAGACCACCTATACTGCCAGACAATGATATGACCAGACGGGCCATGGTGAAGGTTAGACTTATAGCTAGATGTTTTTCTCAATAGAATAGGTAAATTTGTGGCCTCCCTCAAGGCTGATGTTTTCAGCTAGATATACCAGCCAAGGCCTCTTGAAATTAAGTTGAATAACAAGTTCCTTGATAACTTCTTCTCTACACATCCTAGATTCGTCAATGTTGTGAACGGATGCCGGTGGGATAACAACTCACTCAAAGAGAACACCAACAAGCATTACCCAATACAACACTTGCAAACATTGTTCCATCATCTCATGGTGATGATCAACAAGCTATACAGTGAGTTTAATGCCTCCCACTTTAAAATTGAATGGTTTCCTCTAGTGGCATAGATAGTTTCCACTAGTCATATATTCAATTTGTCAACAAACTTGTTGAAATCCTTTTCAAAAATAAAGGAATCCCCAACAAATTAGAGCCCCTCTTTCTATATGTCATCCTACCTAGTATATTCCTTTTGGTGTTGCTAATGAGTTTCTTGTGATGAACTAGAAGTGGACATTTAATTTGCCACCTATTCACATCTACTGTCCAAAATCATGGGTGAACCATTACCCTAAGTTTTTCAATGAAATTTGTGACCATTTTTTATACCAAACACATAAAATCCCATTTGGTTTTCTAGCCCCAAGGATATTTGAAGAAGCCAAAATTTCTCTCAGAGGATTAATGAATTGGTATTGTGAAGAGAAATACACATACATCTAGATTTATGGTTGTGCAACGACCCCTCATCTGATGTCGCAATTGGTCGTTGTCTGGATAATGATAAGGGAAATTACCTATCAAATTGTTGGACCTAGAATACCATTAATTTTGGCCAACAATTCTAAGAGGTGAGGGTTAGGTTTTCTATCAAAAGCGTTCATTATGCACTAACTAAATTTCCCCATGCCATGAAAGAATCAAATAGAATTATATAGCTCAATCTCCTCATGGGTGTTTTCAAAGGACATGACCCCACGACATAGTTAAAGAACGTTGCATTCCTTGGAAGCTTTCATTTTCATATGAGAATGAGTCTCACCTCAACACTCAGTGTTCAAAGATGCCCTCACATATGAAGAGGCAAAGCATAGAATGGAAGAGAGGTAACAAGTAGAAATTCCACCCTTTCAGTATCCCAAAAATATGCAAAGAGAAAAACAAAGGGAAAAACACGCTTTGGACATACAAATGATACAAAAGGCCAAAGAAAAAGAGAAAAGAGTTAAATATAACACCTTGGAAAAGAAACTACTTGAACCTTAAATGATAAAGGAATAAGAAAGGATGGCCCAGGTCGGGGCCCCAACTATAAAACATAATATTATTTATGATGAGGAACCACAAATGGAGGTGGATGTATTAGAAAAGGATTCCAATAGGAGGAAGGAGAAAGATGAATCCCATGGAATATTCCCAACAAAAGGAAGTGATGAATACAAGCAATATGATAACTACCATGCTACAAAGTTCTATTGTTACCTAGAATATGATTTCCTATATTTCATTGATTTTTAAACAAACATGAGATACACCTATTGTTGATAATCCCAGAGATCTCGATCATGAAGTTGGTGAATTGGGAGAATATTATTATAGAAAAACTAGGAAGGCCTTCATCTACAATGTCCCCAAAAGAAGAAAGATAGGAGTTCCTGGAGATGAAGCTAAAATTTTCGATGACCTTGAGTAAAGAATAACATGGAGTGTTTCTACCCAAAGAAATAAAAAATTCACATTGGACACAACCTATATCCCTTGCCACTGTAAACAAAGGCACCAACCAAAGTTTATCCATGGATGTGGAGTAACTCACTCAAATGGTAGCATCACTATAGAGACATCTGAAATACTAGAAGAAACTAATGGATATCGAATGATAGGAAAAACTAGAGGAACAATGTACAACACTATCAGATTCCTTTAGGTCTCAATAGGAATAACAAATAACATAACTGAAGGAATAACATATCAATGAGTTAAAGATGCTAAAGGAAAGTCACAAAAAAGATGTTAGTGTTGAAGTGGAGTGAGCTCAGAAGTTCTAGGCTAACCTTATGGTACTTAAAGAATAGGCCATAAAATAAACAATGATTTTCAAAACACCCAACATTCTTTCATGGAAACTTTGGGGCATATCCAAGAGTACATCATGCAATTGAAGCAGATAAATAGTGAAAGTAATGCCCAATTGGAAGCTCAACATGCATCCAACAAAGCTCACAGCCTAATCATCAATGGGAAAAAGAAGCAATGGGATGCTCCAGACTCACTACCCTCACTAGATAAAAGACAAAAAGCAAAATATCAATTTCTAATCAATGTACGGAAATCAATGTGAAACAGATAAAATAATGCCTAATAAAGCCACTATGTTGGGTGTCATCACTGAAATGATATAGGAATGGGAACTTGAAACCATGGAATATCTACCTGGCTCCACCTCCATTAGATTAAATCTCAAATAAATACCTAAATCCAAGGCTAATGTGGTCACTGAAATTGAGCAGATTCCAAAGGTGGAAGATGATTTGATAGAAAAAATTATAATCACTCCCACCAAAGAGGCAACTTAACTTGACTATTACACTATTGATATGAATAAGGATATTAAGTGGTTGGTTGACTAGGCATTGAAAGGAGAGAGGTAATTAATAAAGATGGATAGTCCCAGGATCTCTAAAATCATGAATATCCATGTAGCTTGAAAGGCATATCGACAACAATTAATTCTCGATAAGTCCTCATGCCATAATGATGCCAAAGGAGTTACTTATCAAATGTAATTTTTGTAACAGTAATTTAATGTATAAGTAGGAAAGATACCCCATTATGAAAGGGCGGTGAGGAGGAAGCAAAAAATTGAAAGGATAAATGTTCCACCTAAAACTCCTTTCTTGCAATATTTTATAACTAAGGCCTTATTTAGCGATCAATGTAATTCACTTTTCTAGAATGATAGATGTGTCTTTTCTTTATGGTAATTGTTAATGTTTGTAGTGTGTGAATCTTATATATTTGTATAAACTTATGAGAATTTGCAATTCAGTTGTAACTATTTGATCAGTCTTGATGTGAATTTCATTTTTAATGGTTGTCAAATGAACCAATATTTTAATAAGTTTACAATCATTAAAAATTTTACTTATATTTAGTAATAGAACGTTTCTTATTGTTCTTTAGCTCCATTCGGTCTAACAATTAACCTCCCTAATCCTAAAAGGATTATTATTTCCTGTAAATCAAAGTACCTATAAAGGTAAGGATTAAAATATTGCTAACATTAGACATTGTTTAGAGCTTGTAGAAATAATCTCTTACCTTGGAGTGGGAATCGAGCCCACATACGAGTCAGAGATTATCGCTCCAAATGAAAGTGGGTCTAATTGGGGTCTGTGATCGGGTTTTCTCCCCTGGTTGATGACTACTTCAATAGTGGTCACATATCTGTCATCAACGTCATGGTCAAACAAGCTCAATCATGGTCAAATATGGTCGCCATTGTCAAACATGGTTGATAAGTTCAACCATAGTCAACAATGTTCAACCATGATCAAACCTACTAAACAATGGTCAGCCATAGACTACATGGTCAAACCATAGTAAACCACATTTAACAAGGTCAACCATGATTGAGCATGATTAGGCTGTGAGCTTTGTCAGGAACCCATTAAAGACTATTCTGAGTAGATAAGGTTTACCCTCTTCATAAGGGCTGTTAAAGGTTGCCTTATATGAATGCATACTAATTGTTGTGCCAATTTTCTTCGTTGAGAGAACGATTCACACGTAGGAAACTGATCATATTTCACTTCAGATACTTGAGATCATGGTGATAGGAAGATATTTAAGGAATTGGATATGGCATAGATAGATGGGAGACGCGCTATTGTCAGAAGAGCCTCTAGAAGGAGTTGATAAGGCTTACCCTCTTCATGAGGGTAGATAAGATTATAACTTATCCGATAGTGGTTGCGTTGATATTTTGAATGATAACGACGTTTATCAAGATTTTGACAGTGTTAATAATGGCGGGTCAGTATGGTCAATAAAGTTTGCTTTATTAATTATTAGTTTCTTGTGGTTAGCTTCTCGAGCTACTATTGGCATAGTAATGCCCGTCCGGATCCTTATATAACTACATATCCGTGCTTTAGCGTCAATCGTCGTACCGCATCCGATCATTTCACACGTGGTATATAATGAGGGCCGGCGCCCATAGATATCTATATATGGAGACCACACCAGCTAAGATCGTGTTCATTGTGGGTGGGACTCAGTAAGAAGGATGGGAAGTCCCAAACCGTAGTTCCACTATATGGATATCTTAATTACTATATGGATTTTCCAATAAAGTTTGCTTTATTAATTATTAGTTTCTAGGGTTTTCTTGACATGATGGCATTCGTTTTAGTTATTGGTTTCTAGAATCGTACATTTCGAGGAGGGAGTCAATTTTGCCGTCCATTACAATATCTGTTCAACGAAAACCACGTACGGTTGGTGCAGATATGACGTATTGACTGTAATGTTGAACAGGGTTGCATTGAAAAAAAAATGTTGAATAAACACCACACAAATCAGATGAGTTTTAGTTGTGAACACTATATAAGGAGCTTGTTACCCGACTTGACTCTATGTGTCTGCCCTATAGAGAGATTCGGAATGGAGCTGAAACTTCGTGAAGCGGCCGATGCAGCATCGAACAGCATATTGTTAGTCGCGTTCATGACGGATAACTAGAGCAGGGTTTCTGAGAGCGGTATCTTCAAGTTGGGATTCTTCAATCTCAACAACGAGAGAAAGCATCCCAATTTGAAGATACCGCCCTTAGAAATCTTGAAGAAGAGAGACTCGTCCAACTCATCTGTGGCTGCTGGTTAACCTTACAGAAAGTGCTGGTAATTATTATTAACTCTTTAACAACGATGGTTTCATTTTATTAAATTTCTTTTAAATCTGAGGTATAATCTCTATAAAGAGAGCGAGTGTGGTCACTTTGTTACATGACTTTCGAAGTATAATATCTTAAAAAGAGAGAGCGTGATTAGTAGTCATTAGTTCTTACATTTACTGGAACACAATTTTGACAGTAATATTTCTATTGCAAATAAAATAATTGTGTTTAATTTTTATATTTTCTAAATTGTAATATTGAATGATATTCCAGTGAGTATGCGGTGAAAATGTACACGTTAGGGTTTGGAATCTGAATCTATGATACAAAGAATTGCAAAAGTCAAGGGTTTGTAAGGCTTTGTAATATATTAGCATTTGCATGAGACGTTGCAAAGAAAACGCCGTAAGGCAATAGATAACATATAACACTATGTAAAGCCATCAATAACATATGACACTAATTAACGCTTCTTTGACCCACCACCTCCGAGCTGGCACCCGCTGCGCTGGCAACCAACACCCGCACAATTTCGAACGAGCCCTCGCGCAAACATTCATTTGCTCCATTTGCACAACCGGAACAGGTCCTCTCGAGCATTCGTTTCTCCCGCTCACGGTGCTTGTTCATTTGCTCCATTCGCACAACCGGAACAACTTCTCTCGAGCATTCGTTTCTCCCGCTCATGGTGCTTGCTCACCTCGCAGGTCCGCTCGCGGTGTTGAATCCCAGCAGGCTCCCAAGCGTAAGGTAAATTATACTCTGTGAACAATGACATCCACCATTTTGGCAACCAACACCCGCGCAATTTCAAACGATCCCTTGCACCAAACATTCATTTGCTCCATTCGCACAACCGGAACAGGTCCTCTCAAGCATTCGTTTCTCCTGCTCACAGTGCTTGCTCACCTCGTAGGTCCGCTTGCGGTGTTGAATCCCGGCAGGCTGTGCCCTAGGCGTAAGGTAAATTATACTCTGTGAACAATGACGTCCACCATTTTGGCAGGTGCCGAGAAGGCCCATGCATACGAATCCCACCCTGTGCTGCTATAAATTGTCTGCATTGGCAGCTCCCAGCGTCTTGCGAAACATATACATTCAAGGTATCCATTTGGGCGCAGGTTCAAGCGACACTGAAGGTGTTTTCCCATTGCATCGTAATCAGTTACCATATTTATAACGAACCACTTAGCCATTCAGACATCTTCAATAGTTTTTAGGACGTGGTTTAATGGTTAATAGTTAAGTAGGGAGGTCTAATCTCAAACAAAATTATATATATCTGAAAATTGCTCCAAACGCGGTCCAATCTCAAGCAAAATTATATATATCTGAAAACTGCTCCAAACACAATTTTTTTAGTTGAAAAAAAATACAATAAACCACCGCCATTACAATTGCAAACTCAAGCTCCTGCATCCAGTGTGCTTGATTGTGTACTACCCACTTAGCCATGGAGGCCATGAAAATCAGATAATCCTAAACCACCGCCATTGCAAGCTTCCTGCATCCACTGTGCCTGCCTGTGCACTTTGCCAGGTGCATGGTTTATTTGGGCTTTTCATTGGGGTGAGATTTTGAGTACAAATATATTCAATTCTGTGAGAGGAATTTGGTGCACATTAATTTTCACATGCTTGCTAGGAAGGATGACCACGGAAAAATGCAAGGGTGCCAACCGGTGGAGCATTGATGTAAGAAGTAGGCTCAAACTACCTGAAGTATGTTGCCACATTTGCTTTATCCTCCTTTTCAACTGAAAACATTTTCCAATGCTCCTTTGGTGTGGTGCCATTGCTTTCTGCAATAAATGAATTATACCTTGTTATTTTAGCAACAAAAAATATAATTGCAAGTGAATCTCATTTTCGTGCCAGATCAAAAACCTTTTTCTCGAACTTCTTGTTCCTACTTGCTGAAAGAAAACTGTGTTTTTTGTTATCAACCTTGAATATTTCTTTCACGTCTTCTCTTGCATTATTATGGCGATCTGGGTTCTATGTCAAATGAAGTGACGAGACTGTCATAAGATTAGGCTAGTAATGCAAGCAAGGGGATGACTGCATGTACATTTTGAATTGGTGCCTCAACAGGTGCCAGCATCTCTAACAATTTTTTGAAGTGATTGATGTTGTTGGCCACATCTTATGTTGTCATCTTTATTTGTGAAAACTTCCTCAGCTATATCTTAAGATGACAGCTTGATATTCATAAATGTTAAACATCTTGAATTTCAATTGATTGTTGTGTTTGGCTACATATTAGGAGCCTCCTCTTTATTTGGTGAAGTTCCCTCAGACAAATCTCACAGTTATAGCTTTATTTTCACACACGTGTGCCCCATTTTTCTTTTGGTGTTTTGGCACTGCTGATGTGAGTCATTTGATCATTAATGCTCAAAATGCTACAAGTAAGAGTCCTGTGATTATTAGTTTCCCATTTATTGATCCTAGCAGTTCATATGGTATGTTTGACTTCATCTTCTTCCAGAACGCTAAATGATCTTGTTCAATAATGGAATTCCCATTTGCAGCTTCCAGATGAAATCCCATGCTGTTAAATTTTACAACCAGATCTGTTTTAGACAAAGAAGAAAGTCAAGCTAGCTACAGCCATGGTTCTGGTGTACTTTGAGACTTCTAATTTGCATGGGTGTTTGTTGTATTGCTTGTTCTTTTTCAAATAGGTAACCAACCTGAAAATTAAAGTCTGGCCTTCCTTATGAACAGACCATTAGCTTTGGTATCAAATATTGGAAAAAATTCCAGTGATCAAAGAGAGATATTGAGCTTGTGTTCGCAACACTAGAGTGCTCAGCAATTGGAATCAAAATTATTGATTAAGGCATGAATGTATAGCAAATAAAAGACATACCATCCACTGAAATATTTTAATTTTAGCAGGAAAAATGATGTATTCACAGTGGACAAATATTAGAGAGAAAAATATACGATAGAGAATTGCAGTGCTTTGGAAATAAAATGCATTAGTCAACCTTACATTATCTGGAATTCTCCCACACTTACAGAGTGTGACTACAATTTATCTATTCAAGTTGTTCCCTGATTATCATGATGTCTTCTCTATTGCATTCTCCTCTGTCTGTCTTTTTTTGTGACAGTTTTTTTTGCCTCATTATATATTTTTTTATTATTTAATTAAATGTATTCAATACTTCTCTATAGATAAAGGCTAAAATGATTTTTTCTTCCTAAAGGGCTATTCATAAAGCAAGGGTCAGTTAACCTTCCTAAAGTACTATTCAGCTATCCTTACATAGACAGTAAGACAAAACCTTGCTTTCTAGGAGATGCAGGTCCAGAGGATATGTGAAGATTAACAAAAAATATAACATTCAGTATATTCATCTTGCATGATTTAGTTGATGTATTTCCTGAATTTGCTATCCCTGATAAACATGATTATTTGTTTGCCTCTTGTTAGAAAGGGGTAATTCGGGGATAATTGCTGCACAAGGCCTTGGGCTAACTTGGAATGTGTGTTACTCAATTTAAAATTTTGTTGTTGTTAACTCAATGTAGCTTAGTGTTACTGCAACCCGATTCAAGAAAAAAACGAACCACGCTGGCACGAGTTATGCTTTGTTATCACTAAAATGTTATGGGGAGACGCTGTAATGTTATGGGAAGATTTTTAGGGCCCGAGATTTTGTATATTTTTGCCAAAAAATTGCTTCCGGTGGTTCCATCTTTAATTACCATCCAAGCTGGCACGATTTCTGCTTTATTATCACTGAAATATTATGGGGAGACACTGTAATGTTATGGGAAGATTTTTGCCCTAAATTTTAGTAGATCACTAAGGCTTTTTAATTTTTTACATTTTATATATATATTTTTTAAAACTTCCTTTCTGTTCAAATAATAAGATAGCAATTCTAGCATAAAGGACTCAAGCTCCTGCATCCAGTGTGCTTGATTGTGTACTACCCACTTAGCCATGGTGGCCATGAAAATCAAATAATCCTAAACCACCGCCATTGCAAGCTTCCTGCATCCACTGTGCCTGCCTGTGCACTTTGCCAGGTGCATGGTTTATTTGGGCTTTTCATTGGGGTGAGATTTTGAGTACAAATATATTCAATTCTGTGAGAGGAATTTGGTGCACATTAATTTTCACATGCTAGCTAGGAAGGATGACCATGGAAAAATGCAAGGGCGCCAACCGGTGGAGCATTGATGTAAGAAGTAGGCTCAGACTACCTGAAGTATGTTGCCACTTTTTCTTTATCCTCCTTTTCAACTGAAAACATTTTCCAATGCTCCTTTGGTGTGGTGCCATTGCTTTCTGCAATAAATGAATTATACCTTGCTATACATTATCTGGAATTCTCCCACACTTACAGAGTGTGACTACAATTTATCTATTCAAGTTGTTTCCTGATTATCATGCTGTCTTCTCTATTGCATTCTCCTCTGTCTGTCTTTTTTTGTGACAGTTTGTTTTTGCCTCATTATATATTTTTTTATTATTTAATTAAATGTATTCAATACTTCTCTATAGATAAAGGCTAAAATGATTTTTTCTTCCTAAAGGGCTATTCATAAAGCAAGGGTCAGTTAACCTTCCTAAAGTACTATTCAACTGTCCTTACATAGACAGTAAGACAAAACCTTGCTTTCTAGGAGATGCAGGTCCAGAGGATATGTGAAGATTAACAAAAAATCTAACATTCAGTATATTCATCTTGCATGTTTTAGTTGATGTATTTCATGCATTTGCTATCCCTGATAAACATGATTATTTGTTTGCCTCTTGTTAGAAAGGGGTAATTCGGGGATAATTGCTGCACAAGGCCTTGGGCTAACTTGGAATGTGTGTTACTCAATTTAAAATTTTGTTGTTGTTAACTCAATGTAGCTTAGTGTTACTGCAACCTGATTCAAGAAAAAAACGAACCACGCTGGCACGAGTTCTGCTTTGTTATCACTAAAATGTTATGGGGAGACACTGTAATGTTATGGGAAGATTTTTAGGGCCCAAGATTTTGTATATTTTTGCCAAAAAATTGCTTCCGGTGGTTCCATCTTTAATTACCATCCAAGCTGGCACGATTTCTGCTTTGTTATCACTGAAATATTATGGGGAGACACTGTAATGTTATGGGAAGATTTTTGCCCTAAATTTTAGTAGATCACTAAGGTTTTTTAATTTTTTACATTTTATATATATATATATATATATTTTAAAACTTCCTTTATGTTCAAATAATAAGATAGCAATTCTAGCATAAAGGTTGTCTGGTCTTTCAATAGCGCAAACAGTCTTACAGTGCAGAACTAATCATTCAATAATCAAGCAGTAACAATGTAACCCATATCCACTATTTTGGTGAACCAATCCATTTCATAGCATTTCCAAATAATTCTAAACAAATCGTCAGCATGAAAATGCTAAAAAAATTACAGAGTTAGGGATCTTAGATATCATCACAGTTACAGAGACGCCTGCGACAATAAGGGGGCTTCTGAAAACATGAGAATATTTTCACACATTTATATATTTTAAAGGGGAAGTAAAATTGATTCGTAAAGCGGTTGAGAGTGCTGGCAAATCTGTACAAAATATGAAGCAAACATGTGTAAACCCCTTTCAAATCAATGTTACTCTATAAGATGTAAGGATGGTAACTGACCGGCAAATCCATTAAGACATCTGAAGACTGACGAGAGATTGAAAAAACAGTTGTGAATTTGACTCACTGGTCATTGATTCCTCGGTATTCGAAATTGAATAAGCATGTTCAGACGTTGCAAAGTTTTGAAATGCATAAAAAATCTTGCAAATTATTAATGGCGGCAGAACCTTTTCTTGACTGGCGACGATCAAACCTGGAACACAACGTGTGGATATGACGCAGCTTCTGGATTCTCGAGTCAGTCTACGATGATTAACATCAGATTTCGTCCTTCAAAATTCAGGCTTGCAAAGTACAACATTTGCTATACAGTTAAGGCGGGCGGTGAACTGTAATTAATTAGACTTTTCACTACAATGAAAACGCTTTTAAAAGAAATTATCCTCGTTAATTTTGCTTTTCGTCGCAGCAGCTTTAAAATCTGTATGTAAATCACTCAAAAAAGACATAAATTTTAACCTTGCAATAGGCAGTTAATTCATGACATTATAATTTGCACTACAAAATACATAGAATGGCTCGAAAATAAAGCACAAACTCGCAATATTTAGAAGCAAGCCTATCATGGTAAAGAAGTAAATGCAACAACGTTGGTTTTGGTCTACATAAACCCTAATTTATCTTGGAGAAATTAGACAAATTCGCAATAGTTCGAAGCAATTCTGCCGTGGTAATGAAGCAAATGCACCAATATTGGGTTTGCATAAATCCTAATTTATCATGGGGAATTAGACATTCTTTCGCTAGAAAATCCAGAAGAATGACCTCGAACTGTTAACACCACAAACGTTATTTGTAGTATGTACAACAGAGACAAGCTTGCTTGTGGGTCAAAAGACACATACAAGCCTTTCATTCATATAAAAATATGCTTCTATCATTTCAATTTCGCATGGAAAATAAACTAAAATAATATTATCTTTCTTGAATCTTACTACCTCGCATATTACAGGCTTCAGAGATAGTCCACACCAAATACGACCGATATTTGATAATCTCAGAGAAGACAATTGGTAGCCTCGCGAGGCATTGTTAGTCCTATAAGATGGGTGATTTACCTAATTGCTATATCTGAAATAGAAAATGAGGAACTAATAATGAATCTGGTTTAGAAGTAATATAATGCAAGCCATGTTGTTAGGTATTTATCGATGGCATCCACAAAGTCTTGTTGGACAAGCCCAGTTGCATTTTATGTAGATAGCAAAAAATCCAATCTGTTATATGGTTGAAATTATCGTAGAATTTACTAGCATGAAGCATAATTAACAAAAGCATTAAGGATAATTTTAGGGTGAAGATTATGAAACTTATAACCATGGCCTATAATAATGCAGGAATGGCTCTGAAGGGTTCAATTGGTTAGAACACCTGCCCAAAAGCATGTTGCCAACAGGGAGAACATAAGTCCAAATCTGGTCATGTCCCTTAGAATTGCCAGCCACGATTATGGTCAGTGGTTCAGCCATCCTTCATCTAGATATTCCAAAGCAAAGGGGGATCCCACAAGGTTGTCCTAGGATAATAATAATAAGAAGAACAATGCATGAATGCATGATTTCCCAGAGATGAGCAAATGATGCAAATTTTTTTAAAATGAGCAAAACTTCATCCATGCCCTTTTGCAGCTAACTCACATTCAAGCCAAATTAATTTTCCTTTATTATGATTCAATCAGAGTCATAGCAAGTTCGTTCGGATTTTAGAAGCACGACCAACGTTTAACCTGCTTGGGCTTCCATTAATTCCAAAATAATCTTCAATTCTAAATAATAACCTCAGCATTTGAAAGCACAAAAATGAATATTTTGATTTTCAAAGAAAAATATGATAAATTTCTGGAATAAGAAAATCTCCAAAATTGCCCAAGCATCTCTATAATTTTCAAGCCACTTTCATGCCTCATCATTTTAATTTCTCGAATATTTTGTGTGCAGCCTGCATTTTACAAGGCGCCATGACAGAACTGAAGTCAGTAAGATTACAGATACATCGTAAATAGAAGTGTATTCTTACACGAAAACTGCTTACACGTTTGTCAACACAGAACTAATAGTCGAAGTACTGTCCGGTACAATGCTTATGCCCAGTTTCATCTTCTTCAATCCTTTTCACACATGCCTGCCAAATACAAGAATATTTTATAATTGAAGGATCATAAAGTCTAAATGAATCTGATTTTCCTTGCAATAACATTGATCTACAGGCATATTTAAAAAAGTGCAGCTACTTGGGCTGGTGGAGAAGACCTTAAGAGACCAGAAATCATTGACAGAGCTTTTAGTGCTAAGCTACATTTTATGAATCCCTCTTAAATGACCCTGAAGCCCTCTGATGCACAATATTGGGATGGAAATATCTCAGCAGCAAATCCTTGCAGGGATTTCTTCCGAGGGAGAGATAGGCCTAAGAGATCAGGGTTTGGGAAAGAAATCCTAAACAGCAGGTGACATGTGGAGCAATATCGGATGTTGGAAATTAATGACGGGTTACTGGCTGATTTTTAAAAGACACATGGGAAGGACCCCCCTCAACAGAACTCTGAACCTAGGGAACACTGGAAACCTCTGAACATAGGGAATACTCTGGAAACCATTGAACAAAAGACTAGATAAAAGTCAAAGACTATTGGACACTGGAATAGGTAGTTTTGAATCTCCAATTTGGTACGTGTCATGGAAACCCCTCAAAGATTGCCCAATCTAAATACCTCTAGCTGTGAAGGATCCTTTTATGTTTATCCCAACAAGCCATGTTGTTAGGTATTTATCGATGGCATCCAGAAACTCTTGTTGGACAAGCCCAGTTGCATTTTATGTAGATAGCAAAAAATCCAATCTGTTATATGGTTGAAATTATCTTAGAATTTACTCGCATGAAGCATAATTAACAAAAGCATTAAGGATAATTTTAGGGTGAAGATTATGAAACTTATAACCATGGCCTATAATAATGCAGGAATGGCTCTGAAGGGTTCAATTGGTTAAAACACCTGCCCAAAAGCATGTTGCCAACAGGGAGAACATAAGTCCAAATCTGGTCATGTCCCTTAGAATTACCAGCCACGATTATGGCCAGTGGTTTAGCCATCCTTCATCTAGATATTCCAAAGCAAAGGGGGATCCCACAAGGTTGTCCTAGGATAATAATAATAAGAAGAACAATGCATGAATGCATGATTTCCCAGAGATGAGCAAATGATGCAATTTTTTTTTAAATGAGCAAAACTTCATCCATGCCCTTTTGCAGCTAACTCACATTCAAGCCAAATTAATTTTCCTTTATTATGATTCAATCAGAGTCATAGCAAGTTCGTTCGGATTTTAGAAGCACGACCAACATTTAACCTGCTTGGGCTTCCATTACTTCCAAAATAATCTTCAATTCTAAATAATAACCTCAGCATTTGAAAGCACAAAAATGAATATTTTGATTTTCAATGAAAAATATGATAAATTTTTGGAATAAGAAAATCTCCAAAATTTCCCAAGCATCTCTATAATTTTCAATCCACTTTCATGCCTCATCATTTTAATTTCTCGAATATTTTATGTGCAGCCTGCATTTTACAAGGCGCCATGAAAGAACTGAAGTCAGTAAGATTACAGATACATCGTAAATAGAAGTGTATTCTTCACGAAAACTGCTTACACGTTTGTCAACACAGAACTAATAGTCGAAGTACTGTCTGGTACAATGCTTATGCCCAGTTTCATCTTCTTCAATCCTTTTCACACATGCCTGCCAAATACAAGAATATTTTATAATTGAAGGATCATAAAGTCTAAATGAATCTGATTTTCCTTGCAATAACATTGATCTACAGGCATATTTAAAAAAGTGCAGCTACTTGGGCTGGTGGAGAAGACCTTAAGAGACCAGAAATCATTGACAGAGCTTTTAGTGCTAAGCTACATTTTATGAATCCCTCTTAAATGACCCTGAAGCCCTCTGATGCACAATATTGGGATGGAAATATCTCAGCAGCAAATCCTTGCAGGGATTTCTTTCGAGGGAGAGATAGGCCTAAGAGATTAGGGTTTGGGAAAGAAATCCTAAACAGCAGGTGACATGTGGAGCAATATCGGATGTTGGAAATTAATGACGGGTTACTGGCTGATTTTTAAAAGACACATGGGAAGGACCCCCCTCAACAGAACTCTGAACCTAGGGAACACTGGAAACCTCTGAACATAGGGAATACTCTGGAAACCATTGAACAAAAGACTAGATAAAAGTCAAAGACTATTGGACACTGGAATAGTAGTTTTGAATCTCCAATTTGGTACGTGTCATGGAAACCCCTCAAAGATTGCCCAATCTAAATACCTCTAGCTGTGAAGGATCCTTTTATGTTTATCCCAACAAGCCATGTTGTTAGGTATTTATCGATGGCATCCAGAAAGTCTTGTTGGACAAGCCCAGTTGCATTTTATGTAGATAGCAAAAAATCCAATCTGTTATATGGTTGAAATTATCGTAGAATTTACTCGCATGAAGCATAATTAACAAAATCATTAAGGATAATTTTAGGGTGAAGATTATGAAACTTATAACCATGGCCTATAATAATGCAAGAATGGCTCTGAAGGGTTCAATTGGTTAAAACACCTGCCCAAAAGCATGTTGCCAATAGGGAGAACATAAGTCCAAATCTGGTCATGTCCCTTAGAATTACCAGCCACGATTATGGCCAGTGGTTCAGCCATCCTTCATCCAGATATTCCAAAGCAAAGGGGGATCCCACAAGGTTGTCCTAGGATAATAATAATAAGAAGAACAATGCATGAATGCATGATTTCCCAGAGATGAGCAAATGATGCAAATTTTTTTAAAATGAGCAAAACTTCATCCATGCCCTTTTGCAGCTAACTCACATTCAAGCCAAATTAATTTTCCTTTATTATGATTCAATCAGAGTCATAGCAAGTTCGTTCGGATTTTAGAAGCACGACCAACGTTTAACCTGCTTGGGCTTCCATTACTTCCAAAATAATCTTCAATTCTAAATAATAACCTCAGCATTTGAAAGCACAAAAATGAATATTTTGATTTTCAATGAAAAATATGATAAATTTCTGGAATAAGAAAATCTCCAAAATTGCCCAAGCATCTCTATAATTTTCAATCCACTTTCATGCCTCATCATTTTAATTTCTCGAATATTTTGTGTGCAGCCTGCATTTTACAAGGCGCCATGACAGAACTGAAGTCAGTAAGATTACAGATACATCGTAAATAGAAGTGTATTCTTACACGAAAACTGCTTACACATTTGTCAACACAGAACTAAGAGTCGAAGTACTGTTCGGTACAATGCTTATGCCCAGTTTCATCTTCTTCAATCCTTTTCACACATGCCTGCCAAATACAAGAATATTTTATAATTGAAGGATCATAAAGTCTAAATGAATCTGATTTTCCTTGCAATAACATTGATCTACAGGCATATTTAAAAAAGTGCAGCTACTTGGGCTGGTGGAGAAGACCTTAAGAGACCAGAAATCATTGACAGAGCTTTTAGTGCTAAGCTACATTTTATGAAATGTAAGAAAAACAACAGTTGAATTTGAAATAGCTCAATAAACCAAAATCTTCTTCACTCCAGACACTCGCTTGTTCTTCCGCAGAAACCCTAAAAAATCCAAAATACATAAAACAAACCATAAAAAGACTTCAAGGAATAGAGCTGGAGTACCTGTTCTGCCATGGCTGCAGGAATTCAAGACTTCTAACTTCGCATTTCAAGGCCTCGGCTGCTCCCGCTCCCGCTCCTACCTATGGCTCGCTGGTGGTGCGTTTGTCCGGCTTTCTCATTAACGGTTCAGTTCTGGATGAGTGTTTGTTCAACGATCACAAATCATTCAATCGTCTAACAGCACAAATCGACGATCAACAATAGGACACGGTGGCGGCTGGGGCACTCCATTTCAAAGGGAAACGCCTTACGGCGTAATTACAGAGAATTGTGGGGGTCTTATGAAGTAATACTTTAAGTTTTTAATATAAATTCTTAATTGTTTTATTTAAAATTTAATTAGAAATAAAAAATTTGTATTTTTTAATGTATGAAGTTTGTGTAATAGAAAATTTATGCTGCCTATTAAAAAAGCTTATTATTTTATTTTTATGTTTTATTTTTTCACATATGGAAAAAGTTGAACAATAAAACTTTCGTATCCAATGAAAACTTATTATATTGTTCTTATAAATTTAAAAAGTTGCCTCTTACTACGGGCAATTGGATGAATTTGTCTATGGCACATATTATTGTAGTTTTAAGTACAAAATTATTAATGTGATTTATAATTTTATATAATGAGATATAAATATTAAATATCGTATATACAGTAAGTCAATCATATAATTGATTTATTATCATAGGTTAGTTGGATGAAAATAATTTGGTGTAGAATTGGTGATATGAAAAGAAGTAAAACCAATTATTACACTAATTGCACAATACTTAATATTTAAAGATTTTTTATATGTGTAGAAGATAATATATAGAAATAGAAATTATACTAAGCACAACACAATTTAGGTTGACTAATGGTCATAGTCATTTTGGGATTGAGACAAATTGTAAAACACCAAACACCAAATATAAGTGGGAATTTAGGTTGAGAAGTCGTTTGGTTATTTAAGAGTGGTGGTTTAGCCTCAGTTCATACATTTCGATTTTGCGAGCTACCACGAGATGGTATGAACCCATTTTAGAGTGCTCTCTGTAAGTTTGATACTGTGTCAGCCTTTTGAAGACTATAAATACTCTATGTAAGCTTGCTGCAGAGTCTTTCGAATCAAAATTATCCATCCCCGAATATACGACTCCCTTCTAATGATATAGGGAGAAAAACAAATAATTGAAAAAAATTGCAATGCAAAAGTTGATTGTTTATGAATACATGCCTAGCAACAATCTTCGACAGGTTACTGTTATGCAAGATTTTGTGATCGTTCGTTACAGATTTCTCGTATTACAGTATAACGTATATTTGTGTGACAAAGAGGAAATTAGATGAGGAAAGATGCAGTGTGTTGATACGTTCTGCTTGGAGTGTTATTTGACGAAGAAAGAACACTAATCACTGTCTAACATGAGACATGCGTATTCTCTTACAATGGGTATGGCATTTTCAATCTTATAATGGGTAATCATATATTGGAATATTACAAAACCTAATAATTCAAATTCTCTTACAATGGGTATGGCATAATTTTCAATCTTATGATGGGTATACCTTCAGCAGGCGCAGGCAGCCAGCCAAATGGTGCTCAAAGCATAAACAGCTAACTGTTTGACTGTACAGGAATCTGTTCCTTACTATATATTTTTTCTCTATGTACTCAGCCATCAATGTATATTAATAAGCTATTGAAGTGCAGATAGGAATCTATGTAAGTGTAGGTTTTCATTAATCTCGATTTGACGTTGGGTTTCAAATATTGGGTTTATAGCATTGGGTTTTAACAACAATAATTATTAGTGTTAAAATTAAGGTAATTTCATTAATAATTATTGAGTTGAGAGGCTTATTGAGCCCACTGCTTATTCTGCCGCTAGGTATGATGTGTAAAGATGTTTAAGATAGATGTAAGTTGGTTAATTAACTATTTTTTAATATTGAGTTTTATAATATTAATCTTAAGATTTATAATATTTATAGTATATTTTATAATATTAATTTTAAATATTATAATAATAATCATAGTGTTTATAAGGTTGGGTTCTAAAAAGTTAGGTTTTTTTATATTTGGTTTAATTTTAGGGTTTAATATTGTGATTTTAGAATAGTACTGAAATTGATCCAACATCCAATCATTTGAACTTGAGTTTATAATATTAATCAGGTGAAGTTTATTAATCCATTATATTTATAATATTAATTTTTTGGGTTATATATATATATATATATATATATATATATATAATTTTATTTTAATATATATAGTTTATTTTATTATCAATTTACTCCAATTATATATAAAAGACACTGACAACTATATTAATAAATATATAATAATTATTGATTTTAATATGATTAAGATAGATAAATTATTATTATTAATATCTAAATAATACTATATTAATTATATTGTAGTTTGAAAAATAACTATTAATATATAAATATTATATTATATAATAACCTAATATTATACAACAATATAATATAGTTTCATCTCTACATAATATATTAAAATGATTAGATTAAAACATTCATCTAAGTCTTCATAGGAAACCACACTAACTTGTTAGAAACACAAGATTTTTGATATAATTTATCTCAAAAATTCCTTTATAAATATATTTGTTATTATTTATATAATTATGAATAATGAGAAATAGTTACAAGATACACCCTAATAATTATTTGTAATTGATATACTCTTATCAATCACATTTACTCATATAGTTGTACATGTCCATATAAATCAACCACATTGCTAAAATGGTTGTGCGAATACAATACTAAAGTTAGAGCCATGCACAGTGAAACTCAGAAAAATGAGAACTTTGTCATTTGTAATGCTCCTTACAGTAAAAGATAGACGATCTTTTACACAGATTTTGTTAATTGCTCACTGTTGCTTCTAAAGAAATCAGTTGTGTTTTCTCATCTGTGTAGACATTCGTTTTCTACGTGTGTAGAATATAACCTCTGCTAGAGTGATTTTACTGACGTCTGAAGTAGAGCAACCTGGGGTGTAGAAGATTTGAATCGTGGTAACCTAATGAATGACTAGTGCACAAATGCACTGCAGGAGTTGTATTATAATGGAGTTAGAAAGTTGTCTTAGCTGGTTATCCTTATATGGATTGAAGATATTATTAGTTTAGATTTATCTTCTTATATGGATTGAAGATATTATTAGTTTAGACTTATCTCAAATTAGATTTAGCAAGTTTTTTTTTTAAACTTAAATGTTTAACTTAAATTACATTGGTTAAAACATCTCTACCATACTGATATTAGGAAAATCCAATGGTTAGGCATGCATATGTTAGAGATCTACAGCGAATGCGTGACCCTGGCTATCGATGCTCACCTTCACACTCTTTCAATTTGCAGCAGCAAGAGTGGAGAGAGGGTGGTTCCCATGTTGAGGCAGTAGGTGAACAACTCTTGTCTGGTTCTTCACTGATGAAGACATGGTGCAATGCTCTTGGGCAATAAGTGTAGTCAGAGAGCCTGCAAATTAATTAGTGGATATCGTCACTGTCACCTGTTACAGTGGAGGTGGTGTCTGGAAGACTGTTGATAGCTGTGGCGGAGTCAGAATTAGATGTAATTCCTCTGTTTGGAAAGCATCCTGTGTATAGGCTGCTACCACGAAGAGTTCAGTCCGCTGAACACTGCCCGTGGAGATATATAATTGCTAGACTTGCTGAGAAATTATGCATTGTGCCATGAGAGATGTTTTGATTGAGGAACATGGAGGTGTCTGGGACCTGCTCTGTGTGGCAGAAGGGAAATTGATGCTGGGGACTCGGGGAGGCGTTCACAAGCAGATGATGTTGCTGATTCCAAGCAAACGAAAAAGGACCAGCTGGAAAGCAATAGTAATCGTAACATGTTTGAACGAAGATATTGTTTTGCTGTGTTTAGTGTTATTATGGACTACCAAATCCAATCACAAAGTCGGCGGAAATGATTGTAGTTGGACAAGGGAAGTAGCTCAATCAAGTTCATAGTTAAGAGTGTAATGTGATAGGTGGAATATTGTGTACATGGTGTTTACAAAAAGGTCTTTGGAAAAATATAATTATATGAACAAAATCGGGATTATAAGAATTTGTGATTACTCAAATTTGAAAGATTAATTTGATTTTAGTTAAGTGTATTTTGAATAATAAAAGTTGAAAATTAGTTTTGGAAACATATAATTATACGATTAAATTGGGGATTATAAGAATTTGTGTGATTACTCATATTTCAAAGATTAATTTGATTTTATAGAGAAAAGTGTATTTTAAATAATAAAAGTTAAAAAATACTTTTATTTCAATTAACTAGAATAAATAATATATATTAAAAAAATAATTTAATAAAATAATTTGAAAGGGTAAATAAGAAAAATAATAGTAAGTTCATTAAAATAATAATATAATATTTTTATGAAAATCTATAAAAGAGAGGATGAAATTTATCTATTTATATGATTCAAGAGTATTATATCTTATATTTCTATTTGAATATATTTTAATTATGTTTAATCATGGGAGTGATGGCCATTCTATATCTTATTAGAAAATAAGAAATTGCAATAGATTTTGCTTTTTCTCAAGGTGATAATTCTATCAAATACTATGAAAACAATGAAGAGAGTCTATTTGCATTATAGGTTATTGTTTGTTATTTAGGTTAAGATGTATATGATTTGGAGCTTCTAAGATCTATAGAAATGTAAAACACATCCTCATTTACTAAATGTGCATGTGTTTAAATAATGCTTACATGTTCAAATAACACATACATGTTTTTTCCTCTATCTCTCACCATCCTTCCCAACACTCTTTCTCCTCCTTCTCTCTCCCTCTTTTGCCTAATCCTCCCCCTCTCTTTCTAATGAAAAGTGATTCTATAAGGTCCATCAAATTTAGCTTGTTAAGGTTCAATTGCTTGAACCTGTGGGTTATGGGCCCACAAAAAATTTCATTTCCTCACCTTTATTGTAGCAATGTAGCTAGCATCGTCCTCCTCCTCAACTTCTAACATTCTTCACTAACCAAAACAATGCATAGGACCACACTTTTGTTGTGCCACGGGCCTTGCCAAGGACCGAGAGCCTTCATTCGAGATGGTTTCAACCTCAACAACACAAGCCTCGCTAGGAATATTGATAGTGTCGGTCTCTACCAACGTGGTTTCTTGTGGTAATGTCCACAGTGCTCCTCCAACCCAAACTCTAGCCAAATCCACGACGAAACAAATTCGTAGAACTTATAATGTGGATGTTCGTGCCCACCAACAATTCAAGTTGTTTGATGTCTTGAATCGGCTCCATCCAAACACACCCCACGAAGGTCCGAACAAGTGTCCACCCATGGGCATTATGGGTCTCGAATAGGTTTGGGTTGGGCTCCACCTATTCGAGGGCTGGTTAGTTTAGGATCTCAAAGGAGTTTCCCACTTGCACGTTCAAAAGGGCCCGAATTCCAAATTATATTCACCATGGTTTCAGCCTGGTTCATGCACTCAAACTCTACCTACTCTCAGCATGCGGTGTCAATTGACAACCATTTATGCTTTGGTTCTTTGTTTGTGAAGGCCACAAGACATAACCACACTTGGTTAGGATGAAACGCATGCATCCTCCCTCACTAGCCATTTTCAAGATTTCTTGTGCCTCTCATCCCTCGAATAACACAAGATAGGAATGGCATGAAAACATGACACAACTAGTGCAAAGTAAATACACACAGATAACATAAATGGACATTGTTTCATATTACAGCCTCTCAGGGCCTAGATTCCAAAATAAATAAAATTGCATCCTATATCCTCTCAAGGCTTGGTGCCACTCAACGTGGTTTCTACATTGGATTGGTCACCCTCACATTTCGCAGGCTTCCCATTTAAAAAAAAAAAAAAAAAACCCTAATTGACATAAGACAAATCTTGTCCTTTGCCACCTCATGCCTTCTAGAGGCTTACAATGTTTTTAAAATTACATATAATACAAAGGAAATCATGTCCTCTTTCTAATACTTCCATGACATGCTTGTAATAGCCATGGGTTAAAATTCCATGTAAATAAATAATGTATGGACATTATAAAAGAAAAATCAAACCAAGGTCACAAGACACGTATTCCAAGTTGAATGGGGGGGAATTACATTGGGATCCACTTGTGGTTAATTATTTATTTATTGGCCATGGAAATTGGCATTGGCATTGACAAGAGGCAAAAGGAAATAAATGAAAAATTAATTATTATGGGCTAGTAAGGACATGTGGCAAAGTGCAAAAGAAATAAAGTAAAATGAAAGAAATTCCACTTCAGCAGGTCGGGAAGAGGAAGAGACAAGAAAATGATAAAAATGGAAAAAGAATATGCATGCAAGGAAAAATGAGGAAAAGTGAAAAGAAAAGAAAGTAGAGAGAGAACATTCTAGCATTATTTTATGGGGAAAAGAGAGGAGAAGAGGGAGAACACGAGAGAACTTGGACACAAGCAAGACAAGGAAGACACAAACAAAGCACATAAAGGACAAAAGCAAGGAAAAGCAAGGAGCACAAGAGGAATTCATATTGTAGCCAAGAAGAAGGTGTGAATAGTAGTAAGGAAGGGAAGAAAAGAACAAAGAAAAGAGTAGATAGCACGAGGATTTTTGTAGGTAACAATGTGCATGTTGATTTTCTTGCGGAGATTTGAATGCATGGTTCATGCAATGGTTTGTTGGTCATTTTCACTGTCATTTGCATGGAGAGTTTCCTGGATTGACAGTCATGTACAACCTTGCCTTATGGCATTTGCTAGATAGCCGTGATGTAGTGGGTATCTTGTTTTGTTGAGCTTTTGATTGCCAATAGATTTTGGATCCTAGTTGAGGTGGTCTGAGGAAAATACCAAGGGTTGAGAGTGGAGATGGTTTTCTTTGAGTAAGCCCTTGATAGGTGGGTGGAGACATGAAAATTCCTCTTGGTATGGTGAAGAAATTCTGAGGCATCCAAGCTTGTATCAGTTTTGGTGATTTCTAGACCTGGTATTAGGTGAAACCATTGTGGCTTGAGGGTGGAGGTGGTTTTCCTCTGGATTCCCTATTTGGTTATTTTTGGTTTATCCCATGTGATCCCAAATTCAGGCTTGGAATATGGCACGAGGGTGATTTGGATCGAAAAAATAATTGGTTCAATCGCAACCTATGGTTGAGTGGTACATGGAAGTCCCTAACTTGGTTGGTACTATGCATATGTTAATATGTGTCATTCTTTAATGAAGATCAATGAGCACAAGTTTTGGTTTAATGTGTGATTATGTGATTGGTTTGTCATGGCTTCATTCTCGTTAAATGTTGGTTACATGCATAAAATATTTCTTATGATATGAAGTTCTCTTGTTATTGATCTTGCTCATGGTTGATAGGCTCTTGGATGTTTTATATGTATGTATGAGCTAATCTATGTTATTACAGCTAGTATGAGAAGGCAACAAGCCTTCTTGATGAACATCTCATGAAACTAATGAAAAAATGAAAAATTATGCATTCATGACCTATATGTACCATGCTTACCAAGTGTTTATATAAATGACTAGCATTTGTTGTGTAAGCTTGAGCAAGAACGAAGCTTAGAAACAGAACATGAAGGCTCAGGATCCTTGTTGACAAAGTTCAAGACAGTTCTGGGCAATTAGTTGAATGTTGGCCCTAAAATTATCGAACATAGGTTTGTGGCTACACTTTCTTAATTGGGAAATTTCACCAACATTTGCATGGAGGATGGGTTGTGCATGTGGCTAAAGGCCCTTGGTTGCATTGGCAGGTCTGCATGCATGCGACTGGGAGGTAGATCAAGGTTGAGAATCAGTTCAAGTCAAGGAAAATGATCACCAATGAGAGTTATTATGGTATCAGACTGATCATGGGTCTTTGGGTGGTTGCAGTAAGTTTTTGACAAGTGGACCCCATTTCCATAACTGAATCCTAGAGGTTGGATCATGCATAGTAACTCTCGGCTCATGTTTACCCTAGTAAGTATGTAGAAGTGGGTAAATGTGGGGTGGGGTGTTACAGAGTAGTATCAAAGCTAAGTTCATAGCACTGGACCTCGAGGTAAATCCATATTTTTATGCATGCATGTCAATTACCTATATGTTTATCATGCATGCATGTCAATTATTTCATTGTTATAGCTATTATAACCATGTACATGATGTTGTTGTAGTTTTGTGTTATCTTGATTCATGTATGAACTGAAATGCTCGTGATATTATTATGTATTGTGCTAATATGGATTTACTTTTGTAGATGCAATAGCCTCACCAGAAATAAATTGAGGTAATGCTTTGATTATGTCTTTTTATTTGGTTTATCTAACAGTGGTATGTTGCAGGAAAATAGAAGGCTAATGGATGAAGAGAAAAATGGTTGAGTATAGTTCATATGACTCCCTGCATAGGCTAGAAGAGAAATCAGTGGGATGGGAGAAATTAGTTGAACAACAGGGATAGGGAGATTCTCTTGATCTAGCAGACAATAGCTTTTAATTTTCAAGAACTTTTCATGAAATTTTCCCTTTTTTATAGATGATTTCAAAGTCATAACCCAACATCTTTGTGACCCAATTTTTTTGCTCTTCAAAGGATAATCTTTGTTCTAAAAGTATTTAAGACTATCACGATCCGTTTTTACCTTAAAGTGTCTTCCCATTAGGTAGGGTTGCCATTTCTTAAGTGCATGTAGTATTGCCAACATTTCCTTCTCATAAATAGCTTTGTGTAAATACTTTCCCTTGATTGGATGACTTTTGAAAGCAATGGGTCTTTCATCTTGCATTAAAAAAACACCAATTCCATTTCCTGAAGCATCACATTCCACAATAAAGGTTTTTGTGAAGTCTGGTGTAGCTAAGACCGGTGCTTGGCACGTTGCCTCTTTAAGATGTTTGGAGGCCTTTGTTGCTTCTGGAGTCCATGAAAATGCATCTTTATTCATAATGTTTTTAGAGGTGCTGCTATTCTCCCATAATTATTAACAAACTTGCGATAATACCCTGTCAACCCGAGAAATCCTCACAGATGCTTTATGGATGTGGGGATTTTCCATTCCTTAATGGCTTTAATTTTGCTAGGGTCTACCTTAACACCTTCATGAGATATAATATGACCCAGATATTCCACCTCTTGTACTCCAAAGAAACATTTGGAGCTTTTTGCATATAATTGTTTCTCCTTCAATAGTTTGAGCACCCTATAAACATGTTCAACATGATACTTCCAAGACTTGTTGTAGATTTGTATATCGTCGAAAAATACTAACACAAATCTTCTAAGGAAGGGTTTGAAAATGGAATTCATCAAATCTTGAAATGTAGAAGGTGCATTGGTAAGGCCAAAAGGCATGACCAAAAATTCATAATGACCCTCATGACTTCTAAATGTTTTTTTTGAAATGTCTTCAGTCTTCATTCTGATTTGATGATATCCTGAACAAAGATCCAACTTGGTGAAGTAAATTGATCCATGCAATTCATCCAATAATTCATCAATGACAGGAATGGGAAATTTATCTTTAATAGTGAGCTTGTTGAGCTCCCTATAATTTGGACACATGCGCCAAGATCCATCCTTCTTGTGCACCAATACTATTGGAGTAGAGAAAGAACTTTGACTAGGTTGAATTATACCAGCCTCTAGCATTTCTGCAACCATACGTTCAATTTCATTCTTTTGTGCATATGAATATCTGCACGGCCTGATGTTTGGGGGAAAACTTCCTAGAATCAAATGAATAGCGTGATCATGATCACGAATAGTTGGGATACCTTTCGGAGTCTCAAATACCATGGAATGATTGTCCAAGACTTTTTGGAGATCTGGATAAATAGATGATTTCGATGTGGAAACATCTAGTGAACATAATTGTGCAATTACACCTTTTTGTTCCTTCTTTAGAAGCTTTGTCATACCGTTAAAGCTGATTATCTTTCCTGGTTTTCCTGCAATATCCCTTAATTCAACTTCCTTTCCTTCCGCAGAAAATTTAATGAAAAGTTCTTGAAAATTAAAAGCTATTGTACCCAAGGATTGTAGTCATTGGACTCCTAGTACAACATCAGCACCACCCATTGGAATGGAAAACATTAGGCTATTCAATACATATTCTCCCATGGATAGCTTCATATTATGGAACTTTCCATAGCAATTTATGGTTCCTCCACTTGCAACCATCACTTGACACTCGGGTGCTGGATATAAGAAGCAATTCAATTATTTTCTATCTTACAATGAATAAAATTATGGGTAATTGCTGAATCAATCAACACTATTACCTTTTTCTTCTTGATATGTCCTTCTATCTTGATAGTTTGAGGAGTGGTAATTCCAACCAATGCATTACAAGATATGGTCGAATTCATTTCTTCTTTATCTAGGGTTTGTTCCTGGAGCATATCCTCTTCTTTTGAAATTTCTTGTTCCTTGTCTTCTTCCTCTTCACAATCTATGTAGAATAGTTTCTTCTGAGCACACTTATGACCTTTAGTGTATTTTCTATCACAACTGTAACAAAGCCCTTTTTCTCTTTTTTCTTCCAATTGTTGTGGTGTCAACCTTGTAGGTTGTGTAAAGCTAGTGGCAACAACACTTCCATATTTATAGTTGTGAGTGGTAGGCTTCCTAGTTGCCATAATTTTTCTTTTCATTCTTCTTGCTAACCTGAATGCCTTCTCCGATGAATCAGGTTCCCAAAGGTGAACCTCATGTTGGATATTATCCTTTAAAGTCCCTATGAACACATCAATCCTATGCTCTTCTGGAATATCTTTTACCCTTATGTTTAGTTTTTGGAAGTCCTCAATGTGCTCCATCATTGAACCCTTTTGTTTGAGATTTATCAATTGGCTAAAAAAAGTGTTGCTTTTTGTATCCTCGTAATGTGTTATCATTTCTTCCATAAAAATTTCCCAAAGGACAATTTTTTTACGAAAGCAAAGCCATCGATACCATATAAACTAAATTGGTTCCAAATATAAAGTTGCAATATGTACCTTTTGTGTGTTTTTCACATTATGGAGATCGAAAAATTGCTCCATCAGTAGTATCCATGTTCCAGGATCCTTGCCATCAAACTTCCTCATATCGATCTTTGGGACATGGTGGTTCTTCAATCCATTAGAGTCTATGAAATCATTATTAACATTTATTTTGTTTTCATCATGAGTTTCCTTTACTACCCTTTCATCATTAGTAAGCTTTTATTGTAGAAAAATTGTCAAATCTGTCTTCAAATCCTTCATGTCTGTCTTCAAATCTTCCATGCCTGTCTTCAAATCTGTCTTCAAATATATCTTCAAATCTTCCATCTTAGCTTCCACTTCATTCATCTTAGCTTCTACTTCCTTTTTTAAACCATCCATCTTAGATTCTGTTACTTTTTGTGTGAGTGACATTTGCTGCACTTGGTCTCGCAATTTTGATATATCATGTTGCATTTCTTCCTCTTCTTCATGAGTCATGCTAGAGCTTTCAAGTTGCTTACTAGGTGTTCTTCAGGGCATCAATTACCAATAATAATGCTTCACTATGCCATTTGAATTCCTTCAAACTAATTTTTCAAACCAAGCTTATGCAAAAATTTAAAAAATCTACACACCTTTTCTCACTTTGTAGGAGCTCAATATTGCATTTGATGTATCTCTATAATTTCAGATCTTCCAGTTCTAAAATTGCAACCTGCAATAGCCCTCTACGTCCTCTTTCCAATGCCACCAGTCTGATCGAATTTAGATTCTCCAAGAAATATTTATGCACAATCTCCCAAGATGACCTGATTATATACATTTTCAAAAGAGCGAACTCATATGAAGTGCCACGTGTCACTGTTTTGACCTTACGATTTGAAAAATATACGCAGGAAACTATAGTTCGTCATCTTTCTGTAACTTCTTACAAAATTTCAATATGATTCTCAAAACAAAAGTTATGACTAGCTTCCCCAGGTTACCTGTTTGGAATGTAATTCGGGAGTCTGCAAAAAGGCCAACTTCCTCAGATCATATCTCCGCAAGTATAGTGCGAAAAGCTCTGAATTTCAGACTCGAGGTTCAGAAAAAATTTCAACCCAAATGGGTTTTTTTTTAGCATCTGAAACGTTGCAGAAAAAAGTTATAGCGAAAATGCCACAATGACCTATTTGAAGCAACGAAACCCTAGAATCCAAAGCTCTGATACCAAATGTTATGAAACCAGCTCACAAAAAGATAGAAAATATAGATCAGCACCTTATAATTCAGCGTCTTCGAGGGGGAAACCTCCTTTACATTACACAAATGAACAATTCTTAGATGATTCAAATGACAAAACCTCCTTTCTGTATATAGGAGTCTAAGGGGTCACAATATAACCAAGCCGACCTAACAATAATAATATGAAGGCACAAAAATAACAATAGAGGGATTCTATGGGGCACAACCATAACAATATGGAGATAATAGGGGCACAAC
Source organism: Pinus tabuliformis (assembly GCA_031772625.1). Taxonomy (NCBI): domain Eukaryota; kingdom Viridiplantae; phylum Streptophyta; class Pinopsida; order Pinales; family Pinaceae; genus Pinus; species Pinus tabuliformis. Next base: position 1,308,541,896 of record CM062820.1, read on the forward strand.
AATAATAATAAGGGATACAACGACAATAGTAATGGGGGAATAACTAGTATTATAGGGACCTAACAGTCTCAGCCTATGGAGCACCAGAATAAAGGAAATGGCAAAGAACAATTGAAATTTTGGACTTGTGGTGGAGACCATCACAAGCAGGATTTCCCATCATATCAGGGTACTAGGCCTAAAATCTACAGTGCTCATGAGGCATAGACAGTTGGGGATGTAACTCAAAGCATTCCTAGGATTGATGCAACTTGATAAGCAAGAAAAATGCTGACTATATTTCCTAGAACAATCTAGCAAGGATTGCAAAAGTTTATGCTTGAATGATGCATTCGAAATTATGAGGGGGAATCTCTCAACTTTACTCCTGCCAGTTTATAATTTTATTTGATCTTTTGAGAAGTTGTCATAAGCTGATGAATAGTAATATATGCATAATAAAATTCCATATATGAATTAGTTTAGAGATGCATATCCATCAAATAGATATTAAATAATGATATGCTAGATACATGAAGGTATTTAAGTGCATACAGTAGTGGATGTGCATGCATAAATATTCTCATTCTATTGTCATAACATGATTCAAATGACAAATAGTGATTAATGATGAGTAGGTAACCATGAGTAGGTTTACAACATGATTGGGAAACCAATGAGAGTATTATATGTAGCCTTGAGCAACCAAGGCTTTGGAAAATAAGGTGTTGATGAGAAAATGGCACAAGTGACACCTATGATTGTTGATATGCATATTGTGACAAAGTTGTGAGTGCATTAATGAGAATTTTGCTACCAGTAAGTGGTTTTCTCTAGGTATGTGTTATAGTAACTATTGAATTTATGCACCCTTAAAGTATTGTTTGAATGTTTGACTAACTGCATTGTATGAGTATGTACTTATGAGATTGTATGAAGGAATGTTCTTGTTTTAATACAATTGTACTAATGCAATGTGTGTTGAGACAACTGATATGTACTTGAGTTCAAGTAGGTGCTAGTTGTAGCACTATGGCTAATGAATATGAGTTGATTGCAGGCTATGTCATGGTTACTAGTCTTGGTAAAAGAAGAATTTTACTTTGATGATGCTAGTCTTAGTAAAAGGTTGATTTTAAATTAATAGACATGATGACTTGATCCTTGAACATGTGACTGGCATGTGTAAACAATTGCAGAGCAACAAGCTTGGTATTAGTGTGCCATGGTAACAATTGATTTGTTTATGTTGATATAACTAACAATTGGGTGAATGTGATAACAGATAATAAGACTCCATTACAGCAAGGTAAAAAGGTAAAAAAGGAATGGGGTGAGAATTCCTTTGGCTATGTTTAGAAACTATTGTCCAAATGAATGTGTGATTTTCACGAATACATGAGATTCTCTTAACCTTGATTTTGTATGACATTATGTGAATATGTGCTATGTTCATGAACATGTTGATGATTAAATGAGTATATGCATTGCCATTGTATTTGTGAGGTTGTTGTCAGGAATCATCCTTATGGAAGAATGATTGATCGAGCTAGTTGCTTGTTGACCGCTGGTTCGGGGTGTCGGTATGTTGCACATGGGTCTCGTACTCGTTTGCTCAATGGACTCTCCTTTTTGTTGTTGTTGAGTCAATCTGGGGGTTGTTGTTAGCACTTCTTTGGCCTGGTTGTTTCGGTCCTGTAAGCATCCTTGCCGCCCCTCCTATCTGGGGCACTCTGTATATTATGTAATTTACTTTGATTAATAGAAGGTTCGTCTTTTACTTATCCAAAAAAAATTATTAATAATGGAGTTCTAAAAAAGATATTTTTATCATTTTTTTTCTTTTTTATCTCTCCCTATTACCTTTTTTTTTTAATTTTTAATAATTTTTCAATATAATAATATAAAACAACGGAGTTGTCTATAATGCGACTTTTTGGAGATTCCGGTGACGGAATCCGACGGAAGAAATTGAGGTTAAATCTTGATTTGTTGCAGTTAAAATGGTTTTTTAACTGCATATTTGGATTCAGCACCCTAAAAAACCCCTGGGACGCTTTGATTGTGTAGAGACTAGCTATCAAACTTGCGAATCCAATAAATAGCTGCCGGATTTTGACCGGAAAAACCCACCGGAAAGGCTTCCAAAAAGTCTCATTATAGACAACTGCTAAAACAACTCTAAAAATATTCATATCTATATAATCCCAAATAATACCTAATGCCAAATCAATGATTCCCTCTTCCTATGACAGTGCACAATTTCTTATAATAACATAATGCTTGGACTTTGTAATAATACCTCTAAGTAAAATTCTATTCCACATTAATATTTTCAGATTTTCACTTGGAACTTGTTCTATTGCTTAGGAGGACGGCTATTTACAATGGCAATGGCGGCCGCTATCCGCGGTGAGGGCCACTATAGTTTAGGTTAACAGTGGCAATGACTCACAGAGTTAGAAAGATAATACTCTTCAATAAAACAGTGTTCTAAACATGTGACTTTAATATCACTTTGATAGGTAGAGGAGAAGCACTACGACAGTTAATTATATCTAAATAACTCAAAACAATACAATGTAATAGAGGCGTGGTTAAGGAATCTAAAATTAATTAAATGGTTTAAGAATAAAAAAATAAATAAAAAAATAAAAATATTTATAATAATAGTAATTTAATTTTAAAATTATGACAAAGTTAAATAAGATCTCCTTATTTATAACACAGTATAATAATTAACTGTTTGAATTTACTTTAATCATTAATTTTTTTTTAACTGTTTGAATTTACTTTAATCATTAATTTTTTTTTAAATCTGAAACTATAAAGTTTTATTGATTTAAACCTATAATTTCTTATAAAAGACATTAATAAGTACTGATTGCTTTCTTAAATTTAAATTCTACTTACAAAAATTGCAACCTACATAATTAAAAAAAAATACACATATTCAACACATTCCAACATTGTCGTTAATACCATTAACACTTTAAATGTTGGACGCAGTTCATTTGGTACACTGAATATGGGTTTAGAATTATATCAGTGCTCTTTTGCGAGTCGCATTTTGATGTTGAACTGATACCGATTTTTATTTTTTATTTGTATTGGCCGGAAATTAGTGAATGAGTGAGCATTTATAAAAAAAAAAATGGAAATTGAAACACACAACTATAGATCATAACATCAAAATTAAACATGAAAATCAATTATCACATCGATGCAAGTATATTTGGTGGAAAATCCCTTCTAGGAAAAAAACCACGCTCTACTAGTGCGATGTTCAAATTCTATTATGTTAAGCAAATTCTTTACATAGAGATATTCGTGGCTACTATCAAATGGAAACTATTTCTCATGTGGATCTATGAACTACCATTCGCTGAAGGCCACCACAATCAACGATCATCGCCTGATTACTCCTGAACTATCAATCAACTCTACAGACTCTTATATGTTGGAAGCTATCATGACCAATGAGCCTCGCCTAGTTTCTGTCAAACTATCAAACCACCATTGTATTGAGAAATTTGCTCACTAATATTGATTTCGCTTGAGTCATCCAACCCCACTCCTCTATCTAGTTCTCATTTCAAAATATTTCAAACTGGAACCGAGAACTACTCAACATGAGCACTACTGCAACATAGCGTCAAAGAATACAATCAAAATCAAAACTCCAAATTCCAAATACTCCACAAGAAGCAATATAATCTCTCCAAACAATACTCCAATCAACACTTCATCTTCTCACTCCACAAATATCATGGCTGAAACATATTTTAGCAAATTGCTGCAACACCTACAAAATACTTCAGAAATTATGCACTAGACAACTCACATAGCTTGCAAACTCTTATCCAAGCTCACACTCACTCCACACAACTAGATAATCAAACATACTAGCATTGAGCTTCCTCCAATATGTAAATGAACTCAAGTGCTCAATTCAATAATTACCAAGAACTGCTGGGCTTCACAACTCTGTTCATATGCTTGATTTGATCTAGATTCAGCTCATTGACTTTAGCAATCCACTAACTCCGCTTCCCTTTTGATATTTTCAATGTTAATCACTTTTTAGAAGTTCCCTGACCTTTTCCAACCTTTACATAAAAAGTTTTGAACAAGACAAGCCGGAAAAACCATTAATTAACCTTAGCAGTGAGAGGAATGTGGGGAAAATCACCTCCAAATTGTATACGCTACTCCTGTGACGGAAACCTGTGCACGTACGTTGTTCCTATGAACGAACCTAATGTATACCCTCAAAAACCAAGTTTTCCAACTTGTTTAAGCCACCCCTTGGAGTAAAGTTGTAGGAGGGTGTAAGGGACACCATGACAAACCTCCAGAACCTTTGTAACAAGTCTGCAACTGATGATATATGCCAAGAACATCTGCAACAAGTCAATGACATGCAAGACTTAGTCTGCCAACCTCAACACCAAGACCAACACCTCCAGCTCCTCAAGCAGAAACCACAACCTGTCCAAACAACTCCAACACCTATAGCAGCTTCTCCAACTCCTCCTACAATAGCATCATGTCATCCCACTGCCTCCAACACTGATAGAGGCATCTCCAACACAAGTAACCACAACTCAATACATGTAGCACCATGTCCAGTGTCTCCAAGACATGTAGAGACATATGCAATAACTAGAGCATCACTCCAACCCATGCAACCGCAACATTTCCAATCAAGAACATGTCAACCTCAATCCAACATCACATGTGGAATCCATCTCTACTCAGTAGCAGCAACATCATGTCACAAGCATGTTGGCATCAATGCTAACTATCAAGACCATCAAGTCAAATATCCATCACACATGCACATGACAAGCAACATCTCCAACCTATTGACATCAATGCCAACGCTATTCTGGTGTAAGGGTTTGGTGTATATCCCTAACCAACATGAAAGTGTTGACAAACAACCATTTTTAATTGTCGTTGGTATGCTGATTGCAAATCTTGTTAGAACATAAATTCACCGTATCAACGTTGAGTACCAATAAAAACACAACAACACCCGCACTCATGTTGTTGGTGTAGCAACCTCTCCATCGATCGACAGAAGCTGCCTCCGGTTTTCCAAGAGCGATTTAGGGACTTAATAGGCTAAATGTTTTAAGGCTCAACTAATCTGGGTATATTACTAGCAATTGCACCACATGTTGCAAAGGAAACGTCGTAAGGAAATAGTAAAACTGTTATGCAATTATGTTTCTTTACTAGCGTTTCTTTTTTATCATATGTTGAAAGTGAAGGTAATGAGAGAGATGCTAGTGCTAATTCCAACCAAATTTCTTTAATCTCTCCATTATGTGCCATTTTCGAGAGCTTTGAATGCATGAGTTTCAATAATTGAAATTAGGACTATGGAACCAAATTGCTTTAATCTGTCCATTCTCTACCATTTCCCAAAGCTTTGAACACATGAGTTTCAATGATTAAAATCAGGACTATGGTGGAATCAAATTAGATATTGAAATTCCAAAGCGTGGCCATACGTAATAGTAAGAGACCAAGAGGACCAATGATTGAAGCCATGAATCTTAATAACATTATACCGATATGATATTTAATATATAATAAGAATGATGTACTGGAAATTTATATTATATTAAAATGAAGTTATAATAAAGTTATAATAATAATATAACAACATAATGATAAAATTGTCGTTAAATATTTTCTAAAATATCCATATGCATTAAATTATGGGTAAATTAATTTTTTAAACAACGAAAAGGCATGACCGTTTTTTAAAACAACGAAACTGCAAAACATTAGCGGGTCCAAAAATATGTACATACAACATCCAATAGAAAGAAATCCAGCAATCATATCTATTCACACTCACTGATCGAATAACATTTAAATTTATTATCTTTATCTTTATCTTTAAATTTATTTTTAGTTTATTTTGTTCCATGAGCTTTAAATTTATTATCATTTTCATTATCTTTAAATTTATTATTTGTTTATTTTGTTCAATGAGCTACAAGATTGTATGATGAATATATTAAATAAATATAAAAAAGAGTTTATGGTAGTGTTAAGTCACATTTATATAAATTAAATATATATATATATATATATATATATAATTACTATTTTAATTTTAAAATATATAAATAAATAAGTATGAAACAAAAATATGTGATTATCTTTCCTTATTCATAAATTCCCTGTTCACTAGTCTAGGATAATAACATGTAACTACATTTGAACCTGTATCCAAAAAGACGCTTTCAAGCTATGCATACAGAGCATCCAAGCTATGCATACAGAGCATCTTTTGTATTAATTTTGCCATGAAGCAAAAATATGTGGCCATTTTTCCTTATTCATAAATTGTCTGCTCACTAGTCAAGGATAATAACGCCTAAGTGTATTTGAACTTGTATCCAAAAAGACACTTTCAAGCTATGCATACAGAGCATCTTTTATATTTATTTTTAGCAAACAAGTTGATTTCTTTTATTCTATTTTGTTTTAAAAAGCAATAAATAATATATATATATATATATATATATATATATATATATATATATATATATATATACTCTTAGGGAAAAAAACTATTAAAACAATAATTAGATCTTATGAAAAAAATAGAAACAGAAATTGAAAATCTAAATTATCCTTATTTTCTAAAATATGAAACGTTTCAAAACGAAAAAAGCATGATTGTATTATATTGAGACAATATAAAGAAACCAGATAGTACATCATAAAGCTTTAAAAAGCTGGAGAAATCTGTATCAAAAAACAAAACTAGATGAGATGTCCATCCAGAATGAAAGCGATTTGAGCTGTCACACAGCTAACATATACAAGACTTTTTACACAACACATGAGATTTTCTAAAGAATAAACTTGTTGCAGAGATAGCTCGACCATTCATAAACCATACATATTCGAGGAGATAAAGCAAAAGGACAAAATAACAGTGCATACCTGGAGAGAAGCAAAAAATGAATTAAGTACCAGGGATGGAGAAATCCTGGATGGAGAAGGATTTCTCGTCAGATATTACCTTCATGTTCCAGGTACCTGTTTCTGATAGAAGACCTTCCTTTGATAAGATGTCCGCTTGCTGGTTCTGGGATCTACAAATGTGTTGAATGGTGCATCCTTTCACGATTCCCCATAAATACATGATTCTGTCCATCCAACCTGCAAGGTGTGGGTTTCTGATGTGGCATTTCCCCAGAACATGATCAACCATGATTTTGGAGTCCCCAAAAATTGTAACAAATTGAATATCAAAAAAGAGGCAGAAGGCAAGAAGACCCGCTAGAGCCATCGCCTCGGCGATGCAGTTAGAGCCCTTTCCCCCATTCCATGAAATGAGATATTGAAGGTTCTCGTCCATTATGATATGTACCCCGCAGCCACAAGAATTTTGCTGAGCCGCACCATCAAAGTACGCTCTTGGGATCCTTGAGTGATTATCTTTTTGCTCTTTTCGATTGGCATTTTTCCGTTTGTGTTGCTTTTCCAGCAAGGAATCATAGAAGGATACAATATTTTGTAGAATTGCCTTTAGAGGCTCTTTCCTGGCTTTGAAAATTATGTTGTTTCTCCACTTCCATGCACACCAAAGAACTATGATAATTATTGGTCTCCACGCATCTTTCTGCCCACTCCACCAGTCGAAAGCTTCTTGTGTGGATGCATGAGACACAAGAGGGAAACCGAATAATACTGCCAGATCATGCCATAATTGTGAAGTTTTTTGGCAGTGGAAGAACATGTGATAGTTGCTTTCCTTAGCTGATTCGCACATTAAGCAAAAGCCCGGCCCGTGCCAATTTCTCTTTTTCAGATTTTCCCAAGACAGGTTTTTATTATGGAAGACCAACCATGAGAAATATATTAATTTGGGAGGACATCCGATTTTCCAAAAAATTGATGGAAAAGTTGGGCTGGTATGAGCGATCTTTAATCCAATCAAGTTAGTGTAAATGTCTTTTACACGTACTTGAGCACTTGCTTTTGGCACTTTCCAGATAAGAACATCTTCTAGCTTTGAATGATGTATACCACAGCTTCTCAAGCCATCTCTGATTATGTTCCATTGCCTTGCCAAAGACTCAAACATCCCCAGACTGTCAGCCTCTTTCCAAAGAAGGATAGAGCCCTGCCATACCAAGGAAATCCAAACTCATAACATAAATATTATAAAAAATGGAAACTCAAAATATATAATCAGAGTAATTTTCTTCAAATTTTTAGTTATTATGAAAAAATATAAACTTAACCCACAAAATTACATTCATTTTATAGAAATTTTAAAATAACAAAACCCTACATGTACAACCTCATCATTTTCCTATGGCTATTAAACATTAAGAAAGAAATGAAAACTTATTCCATTGATTATCTAGCTATTAAATATTACTAAGAGAACAAAACTAAGACAACAGAGCTACCTACATTTTTCCATTTTAGCATGGAATAAACAATGTCCAGGGTATTCTCAAATAATGACAACCTCTGAGAAAGAAGTTGTAACAATGGCCACGTTTAGAAGTTTGCCACGTGGATTTGTAATATTTCTCCTTCATTATTCGTGTTTGTGATTAGTAGGGGAGGGACGCCATTACCTGTGCGCCCTCCCCTCCACCTGGCGGACAAGCACGTTGCAGGCACGTGGCCTCGTACGACACCACGCCAACTCAATCCGCCACCTGTTAACATGCGTGTCAAGGGTTTACACTTTATTTAACGACCATGGATCCGCTCATTTCCGCCTTTACCGCGCGATGTATGCTCCGACTGTGGGTTTTCTGTTCGGGTCCGGTGTTTGTTCGAAGCCCTCCGCCGATGATGGCGCGGGAGGGCTCCATTACCTGTGCATGATGTCCGCCATGGTTGAGCTCATGTCCGCCAATTGCTGTTCAGCCTGGACCGCCGGTGGTTTAGGGTTTCCTGGGTGGTTGTTTAATTCGCGCTATTTGCCCGCCAATTGCTGTTTAGTCTGGACCGCCGGTGGTTTAGGGTTTCCTGGGTGGTTGTTTAATTCGTGCTATTTGCTGTTTGGGGAGGAGCCAGTACCAATTTACAGGTAACTGCATATTTCGGTGGTATTTGTGTGGTTTTTTGGGTTTTTTTCTTCTGCATTTGCTCATTTGTTAATTTTTTCCAATTGTTGCAGCTGTGGCAGGTCCGGCGAGCACTGGAGAAGGTCCGCCGAATGTGTGGCGAGCTCTGGACTGATGGCTTCTATCCGGTAGGATTTTTATCCTACCAGCCATTTTCTGAAGTGTTTTTCAACACCTCTCACCGTGTGTTTCTCAACACCTCACCTCGCTCATTGGAAGTTTTGTTGTAGCTTTTCGGTGTTAAGGTCTTGTGCTTTTTTCGGTGTTAAGGTCTTGTGCTTTTTTCTGATATAATGGTAGCCCTCTGGTTTTGTTGAATGTATAATTTATTAGCTGCTTTGTTGAAGGGTTTAGGGTTTTGGATTCTAATGGCAGCTTGGTTTTGGTTGCCATATCCAAAGCTTGCAGCTAGTGTAAGACTCGGAACATACGGAAATGATGTTGTAGCTTTTCGGTGTTAAGGTCTTGTGCTTTTTTCTGATATAATGGTAGCCCTCTAGTTTTGTTGAAGGTATAATTTATTAGCTGCTTTGTTGAAGGGTTTAGGGTTTTGGATTCTCATGTGTATATTTCTTAATAGGAATTGTAAATGCTCTTCCGAGGCCAAGATATGCTATTTTTACTACACCTCTTCGCTTATCCACCAGGAGATTGTGAGGCTTCAGGTCCCTGCCATATTATAGGCTGCCTTTCAATATTGGAGCATGAACAGAGAATGTTTCAACTACCTTTCGAGCTTCTGTACCATTCCATATAATTTAGGCATACTTCATGAATTGTAAGACTCCTAAGCCGGTGGTGTTCTAAATCCTTCTATGAGATGTAAGGTTGTTTGCTTGTAGGAAGTTTGTCAGACTGTCTTAAGGTGGCTAAGCTGTTTCTAGGGTTCTACTGCGTCTAGTCTTGTTCTGAGGGTTTGAAGGGAGTTATACAGATAAGAAGGTATGCGGATTCCTTCCTAAGCAGGTATTGTAAGGATTCAAGGTCTAGTGTTTCATTCCAAAGATCTAGCTTCCTCAGTCCTTCTAAGCTAATGTTTATTAGCTGCTTTGTTGAAGGGTTTAGGGTTTTGGATTCTCATGTGTATATTTCTTAATAGGAATTGTAAATGCTCTTCCGAGGCCAAGATATGCTATTTTTACTACACCTCTTCGCTTATCCACCAGGAGATTGTGAGGCTTCAGGTCCCTGCCATATTATAGGCTGCCTTTCAATATTGGAGCATGAACAGAGAATGTTTCAACTGCCTTTCGAGCTTCTGTACCATTCCATATAATTTAGGCATACTTCATGAATTGTAAGACTCCTAAGCCGGTGGTGTTCTAAATCCTTCTATGAGATGTAAGGTTGTTTGCTTGTAGGAAGTTTGTCAAACTGTCTTAAGGTGGCTAAGCTGTTTCTAGGGTTCTACTGCGTCTAGTCTTGTTCTGAGGGTTTGAAGGGAGTTATACAGATAAGAAGGTATGCGGATTCCTTCCTAAGCAGGTATTGTAAGGATTCAAGGTCTAGTGTTTCATTCCAAAGATCTAGCTTCCTCAGTCCTTCTAAGCTAATGTCTCAGACCATCTTCAGATTGTCTCTGTCCTTCTTCGGAATGTTGGTTTGCTTCTTGAAGGATACTAGAGCCTATGGTGTAAGCAGCTTACGTATTATTCATATATTATGATAGCTTGTTTCTCTGTATTGGTTACTAGTAATCACAATGCATAACCTTATGGACAGTGTTCACATAATCTACATGCCTTAATTACGATAAGCTCTTGTTCCTGTATTAGTATAGCTTGATTACAGTGATATCATAACTCTTACATATTACTGATATAAGCTCAATGTAAGGATATGGAATATGAAGCGTATAGTCTAATCACTTACACGGTATCAATTGATGTACCATATATAATTGACTAAGCTTAAACTCCATATTAGTAGAAGTTGTAATACATTTATACCTATAACTATTTCGCACATATGGCTCCGATTCCCATTGAATTGATTACAATGAGTACTCTTATTCAAGCATTGTGTTAGCTTCTCACTTCCATGGGACTAATCTGATGAATACCGATATAGTGCTTGCAGTAGTTTGGGTTAGGTTCCTAAAGACTATCTCCCATGTTTGCCTATGCCATTCAATTTTGTCTATCACATGCATTTTGTTCATTTCCTTGGAACAATACTTAGCTCAATTATTTTAGAACTATATATGACTACATATTTGATTATATTAAAATCAGATTTGTTGGATTTATTTACTTATTTATAGTTGAGAATTTATTTGCAGCTCTGTGTCTTATTATCTCAGTGTTTCAGGTTTTCTTCAACAAATTTAAATAATAATTACTTCAAAAATGAAGAAAATGACTTCAAAGAGTCCAGTAGTTCCAATTGTAACTCTTTATGATCTTTGTGGAGTACATATGTTGTGTAGGCTTTAAGTTTAGTTCAGTTTTGGTTTTGAGCTATTGTTGTGTATTAACTTCTTTCTGTATTCAATAGAAGATGGATGTGTTTGAGAGTTAGGATATTTTACAGAAGTATGTGCTTGTAGGTAAGCTTACTTAGATCTAGGTTATTCTTTCAAAGTTGAAAAACTGCTTACAGTGGCCTGCTTTCTATGATACTTGTTGACTGCAATGAATAATTAGATCTAAAGCATATTGCTACGGTGACTGCATAAATACCATAAGACAATAATAATAAGCCCAAGACCACTGCACATTGACCATAAGAGACTAATAAAGTCATATGTTTTTTTGTTGGTGACTTTCCAAGTGTTTATCTAAGGTCTGGTATATGTTTTCTGATATCTGAAATATGCTTTTTGAGATCTGGTGTACTTGTTTTAGTAAGAAGAAATCAATTTGCTAAGGTTTAATATCCATAAGAAATCACTTATCAGTGTTGGGAGCATCATTTTGAAGCTAATGGTGAAGTATTAAGTGATTTATTTTGTGAAATATAGTTCATCTTTGCAGTGGAAAAAGATGCCCCAAGACATAATATGAATTGACATAACAATTTCAAAAGGGGAATAAGTATCTAAGTTATCATTGTAGCGTCTTTTGTGGACTGATATCATTTGTGCTTAACTCGCAAATAAAACTGCTTTACAACCAACCAAGCTGCTGTTGGCTTTTCAATGTAGTGAATGCATAGCACCATAATGTTGTTAGTGTTTCAAAGCAATAAAACAACCTAGGTTGTAAGCCAGAATGTTTTTGTGACAAGAAAAAGACACAATCCATCCAAAATCCACATCATAATGTGGTTACAAACAAAAACATATGACACCCCTATTCTTTATGGCCCTGAGAATCTTTAGTGCCAAAACTCCCCGAGTTACCTTCTTGAGCCAAGTAGGTTGGCCTACCTGTCAAGGGTTGATTAGGAAATGGTTGATTGCTGCCATATGATTGACTCCAATTTGCAGCTTCCAACCATGGAGGTATTGAGTACCCATACCTCACATTTGCACTACTGGTCCCTGCATTAAGTGGAGGTGTGTAATGAGCATACATAGAATTGGCACCAACTCTGGTAGGAATAAGGAAAGTGGGTAAACCCTCAGTGGTATAGTGAGGCACTTGAATGTTTATGAGATCTTGGAATAATGGTGTATTATATGCAATGGAGTCCAATGATTTTGAAATAATTTTGGTTTCATTAGCTATTCTTGTATCATTGTCAACCATATTGATCATCCCTTGTTCCTTTTCAAGCATTTGTTGTGCCTTTCATTTTTCCTTTTCCTGTCTTGCCATTTGCTTTTGTTGGTCCTTAATTTGCCTTGCTTTATCTCTTTCAATCTTTTCATCTGCTCGATGTTGTGCTGCAACAATCCTTGCTGCCTTCTTCTCCTTGACTAGATCCTTCTTTTTCTGTTTTAATTCTTGCATTTCAAATTTCTTTTTTTCAGACTCAACTAACAGGTTTATATAGTCCTCTGAGGTGAGTAACTGTGAGCTTCGGCCCAGACGAAGACTACCTGGTGCACCTTGCTTTTTTTTCATTGATACTCTCTATACTGGTAGCTTTAGGAATCGTCCAAGTGTCTTCTCCACCCCTCCCACCTGCATGTCATTGCTTGGTACTTCCCTTCCAGTTTCTGTTGGAACTGATTGAACTATATCATTATCTTCATTTGATGCCTCATTATGTCCTTCATCTTCTTCCATTGATATATTGTCCACAAAAAAATGAACAATTTCACTGTTCAATTCTGCTGGTTGTGAGGGCATGTTCATGCTTTCTTCATTGGTTGCTGAGACACTATGTGCATTCATATTGATCATTGCTTCTGCTAGCCATGAAGGTGGGGTTACTTGGCTTGGCAATGTCAATTGGTCATTGTCAACTGCATGTTCAGCAATAACATTAATAATATCAACAACAGGAATTTCATGTTCTTGAGTTGGTGGAACAATCTCCATGTTACTGCGAATTTGTTCATTGTTATATTGTGTTTCACATACAGTTTCATCATCTTCAGCATATAAGTGTCCTTGAGACAAGGAAATCATATTACCAGCTGCAATAACATCATCTTGGTCATCTACTTCTTGCACTTCAACACCTGTTTGGGCATTCCCTTCTTCCTGACCATCCACATGAAACGCTTGGCTACAACCAGTATCATGCATGAGAGCATCATAGTTCAGTGGCCAGATTCCTGTCCTCCTAAAGCCAGCCTTGATATTTGATGGTGTCAAAGCCCTTTTAAAAGCTTTACTTGCAAGCTCTGCTAGCTCAAACCTTTTCACCTCAACCCCTGGATTCTTTGCCATCCATGCAGCACGCTCCGACCTGAAATAGTTCTTGAAAGGGCCAAACACACTAACATCAAGGGGTTGCAGTCTATGAGTGGTATGAGCTGGCAATGTCAATAGGTCGATGCCTAAATTGTTTGCTTCCTCAATTGTTTGTACAGCCATGTGGCTCCCATGGCCATCTAATATCAAAAGGTGTCTGTTATTAGGCGAGACGCCACCTGGTACCAATGCAGCAAAGTGAAAAAGCCAACTTAGAAACAGTTCTTTAGTCATCCATGCATGGGGATGTGCAGCCATGCATGCACCTGGTTCGCAGTTCTGTATATAGTTTTTCAGTTGATTTTTACCTTTGAATAGATAAAATCCTGGGATTGAAGTACCAATTGCATTAACACAACATAAAATAGTTATCCACTCCCTGCTCTTGGGCAAAATCTTTGGCACATTTCGGCTCCCTCTCTTGGAAATTACCCGCATGCCACAATTCCTCCCTGCCTGTAAACCTGTTTCATCACAGTTCCATATATGGTCTGCTCCATAAGAATGTTTATCATAAGCACTAGAAAGTGTGTCATAGAATTTTTGCACAACTGCAGGGCGCAAATTTAATGCTCTGTCTCTGTCAAGGCCCTCAGCAGTACGCAATACAAGTTCTGGATGCCTTTTTTTAAACCCAAACCACCATGATTTACCAGGAAACCCATCTTTGAATGGGTTTGGCCTCCCTTGACAGATTTGAGCAACTGTTGATTTGAGTTGTATCAACTCTAGCCCATGTCCCAGTTGGGCCATCTCTTTACACCACTCAACCACCTCGGCCTCCTCATCCTCAGTGATAACTGTAAGAGGCCCTCTACGTTTTGTATGAGTCAGTCCATTTATCCAATAATGTATTGATGAGGGAGGAATACCATGTTTTTTTGCAGATGCCTGAACTGAGTATCCATTAAACTCTATGTCGTCAATTGCAACTAACATTTGTTCTTTTGTCCATCCTCTTATAGCACTGATTTTTTTAGTTGAGCTTGCCCCTTGGACTGTTGTTGATGGTGGTTCTGTGGCTGATGGTGTGTTAACATCAGCAGCTGTCACATGGTCATCTTCAACAATGTTCCCTGGTGCATTGCTGGCATCGACATCAGCTGGCCTGTCATCATCAGACGATGTGCATCGGAGCTGCGCACCCCTTGTCACTCTCCTGCCACTTCTCCTTGTACGAGCAGAGTAACTTCCTTTTGCCATAGATGCAACAACCTATAAAATTATTGCATGCATTTAGACATTAGAATATATGTTAAATTATGCTTTATTACTTCTGCAAAAATTATCCCTATGAAGCTGATGATCGAATAATTCCTGTAAGCTAACCTTCAATTCCTGTAAGGTAAGCAACAAATAAGGTCAACAAATAAGGTCAAAAGAGTTGAAATTATTGCTTCAGTGCTTAGTATTTTATTGGTGTTTACCATGCTTACTGGAAATTTGGATTCAGTGCCCTGTTTTGATTGTTTCCTTTACAGTTACTCTGTCTCTTCTTTCAATTAATTTGTCCTTAGGCTTTTTGAAACAAATGGCTTGCATCTCCTCATATTACTTCACCGATAGTTCACTAAAATCCTATTTAGTTTGTTCCATGTGCTTGTTGCATGAGCAAAAATAAGCGCGACCTTTGTAAAATGTGACTGAACTTAAAATTCGGCTGAGAGGTCTCACTTTTCATTATATTTTGATATATTTGTGAAATTTTCTCTCATAATCATGTAAGTTCACGGGTTTCTTCAGTATCTGTTTTTCCTGGTATACCACTTAAGCGCGACCATTGTAAAATGTAACTGAACTTAAAATTTGGCTGAGAGGTCTCACTTTTCATTATATTTTGATATATTTGTGAAATTTTCTCTCATAATTATGTAAGTTCACGGGATTTCTTCAGTATCTGTTTTTTTCTGGTATACCACTTTTGTTGCAGTTCCAAAATCTTTGCAATTCTAATATATATTCATAACATGACCAAGTGTGAAATAATAATTCTTACGCCAGGAGAACTTAAACTAGTATTTCTGAAATTGGCACCTTTAAAGTTTTGAGTTTTGCAGCTATGGCTTAATAGCGAGCTGGATTACTAATGTAGCCCAAGTATTTTTAAACTTAAAAACACCTGTTTTATTAAGCAGACTTAAAATCTAATAGCATCTTGTCCTCTTATTTGATTTGTTGTCTTTCTGAGCAAGATGTTTGATAACTTACTGCACTAATTTGTTTGTAATCCTAGAAAAAATGATCTATTTTAGAAGTCTGAAAGTTGAGCTTACTGTACAGTGTATTGTTTCATATTGCTTTTGTTAAGTTGGTCCAATCAACATGGACACAGTGGGGCTTTCGTTGCGCTTACTGTACAGTGTATTGTTTCATATTGCTTTTGTTAAGTTGGTCCAATCAACATGGACACAGCAGGGCTTTCGTTGCGGAGACCCTACCGTGTATAAAGGGTTATCGGGAACGACAACAGGATGAGAAACGATGTTTAGAAGTTTCCCATTGAAGAAACTAGGAGAAACGATGTTTAGATGTTTAGAAGTTTCCCATTGTATTCAATAGGTTAACTGTATAAGCTAGAACACATACATAAACTCTGTATAAAAAAGGTTAATTGTAACTGTATAGGTTAACTGTCACCACCCTATGGACAGAACTGTAATGTAAGAAATCTGATAAATGAATGGACAGAACTGTAATGTAAGAAATCTGATAAATGAAAACAATGAAAACAGAACTGTAATGTAAGAAAAATCTGATAAATGAAAACAGAACTGTAAGAAGAATGAGTTGTAATTCATATAACTAACTTGAATATATTGGCCACTGTTTTGTGATGTTGTCTTCAAGTTTGCTGAATAGTTTGAAAGCATAAGATGCAACTTCAACAGTGGGTGGACTTGTTTTATAGTTTTGGGGACTTGATTTTAATTGGTGGACATGGATGCACATGGATTGCAATGGCTTCATTTTGAATGTGTGGTATGGATTTAATTTGCTGTGATCTAATGGTTGGGAATTGTTTATTTGTTGATCCATGTGCTTTGATTTGTTTTAATGAGAAATAGAATGAGTTGGGTGTCATTTATTGCAGTTATTGGGTCTGGGTGTCATTTATTGAACAAAGTGGATTTAATTGTTATTGGGTTGGGTGTCATTTATTGAACAAATTGGATTTAATTGTTATTGGGTTGGGTGTCATTTATTGAACATAGGGTGCTTAGTTGTTGAACAACACAGCAGTATGGCTGACATACATTCCTTTTGTTATGTGCAGGTAGGCATATTTATTTGGGATGCAAAGTTGGAGTTCTCATGAGTGGGGGTTGAAGTGACTGTTGTTTTGTACTTCTGGAATAGACTAGTTTGGAAGCCTTTATGGCTCTAGCTGTTTTCTACTTGGGTCAATATGTTTTGCAATATTAAGTAGTAAAATACTATTTATGGACAGTTGTGGGCCCAGTCAATGTATGGGTGATTTTTGGACATAATTTAAAACTTATTTATACATAATGCTATTTATTTCTGTTTAAAATTTGGTTTCAAAAATCTTAATCACTGGTGGTTTGGTGGGACCAGTATTATATCAACTACTGGTCCCTGCACAAGAATAGGAATCCCTCCCCTACACACTTCATCTCCAAAAAAAAATCAGCTTTTCAATAATTAAAAAAAAAAAACGATTGATTTTAAATTGTGAAGAAAACTGCCCGAACTTAGATTCAGCCTAGTAAAAAAAAACGTGTAACGTATATATACTTCAAAGGGTAAGTTTCTAACTAATATGTTATATTTATAATAATGATAAATGAAATTTTAAAAAAGTTTTTTTTTTTTCCTAAATCAAGTTTGTGTTAAATTTGATAAAAATATTTTAAACTCATGATAATTATAGTAAAATTTGAATATATATTAAAAAAATTAACAACACTAAATTTATTTATTTATTTAAAAATACATTTTAAATAACAAAATTATAATATCATCTAAAATTACACCATTAAATTTATTTATATATTTAAAATAACAAAATTATAATATCATCCAAAATTACACCACTACCAGATTTCCAAAACTAAATTAAAAATAAGCTCATGGTATGAGAGTAAAAGATCAATGGAACCCTGTCTAAGTTTCCATTTTCCATATAAAATGAGACAGTATTGTAAACCACAGCACATAATAGCAAAGAGAAAGACGCCTTTCGTATTGCTAGTCCAAGTTAGTTCAGAATGTTTTAAAGAATGACTAATAATGGAAGCGGCTTGCCTTCAGAGACTTTAACCAGTTCTAAGGGCCAGCTTCACTAAAGGGCTTTCACCATCCGCCCTCACGATTTGAAACACATCTCTGCTCACTATCACCATCCACCCTCTCGATTTGAAACACACCCCTGGTCAATGAACGGTGCCCTTGTTACACTACATACCCAGCGGCAGGTTCTGGAAAGAAGGTGGGCATCTAATAAGTGTAGACTCTGGGTACTCAATAAGACCAAATTTCCCCGAGGAAAATAGAAAGTTTGATGGAACTTGCTCTTCTTTCAGAGGCATTTGATTGTAATAACACAAGTAGGCTCAAAATGTGAAGTTCTTTACAGCGAAAAGAGACGGTTGCTGCGAGTGCTGCCAGATTTCCTCTGTCACTGAATTCTACACATAACGGTGAACATGCCCAAAACCGATGCGAACAGAGCCTATAGGGATGTTTCATTGTTCTGAAGACAAATCACAAAAACAGTTGTCATAAAGCAAAAGGAACGACACTGAAATATTTTAGTCTCTTTCAAATTTCTACTACCTATACCTGTCAATGCCGAGGAAGTCGGAATACAGAACTATACTCTGCGTGATACAAATGATCAAACAGGCTGATCAATGATTCGATTTTCATAACCAGCTTTATGATATTATACCACCTGGACACATACTTGTAAAATATGCTGTTTAAATTAAAAACTAGCAGATGACTGCTTCACAAAGATTAATGGTTTGACTGTGGGAGTCACTTCTGGAGGTGGACAGAGCCTGATGAATCAAATCTTTTCTTAAGATTTTGCCCGTGGGGGACTTGGGAATTGAATTGACAAATGCTACTCGACGTATCTTCTTGTATGGTGAAACCTGCACTCAACCATAGCAGATATTTTCTCTTGGAAATTAACATCTTCAACAAAAGAAAACAAAGTTTAGGTTGAGACAGAGTAAGGAAACATATAGAAACTCAAGTGCTCCATTTACATGTTTTGCAACAAAATTTATGACATCCTCTTCGCAGAAATTGCTGTTTGACTTCTTCACAACAAATGCCATCGGTATTTGACCTGCTTCATGATCAGGATACCTACCACACACACCCCAGAAGGAAGAGAGTTTCATGCTTAAATAAATAGCATGTCTGCAAGAATCTTTGGCTTAATTTGAAAACGAAAAAGGACATCAGCTAATGTTTCAAAGGTCGTCTGGGCTACCAGCCCAAGTGTTCAATTCTAACTAAAACTTGAAAAATATTTGCTAGCTAAACAAGTGGTAAATCTAGCTGCATATAGACATTTGAAAGCATATCAGATCAACAAGTGGGAACTTGGGAAGTATATCAGATCAAGAAGTAGTAAATGGCACTCACGGAATAACAGCAGCATCAGTAATATCTAGGTTCGAGAGGAGCAACTCCTCTAATTCCGCTGGAGCAACCTGACAAAATATAAGTCTTCTCTGAGAAGATCAATATTTTGGGTTTGCATTTACTATAAAAAAGGTCCTTGAAATGCTATGTACCTGAAATACTTTGTACTTGATCAACTCCTTTATTCTGTCCACAACAAAAAGGAAGCCTTCCTCACCGATGTAACATAGATCCCCAGTTTTCAGCCATCCTTCCGAGTCTAAAGTTAACTCAGTAGCTTCAACATTACCAAAATATCCTGCATGGAGAAGCTGAAACCTTCATATATTGTTTTTGGGAAAAATTAATCTACGGAAGAGACTGTTATGACATCATATTTAAGCTGTGATTTGGGAGCTATCATAGTGCCTTCATGCACCACTTTGTGGAAGCATAGATTCATTGACTGGAGAATACCCTTCCTGTTTGAAAGATAATTGTTGTGGCTACAAAACATATGCTCTTAAAACTTTACAATAGCATAAGGTGTGCACTTCTGGGTATACAAACTTTCTGAGTGCACTTAAATAGAAATGTTCGAGATTCTTTAAGGCGAATTTTAGCTTGGGGTACAGCATGTTTACTATGCACCCATTGTCTCATTGTGCATGGGGAGTTCAGCACTTGCTGCTTATGGTTTTTTTATCATCCTCACTTAACTGTTTAAGATTTTTCTCATATGATCGAGGTGATTGTTAGGATATTCCGACACATAGGATATAGTTAAGTTCAACTTGGTCTAGTTTAGAGTTAGGTATAGAGTTAGGTAAAGTGTGTTTCTTTACCGTTGTACATATTGTAACTTACAATCCGACGGTCACGATATGTAGTGATCCGACGGTTCACTCTCACCTCGGTATTATCGACACTTGATCCGTGGCTTGACACCCGATTGGTCCATGAGTTCTATTTAAAGCGCATGGAGGGTCATTGTTCGGGTGATTCGTGCATGAGAGAAGCTTATGTAAATTTTCATTCTTTGATTAATAAATTGTCTGTACCCACGTTGGGACAGGCCGTGGACTGTTTCCCTCCTTGCACTCTGAGGGTTTTAACCACGTCAAAAATACTGGTGTATTGATTTGAGATCTGGTTGTGAGCGGTGTCCTCTTGGTATTCTTTCTGAGGAACTTACCCTGTAAATTCCTTCATGGTATCAGAGCTATTTGAGGGCCGCGTCCGTTGGTGATCCAAATCTGAAGCCGGTAGAACTGCATGCGGCTGTCGTTTCCTAGATCTGCTGTTTCTGACTGCTTTCGGGCCGAGAGGACTGCTCTGTTGCGTTCGGAGCATCTGTTTCAGTGAGGAACCCCTTTCGTTTCACGCGAAAAGGTTTCCGGTAGCCCTAGCTGCGTCATTTTTCAGATCGGGAGGTATACAGTGTTTTTTTTGCAGTTTACTGTCATTTTCTCTCTGCTTATTTCGGTTTCGGTTTATTTAGCCTTTTTTTTTTCCGGATCTATACCTTTCATTTCTGCGTATGCTCTTTGCCCTGCGACTCTGTGCGATCTGGGCAAATCAGAAACAGAAAGAAAGGATTTTTCTCATGCGTATGCTCTTTTCCCTGCACCTTAGTGTGATCTCGGAAAATCAGAAACATTGAGAAAAATATTTAGTTTTTCGGCTAAAAGCTAACTTTGAGATTTTTTTTTTTAAAATTTCTAGTTTTTTGGCTAAAGCTAACTTCGAGCCGTAAGGTTCGTTTTTCTTTGGATATTCGTGTTGGGTTTTGTGTTTTGTGTTTTGTAGGGGAAAAGAGTCTTCCCAAGGCAAGCACGCAAATCGAGGCCCCCCCCCCCCCCCCCCCCCTCTCTCTCTCTCTCTCTCTCTCTCTCTCAAATATTTTGTATAGATCAATTGGTTCAAAGACCTTTTAAGAGAGTAGAGGTCTTGGGTTCAAGTCTCCATTTTGTGGGGGCGGATTTTTTCATTCCCGCACATTCGCGCACTTTGCCGGCAACGTCAACAATTTTTTTTCAAAAAGCCATAACTTCTTCATCCGGAAGCCTTTTTCAGAGCCGTTTTTTTTAAAAACCGCCTATTTTTTCGAGATCTATCCATTGGACCACTTACTTTCAGCATCTTCAGCTTCAGTTGTTTTTCAAAAAATGGAAAGTCCATGCCAAGTCATTCTTGACAGCACTAACTACTTCCAATGGGTAGCCTACATGGGAGATTTACTTAGAAGTAAAGGTCTCTTCAGAATAGCCACAGACCAAGAGAAGAAACCCAAAGATGAAGACAAGGCCGAAAAATGGGAAAATCGACAAGATCAAGCACGTGGTTTGATAGGAATGTCTATTTCTCCTGATCTTAGATTCCACATTGCAGAAATTGAAACTCCTCATGAAGCATTAGAAAAACTTGCTAAAGTTTTGGGATTAAAAATGAAATTAGAGCCCATCAACTTGAGAATGAGTTGCTTACTTTGGATCCTAATAATTTTTCTTGCATTGAAGATTTCTTGTCCAAATTCAAGACCCTTAGATATCTCTTGGAAGGTGTTAAAGTTAAGAAAGAAGATGGTAACCTTATTTATTCCATCCTTACTAAGTTGGGACCAGCCTACTCTGTATTTGTTTCCACTTTCCATTCTACCAGGGAAGCTTTCATTTGTCAAGGCAAAGACTACAAGCCCCTTCCTTTGACTCCTTTTGTGATTCCTTAATAAGAGAACAAGAAAAACTCTTACACCTTGGTCTTCTTAATCTTGGAAACTCTTCCTCGAAAGCGTTAGCCGCCCAGCAGCAACCAAATTCAAAGAATCCTAAGAAGTCT
Source organism: Pinus tabuliformis (assembly GCA_031772625.1). Taxonomy (NCBI): domain Eukaryota; kingdom Viridiplantae; phylum Streptophyta; class Pinopsida; order Pinales; family Pinaceae; genus Pinus; species Pinus tabuliformis. Next base: position 1,308,564,247 of record CM062820.1, read on the forward strand.
TATCCTCAAAGGAATGGTCCTAAACCAACTCAGCCTCAAGATGAAAGATCATTTCAGCAATATGACAAGACCAATAAAAACAAATGGAAGAAGACTGACAGACATTGTAACTTTTGTAATCGAGATGGCCACTTAGAATCTAAATGCTTTAAGAAGATGGAAGCCTTGGAAGCCGCAATGAAGAAACATAACATCCATCTGGAGCCTACTTCAACTTCAACTTCCGGAACGGCATTTTCTGCATGTCATCGTCAATCATCTCAGTCTGGTTATGCATTAAATGTATCTTCTTCTTCTTCTCATTCTCATGAGTGGCTCATTGATTCTGGAGCCTCTTGTCACATGGCCAAAAACCAAGCCATGTTTTCTTCTTTAAATGATTGTAACACCAAAAATATATATGTTGGTGATGATAGATCTCTTAATGTTGTAGGGACTGGAACTGTTCATCTAGACAATGGTCAGTTCAATGATGTATTATGTGTTCCAAACTTATCCTGCAACCTTCTATCTGTCTATCAGATAACTCATTCAGGTGAAGGTAAAATTGTTGAATTTTCACCTCATGATGTTGTAATCAAGGATCTAAAAGATCCTAAACAGATTCTAGCTACTGGTCTTGCTGATGATTCCAAAAGGTTGTATAAGTTTCACAACTTTGGGTCATCCCATCTTCCCTCAGTATTTGTTGCTCATAATGATGAAGTGAGCAAACTTTGGCATGAGCGGTATGGTCACTTAAACTATCGCTCCCTTCAGCATCTATGTAAAGAAAACATGGTGACAGGTCTTCCTATGGTATCTTGCAAAGATGGTGTTTGTTCCGGATGTGTACTCGGAAAACATCATCGGGACAGTTTTGACAAACGTGCCTCTTGGCACGCCTCAGCCCCTTTACAGCTTGTGCACAGTGATTTATGTGGTCCTCTTCCTGTTGCTTCATTCTCTGGCTGCAAGTACTTCTTAACTTTCATTGATGATTTCTCCAGACGCACTTGGGTATACTTCTTAAAACTCAAGAGCGAAGTATTTGCCACCTTTTTGGCCTTCAAAGCATTCGTTGAAAAACAATCTGGACATCAAATTCTTAAGCTAAGAACTGATAATGGTGGAGAATATGTTAAAAATGCATTCATCAACTTTTGCACCGAAAATGGAATTCAAATGCAACATACTGTTCCATACACTCCACAACAAAATGGTGTAGCTGAAAGGAAAAATCGCACCTTAAAGGAAATGGCTAATTGTATGCTGCAATCTAAAGGACTCAGTCTTAGTTTTTGGGCCGAAGCAATTAATTGTGCAAATTATATAATCAATCGCACTCCTACTAAGGTTCTAGAGAATATCACTCCAGAAGAAGCTTGGAGTTCCATTAAACCAGATGTAAGTCACTTTCGTGTGTTTGGAAGTGAAGCATGGGCCCATATTCCAGATGAAAAGCATAAAGCTTTAGAACCTAAGAGTGAGAAATGTACTTTTGTTGGATATTCTGAAGATGTAAAAGGTTATAGACTTATTCCATTTAAGTCCAAAAATGTTATCATTAGAAGAGATGTAAAATTTGATGAAAATAAATCGGCCTGCGAGCCTAGTCCGGCGGATGTGCCACCTCTTCCTATCTCTTCTATCTTTGAAAACATTTCTTCTTCTGATGATGAAAGCGAGGATGATAATCCTCCCCCACCTTCTCAGGATCCTCAACTTCCAAGATGGGTCCGTGCTACTCGGGATGCAGCAGGTGATCTTGCCGGTGATCCTACAGATCAGCGACGTACACGTTCTCAGTTTGAAAGAGCCTCTTCTTTACTGGCTCAAGCTCCAGTAAATCATGATCCTGACACTTTTGCAGAAGCTTCAGGCCATCCACATTGGGAAGCAGCTATGAATGAAGAATATCATTCATTGATGACAAATGATACATGGGATCTTGTTCCTCTACCAAAGGGACGCAAACTTGTTAGATGCAAATGGGTTTACAGAACCAAGTATGGACCAGATGGGAAAGTTGATAAACATAAAGCTCGTCTAGTTGCTAAGGGCTTTTCACAGGTTGAAGGCATTGACTACACTGAAACCTTCTCCCCTGTTGCCAAAATGAACTCTATCCGCCTTGTTCTTTCCCTTGCTGCCTCTTTAAAATGGGAAGTCCATCAGATGGATGTTAAATCTGCCTTCTTGCATGGGGACTTGCAGGAAGAAATCTATATGGAACAACCCATTGGCTTCATACAAACAGACTCCAGCCTTGTGTGTCGACTTAAGAAATCCCTTTATGGTCTCAAGCAAGCTCCTCGGGCTTGGTATGCCAAAATGGATAGCTTTCTTTTAGAATCTGGCTTTTCTAGGTGTCATTCTGACAATACTGTCTACACCAAGAAAGTGGGCAACTCTCTTATCATCCTTGTTCTTTATGTTGATGATCTTATCCTTACTGGTAGTGATCCCAACCTTATAAACCATGTGAAGTCTATCCTTAAAAAGAAATTTGAAATGACAGACTTAGGACACTTACACTATTTTCTCGGTCTTCAAGTCTTGCAATCCAAGGAGGGTATTTCCCTTTCCCAGTCCAAGTATGCTTGTGATATTCTTCGTCATTTTCACATGGAAGACTGTAAGCCAGCCCCTTCTCCCTTTCAGTCTGGAGTCAAACTTTCAGTCTCTTGTACTTCTCCTGAAGTTGATGCTACCTTATACCGTCAACTTGTAGGAAAACTCTTGTATTTAACCCATACTCGTCCTGATCTTTCCTTTGCTGTTGGCCTTGTTGCTCGTTTTATGCAAAACCCCCGTGAAAGTCATTGGAAAGCAGCCAAAAGAATACTTCGTTATGTTCGAGGTACAGTACAGTTTGGGATTCATTACAGTGCCAAAGCAGCTCCTCTGTTAGTTGGTTTCACTGATTCTGATTGGGCTGGTGACCCTGATGATCGGAAGTCTACTGCCGGTTATGTCTTCACTCTTGGTTCAGGACCTATTACATGGGCTTGTAAGAAACAGGCTGCCATTTCTCTTTCGTCAGCAGAAGCAGAGTATCGTGGTGCCGTGGAAGCTAGTAAGGAAGCCTTGTGGCTTCGTCAGATCCTATCAGAGTTTGGCTTTGAGCAGCAGCATCCAACCACACTTTGGTGTGATAATCAAAGTGCCATTCAGCTATGCAAAGATCCAGTCCAGCATCAGCGCAGCAAACACATCGAACTACACATGCACTTCATCAGAAAGCTCATTCATGACCATGTTCTTGAAGTGCAATATTGTCCAACAGATGATCAGGTTGCAGACATCTTCACAAAGGCTCTCACAGAGGCGAAGTTCACTAAACTTCGATATATGCTTGGAGTTCAGGAAGTTGTCACTAAGGGGGGATAGGCTCTAGTGCCTCCTTCCTTCTCCTATTGTGTCATATTTGTAAATCCTTCAATCCTATCCCAAGTTGTTCTTAAGGGGGGATGTTAGGATATTCCGACACATAGGATATAGTTAAGTTCAACTTGGTCTAGTTTAGAGTTAGGTATAGAGTTAGGTAAAGTGTGTTTCTTTACCGTTGTACATATTGTAACTTACAATCCGACGGTCACGATATGTAGTGATCCGACGGTTCACTCTCACCTCGGTATTATCGACACTTGATCCGTGGCTTGACACCCGATTGGTCCATGAGTTCTATTTAAAGCGCATGGAGGGTCATTGTTCGGGTGATCCGTGCATGAGAGAAGCTTATGTAAATTTTCATTCTTTGATTAATAAATTGTCTGTACCCACGTTGGGACAGGCCGTGGACTGTTTCCCTCCTTGCACTCTGAGGGTTTTAACCACGTCAAAAATACTGGTGTATTGATTTGAGATCTGGTTGTGAGCGGTGTCCTCTTGGTATTCTTTCTGAGGAACTTACCCTGTAAATTCCTTCAGTGATCAAGGTGACCAGGGCATTATCCAAATCACTCTCTTAAAAAAATTGGAAAACATACTCAAAATCAACAAGGTCTGCAAATTTGTCAAATATTTGCAGAAAGTAGTCTCCAATGGAAACTGAAATGATGGCTAGAGAGTACCTTTCATGATTGTAGGTCCCCGCAACCAGAGCTCCCCTTTGTGGTTGGGAGGCATAGCTTTGCCAGTAGTTGTGTCCACCACTTTAGCTTCCACATGAGCTGCAAGCAAGCCCGCTGTTCCATAATGTCTGTTTTCTTCATCGGTTATAGTCGAGGATACTGTCCCGTTAGACTCTGTCAATCCATAACCCTACATAATAATAACTTCCTTCAATTAGCCTTCTGCTCAAAACAGAAAGACATTCATATCGCTAAACATGGAATACAGTAAGTTTTGATCTTTCGTCATTTGGGGTAATTCGAAAGTTCTAACAAAATCAAGCCTGTTATGTCTTTCGGAGCTGGGAGACAGTTTTGCTGGGACTATGAACAAGAAAAACATAAATAATAAACAGAGGTGTGCCTTATAAGTGAGGCTTAGGTTTTCTTCAAGATATCTGAAGCGCTATTAATAAACCTTTATATCATTTAACCATGGGAGACTGACTTAAACATGAGATGATAAAAACTCTATAAACAGGGCAGATGTTGAAGTGGACGACTGAAAGTCTTATGTGATAAACAGGGAGTTACAATTTCAGCCCTGCTCAAAAGCAACTGAAAATCAAATTGATAAGAGGAAATTTGCGAATTAGGCCTGAATACGACCTGTTTAATTTGAACAGTTGGAAATCGAGCAGCGAAGTTGTCGATGATGTCTTTGCCAATTGGTGCTCCACCGCAGCCGATCGTGTGAAGCGAAGTCAAATCGTAATTGGCAACAATAGGAGACTTATTTAAAGCGACCAAAATAGGCGGAGCAGCAGGCAGGGACTTCACTCTGTACTTCTGTATGGCCGAAAGCATTTCAGCCAAATCGAATTTGGGCAGGACCACAATGGTACTCCCAGCTGCAATGCAAGAAAGTGTACAGAAAAATCCGAAAACATGAAACAGCGGGATGATGCATAAACATATCTTCTCCCCTCCCTCCATCTCGTCCCGTCTGCTCAGAGCTCCAGATATCATGGCAATGAGATTTCTATGGGTGGAGATGACTCCCTTGCTTTTGCCCGTTGTACCCGACGAGTAGAGAAGCGTCGCAGTGTCTTCCTGTTTGATGTCCACTGCAGGGAGGCCGCTAATGTCAGACTGCAAGAGGAGGTTTAAAGTAGAAATACAGCCCCTGCCCGATCCTTCCTCTGTGTTTCCCTCTATGAGAATGACAGGCGATTGCGTTGCACGGACATTCTTGATCAGATTTGCTGGTGTGAAGATAATTACGGGTTTGGAATCCTCAACCTGCCTTGAAATCTCTGCCTCTGTGCTGAGCGGATTGGCGGTTGTGAGGATTGCTCCGATGGAGAGGATGGCGAGGTAAATACATGGAAGGGCAATGGAATTGGGGGAAATCACCAGCACCACGTCGCCTTTTCGAACCCCGAGGCCATGCAATCCGGCAGCGAGGGCTCTCACATTGTGGCGGAGGGCGGGATAAGAGAGCGATATGCCACTAGAGGCGTCGATGAAGGCGACCTGCTGCATATCGTGGTGATGATGGGAAAAAATGTAAGTGGTAACGTCCAAGTGTTGAGTGGGTGGAGGAAGATCGATGGGAGCTCTTTTGCTGTAGTAAATTCCACTCTCCCTGCAATAACCGCTCTTTGGATCCATAATCGGCCGTTCCTGCTACGCTGCCGTTGATGAGCGTGTAAGAGGATTTGCAATTTTGCACTGGACAGCGGAGATGCTATGTAACTGATGTCTGTATTCAATTTTCAATTGGGTGAGGTTGTGGAATTCGCATGTGCTTTCTCGACATACTAAATAAATGCAGAGTAGTCTTGTAATTAATAAAATTATTAATGACATGAATTTCTCTTGATAAATTCGGTTTTCCCAAGTTTTAGATACACAACAAACCAGAGGATTCGCTTCTACTGACTCCACAAAATGCTGACATGCTACATTCTCGAGTCATCGAAGCGTTGCTGTCAAGTAAGTTAGCCTGTCAGGTAAAGCGTTGCTCTCAGGTAAGTTAGCAAGTAGGTCAGATAATTGTTGTTCTCCACAAAATGATGGCATTTTACGTTCTCAAGTCATCGAAGTGTTGCTGTCAAATAAGTTAACCAGTTGGGTAAAGCGTTGCTCTCGAGTAAGTTAGCAAGTAGGTCAGGTAATTGTCGTTCTCCCGTAAGTTTTTGTCCAACTTAAGAAATGGCCCCAGTTATCAACCGTATAAGTTAACCAGTTAGATTATAAAGCGTTGCTCTCAACCAACTCCCATCACTAATTCAGAGCTCTGAAGTTTTAGTTAGATTATAGTGTTGATCTCAACGAAGTCTCATCATTAATTCAATTTTAGCTAGATTATAAAATTAGATTATCACTAATTCCGAGCTCTAAAGTTTTAGTTAGATTATCACTAATTCCGAGCTCTGAAGCTTTAGTTAGATTATAAAGTGTTGCTCTCAACCAAGTCTCATCACTAGTTCAATTTTAGCTAAGATTATAAAGTGTTTGCTCGCAACCAAGTCTCATTACTCTGAAGTTTTAGGATTTGAATCGCTCTTAACCAAATCTCATCACTAATTTTGTATTTTAAAATTTTAATATTTACAATCGATTTACAAAATTTTAATATTTAGAAATTTACAAATAATCCTACTAAAATTACTTTTAACCAAATCTCATATTCTTAATATTTACAATCGATTTACAAATAATGTTACTCATATTACTCTCAAATAAAATTTTATTCGATTTAAAAAATCGCAATTAAAGCATTCTGGCGAGTGTTTTTGCTTAATTATATAAGTTTGACCACAACTTCGGAACTTGTTATCCAATAAGTTAAAGAAGCAAGTTTTAAGTTAGTGAACAAGTAGGTCAACTAATGGTTGTTCTCAAGTCAATTGGTAAATTTTATTATAATTATTAGTGAACAAAGAGGTCAACTAAATGTTGTTATAAGTTTGTTATAAGTCAATCGTAAATTTTATTATTTATTATAATTATTTGTATATTGGTGGTTATTTATTTAATATTGTTATAGATGGCTTATATATATATATGTATAATTGAAAAAATATATAGGGAGAGATATTGGTATATGAATATTTTTATTTTGGATTGCAAAAACGTCACGTAGTCATGTTTTGTTGTCATATGATACGGGTTTGCTACATACGTCTATTTGTCCACCGTACCTAGTCACTGGTTCAGCAGGTTTGTGGAGCGTTAGGGTTAGTTTAGGGTATAGTTTCAAAGGCTTGTCTTTGACGTTGTGCATTTTTGTTCGGGTCTCGTTGTTGTTTGTTTACGCTGTCGAGTATTTGCACGACGCCATTGTAATGGTGGTCATAGCCATAATCGTCCTCGGCGCTACGGATAGTGGGTTATGGGGCAGTTCTTATGGTTGTTTGAGAGGTTTTTCGGTTGTTATCAATCATTTTGTCTTGTTTATTGGGCTAGTTTTTCTTCCCCACCTAGTGTATTGGGTTGGGTATTCGTCTGCATTCGTCCTTGTGGCAAATTTAGCTCAACTTTGTGTTGGATATGGTCATTTCGTGCTCCAAAGGATTTTTCCAGGGATATGCATAATTTTCTGAGCTTTTTGGTTGAATTTCGCTTTTTTTCTGCAGGTTTAGGGATGTCTAACAATGTGTGATCGATGTCTTGCAGGTTGCTATGCGATTTGCAGTTTGAGCTACAGTTCTTAGAGCATCTAGGGTTCCTGTGGCAGGATGGCATGGAGGAAGCCGACGAAATGACAATTGGAAGGTAGGACACTGTCCTGCCAACCTATCTACTTGTGTTTTTAAACACATTTAGTAGAATGGATTATTGTGCCTTTGTTAAGCTTATCTTCCTGTGTTTTTAAGCACCTTCAGTTGTGTGGGTTTTGGGTTTTGGGTTTTGTGTAATTTTCTGTAAATTGGCTTCAGTTGTGTGGGTTTTGGATTTTCTGTAATTTTCTGTAAATTAGATTTAGTTGTGTGGGTTTTGGGTTTTGTGGGTTGTGATTTTGGGTTTTGTGCAGTAGTTGCTTGCAAGCAGTCTACTGCATTTGCTTTCACTTAAAGCAATCTCCAATTGTGTGGCATGGTTTGACTGCAAGGGATTTGATGTTACAATGTTAATTGAAATGGTGTCATTGGGTTCATCGCTCGATTTGGTGTAATTACTGAAACCATTTTTTAGTGTTCTTCATTTGTGCATTTGTTAGAATTGGTGCAACAGTTTTCTGCAAGCGGTCTACTATGTTTGATTTCACTTAAAGAAGTCTCCAATTGTGTGGCATGGTATGACTGCAAGGGGTTTGATGTTACAATGGCTGATTGAAATGGTGTCGTTGGGTTCATCGCTCGGTTTGGTGTAATCGCTGAAACCATCTGTTAGTGTTCTTCATTTGTTGGAATTGGTGCACTGACTTGCTACAAGTGGTCTACTGCATTTGCTTTCACTCAAAGTAGTGTCCAATTATGTGGCATGCTCTCACTGCAAGAGGCTTGATGTTACAATGGCTAATTGAAATGGTGTCGTTAGGTTCATCACTTGGTTTGGTGTAATTGTTGAAACCATTTGTTAGTGTTCTTCATTTGTGCATTTGTTGGAATTAGTGCATCGACTTGCTGCAAGCAGTCTACATCATTTGCTTTCACTTAAAACAATCTCCAATTATGTGGCATGGCCTAACTACAAGGGCTTTGATGTTATAATGGCTAATTGAAATGGTGACACTAGGTTCATCGCTCGGTTTGGTGTAATTGCTGAAACTATTTGTTAGTGTTCTTCATTTGTGCATTTGTTGGAATTGGTGCAGCAACTTGCTGCAAGTGGTCTACTGCATTTGATTTCACTTAAAGCAGTCTCCAATTGTGTGGCATGGTTTGACTGCAAGGGGTTTGCAAAAAATTTACTCAGTCTCTGTGGGCTAAAAAAGAGTGTGCTGCCCACAGAATCCATTATCTTGTTAAATCTTTATAGAAGTGTATGCAATTAGTTTTTGCAATAATTGTTGTGACTCTTATGCCTCCAACTTGATTTCTGAATATTGTGTATTGATGTTTAAATCCTTAAATTTTAGTGGTCCTTATGGATATGTTTGTTGATTCCTTCCTTTTGTTGTTGTTGGCGGTGTTCTTATGTGTTTCTTGATATGTTGTTAGGGTTACAAATCCTTATTTCATACTTTCACAAACATAACAACCAGGTAATAGGCAGTGAACCATAAGAATTCTCCTTTGAGTCATTAATTGTTTTGATTGGATGTTAGAACTTTGTTTACTGATAAAAAATACTTTACTTTTCTTACTATTTATTTTGTTTACTAAACTGTAATTCCATATCTGTAATGCATTTATATATATCTTAAATTATTAGATAGTTGGGGAAGTTGGATTCTTTATTTACTATTGAACAAAAGAGAGGCTCCTTCATGGTTACAGGCTCTTGGCATAAGGCAAAAGGTTCCTGTGTTCTACCTGATTCCTTCATTTTGTTGTCATTGGCAGTGTTGATATGTGTTTCTTGATATGTTCTTAGGGTTACAGATCCTTATTTCATACTTTCACGGCCATAACAACTAGGTAATAGGTAGTGAACCCATACCTCAAGAGGTGGTGAACCATAGGAACTGTCGTTTGAGTGATTAATTGTTTTGATTGAATGTTAAAACTTTGTTTACTGATAAACAATACTATTTACTTTGTTTACTATTTACTGATAAACTTTGTTTACTGAACTGTAATGCCATATTTGTAATGCATATATATATCTTAAATTATTAGATAGTTGGGGAAGTTGGATTCTTTATTTACTATTAATGACGCAATTATTTGTTGTTAATTATTTGCAATGGTCATTGTGTAAGCTAGTTTCTTTACCAATGGTATATTGTTGCCATTGTTTTATTTATTGTTAATGGTACTCATATTTGCATAATTATCCTAAAAATAAATCAATCCAAGAATAATGGCGTCCCTCCCCTAATTTGTTAACTTAGAATTCTTTGATTAATTTATTTTTAGGTTTCTCATAAAGGCAATGGTCATTGTGTAAGATAGTTTCTTTACCAATGGTATACTATTTCCATTGCTAAGTGTTTAGACCAGTGCATGATTGTCCTGGTCATACTTGTTGTAGTTGGATCTTCACATCGAAAAAGAAAAAAAAAAATCAGATCATAATTACAATTCAAATTCAACAGAGTTCAAATTCTTGAATTTAGTTTATCTAACTTTGATTAAATTATCCCAACAGAATCCAATTATCTACAGATCATATGATCCCAACAGAGTTCAAATTTTGAATTTAGTTGATCTACCTTTGTTCCTTGACCATCGCAATGACCATTAACAAACATTCTCAAATCAAGTGAAAATGGATGTAACTGTGTAGAAGAGAATGGTATTTTTATCATTTTCAATCCTCAATATAATGAGCTGGATAATCCTTAAATGTGTAGAAGTTTAGCTTCTACTATGAAACCAATCAACATATTGCATCCTTACAAAATTCACATTGTGATATGGTTACAAAATTAAGTCATGCCACCCTTATGCTTGATGGCCTCCATTTCCTGCATTGCCTAAAATTGTTGAGTTGTCTTCCTGACCCAAGTATGGTGGACCACCCAAGATTGGTTGATTAGGATGTGCCTGAATGTTTCCAGATGCTTGACTCCAATTTTCTCCTTGTAGCCATGGAGGGACTAAGTAGCCCAGTGTCCACTTGTGTTACTAACCCCAGCACTGAGTGTAGGTGTCATATAAACACAGTTAGGATTTAAACCTTCACTGATAGGGGTATATGAGGTGGGCACAACCCCTAGCTAATAGTGGGGAACTTGGATGCTAATTAGGTCTTGGTATGATGGTGTGTGCTCTACAATGTGGTCTAGCATGTTGGACATCATCCTATTTGCCTCAAATTGGCTTGTACCTTAATCTTCATTGCTTATCACCCATTCTCATTTTTTCAACACTCGTTGAACCTTTCTTGCCTCCCTCTCTTGCCTTGCCAATTTTTTTTTATGTTCGTTATCTTCCCTTACTTTTTGTCTTTCCAACCTTTCCTTTGCTCGAGCTTTTGTTGCTGCAATCCTTGCAACTCTCTTTCCTTAGCCAACTCCTTTTTGTTTTTAGATTCCTGAATTTCATTTTTTTTACGTTCAAACTCAAACAATAAATTCACATAATCTTCATGAAATCCTCCCCAAACGAAGACAATTTGATGTTGAGTGCCTTGATGAGGCCTTCACTCTCTCTACTGGTAGCTTTAGGAATGCACCAAATATTCTCTGATTTGTTGTCCCATGCTCCCAGGACCTGACACTCGGATTTCAACCTCCGGTACAACTGATTGGCTCACATTGTTGTCTTCTTCAAGTACTTCATGCTGAATAGGCTCCTCTTCCAATGATCAATTGTCCACAAAATAATGAACAAGCTCGATGCTCAACTCTGATGGTTGTGAAGACATGTACATGCTTTCCTCATTGTTGTAGACAGATTATGTGTGTTGATATTCATCATGGCCTCTTCCAACCATGATGGTGGGCTTAATTAGGTTGGCATGCTCAATTGCTCATTTTTAATCCTGTTGCATTATCATTTGAAATCAAGTTTGCATTTTCATTCGCTTCATCAACTGCCTCATATGGAATATCACATGCAAAATTGGCAGTTGGTTCAGTGGGTGTGACAACTTCCATGATATTTACAGTTGTTTCATGAATGAACTATGTCACACTCAGATGTTCATCATCATCACCATATAAGTGCCCTTCATAAAGGAACATTATATGTTCAACAGCAGCAACATCTTCTTGGGCATCAACATGGTCTTGTAAGTTCTTTTCTTCTTAACCTTCCACATCGAATGCTTGACTACAACCAATATCATGCATAAGAGCATCAACATTAAGTGGCCATATACCGACCCTCCTAAATCCAACCTTGATATTAGAAGGTGTGAGATCCCTTTTAAATGCTTTACTTGCAAGCTCAGCTATCTCAAACCTTTTTATTTCAACCCTTGGATTCTTTGCCATCCATAAAGGTCGCTCAACCCTAAAATAATTCTTGAAAGGCCCAAACACACTGACATCAAGGGGTTGCAATCTGTGATTGGTATGAGCCGACAATGTTAATAGGTCAATGCCCAAGTTGTTGGCCTCCTCAATTTTTTGCACAACCATGTGGCTTCCATGGCAATCTAAAATGAGTAGGTGTATGTTTTCAGGTGAGACACCACCTGGTATAGATGGAGCAAAGTGACAAAGTCAATTCAAGAATAGTTCCTTTGGCATCCATGCATGGGGATATGCAACCATGCATGCACTTGGTTCGCAATTTTGTATATAGTTTTTTAGTCGAGTTTTACCTTTGAATAGATAAAATCCTAGGATTGAAGAACCAATTGCATTGACACAATAAAGAATAGTGATCCACTCCCTGCTCTTAGGTAAAATATTGGGCACATTTCTACTCCATCTCTTGGCAATTACCCACATACCACAATTTTGTAGGTTTTAACCCCATACAGAAATTACCTGCATACGAATTCTAAAAAACAGAAAATAAAACATTGCAAGAGAATAAAACATAAAACAAATATACACAGATATTTCCCCCTGGATCCCAAAATCGGCACTACCAGATTGATTTTTCATTATATTCCTTTCAATGTTACAATACATATATATACATGTCGAAGCATCCATAAACCTCAATCCATTAACCCTAGATTAGAACATAACCATAGTTCCCTTGACCGGATCTACAAAATACCATGGATAGAAAACCATCATGCCCAAAACCATGTGTGAAATCCATGCACAAAACCGTAGGTAGGTCACCCACCTAATATAGGGTCCAAAACAAACTTCCCAGGGTGCTTCCTTGAACCCCCTGCAAGGGGGCTACCGCCTCCCTACATGCCCCCCTGCTGCGCCTGGCGCAACGTATAGGGGTGGCTATCACCCCCCTTGTAACCCCCCCATGCGTGGGGTAGTCGTGGAAATAATATAACACACATCTAACAAATTCCTTCCTACCTATAAGCTTGCTTCATCAAAGTTCCATATATGGTCTAGGGCATATGAGTGTTGCTCATATGCAACAGAAAGAGTGTCATAGAACTTGGATATAATTGCAGGGCATATATTTAAAGCCCCATCTCTGTCAAGGTCCACGCTTGTACGTAGCACAAGGTCTGGATGCCTCTTTTTAGAACCACTCCACCATGATTTACCAGGAAACCCATCTTTCAAGGGGTTTGGCCTCCCCTGACAGATTTGAGCTACTGTGAATTTAAGTTGTATAAGCTCTAAGCCATGTCCCAATTGGGCCATCTCCTTACACCACTCAACCACCTTGTCCTCCTCCTCTTCAGTCATAGCTATAACAGGCCCTCTCGCTTTGTATTAGTGAACCCATTTATCTAATAATGTATGCTAGAGGCAGTAATACCATGTTTTTTTGCAGAGGAACGGATTGAATATCCCTTAAACTCGATGTCATCAATTGCAACTAGCATGTCTTACTTTGTCTAGCCTCTGATTGCACTAATTTTCTTTGTTGAACTTGCACCTTGCACTGTGGTTAAAGGTGGCTATGTGGTTGATGGTGGTATAACATGATCTGCCACCACAACGTCCTTTTCAACAAAATTGCTAGGAGCATTGGGAGCATTCACATCACCCCCCTATCCTCATCTAATGAATTGGATCGCAAATGGGCCCCCCTTGCCCCTTGCCTCCTCTTGTTCCTTCTATAATATGCAATAAAAACTCTTGGCATGGTTGCAACAACCTACATATTTACCATGAAATTCTCATTTTAAAAAACTATACAAGGAAACAAGGTAATTCATTGGCCTTTGCGATCAATGAGAAACAACAATCAGTGCTTTATCTATATATTGTAACTTTATTCTTATATTTCCTTAACATGAGCCTTATGAGTGACTAAATACATCTTTGATGTGAAACTCATAATTGGAAGGGTTTTCACACATAAACTTGCATATTACAAGAGGCTTGGAATAATTAAATTCACACAAAGAAATAAGAAATCTAGAAAGAAAGATTGAGGATTCATAAAATTCAAACATAAATTTCTTTCTAGCTTTCTCTTGCATGGTTGTTGGCTTTATTTGATTGATTTGTCTAGGTCGTGAGGATCTTCTAATGTCTGTTGCATGTTATTGATGATTGGAGTATATTTTTTCAATCACTTGTAAGCTTAATTCTCCTCAACAATGACCTATTGCAGACTGTTGAAAAATATCAGGTCTGAAGCATTGTTATTACAGTAGTCTGATATTAAATTCCAGGGGTCGGATTTGAGGTTACAATGGCATTGAAATTGGTTACTAAACTAGATTCACACATAAAATGCACACATAAAATTTCTTTCTAGCTTTCTCTTTCATGGTTGTGGGCTTTATTTTATTGATTTTTCTATCATGTGAGGATCTTCTAAGATTTGTTGCATGTTATTGATGATTGGGCTGTATTTTTTCAATCACTTGTAAGCTTACTTCTCCTCAACATTGACCTATTGTAGACTGTTGAAAAATATCAAGTCTGAAGCATTTCTATTATAGTAGTCTAATATTAAAATGCAGGGGTCGGATTTGAGGTTACAGTGGCATTGAAATCGGTTACTACACTGGATTCACACATAAATTCACACATAAAAATTTATTTCTAGCTTTCTCTTGTATGGTTGTGGGCATTATTTTTTTGATTTGTCTAGGTTGTGAGGATCTTCTAAGGTCGGATTGCATGTTATTGATGATTGGAGTGTATTTTTTCAATCACTTGTAAGCTTACTTCTCCTCAATAGTGACCTATTGTAGAATGTCGAAAAATATCAAGTCTGAAGCATTGCTATTATAGTAGTATGATAATAAATTGCAAGGGTCGGATTTGAGGTTACAGTGGCATTGAAATTGGTTACTAAACTAGATTCACGCATAAATTCACACATAAAATTTCTTTCTAGCTTTCTCTTGTATGGCTATGGGCTTTATTTTATTGATTTGTCTAGGCTGTGAGGATCTTCTAAGGTCTGTTGCATGTTATTGATGATTGGAGTGTAGTTTTTCAATCTCTTGTAATCTTACTTCTCCTCAACAGTGACCTATTGCAAACTGTTGAAAAATATTAGGTTTGAAACATTGCTATTATAGTAGTTTTGATATTAAATTGTAGGGGTCAGATTTAAGGTTACAGTGGCATTGAAATTGGTTATTAAAATGGAAGGTATGATTATTTGCTTCTTGAGAATGATTTAAGGGTTTATCTCATCATTTAATTGACTGATATATACTTGCGAGTAAGCTACAACATTCCATGTTTCATTGAAAATGGTACATTGAAGGACTAGTACTTTCTTGAGTTAGCATATTGGCATTATTGTTGGCTTTTCTCCCTAGCCTAGTCAAGGATAGGATAGCCTTCTTGGATACTAACTACCTCATTGCATCTCTCATCTGTGTCTTACTGCTTAGTGGTCCTCTAGAGTCTCTGGATGCTATCTTTTATAGATCTGTAATCACAAAGGTTACTAAGTGTTCTATCCTTGAATCTTGCTTAACCAATCTTGTTGATAATGGAATGATATCATTGTTATAGTAGTCTGATATTACATTGCAGGGGTTGGATTTGAGGTTACAATGGCATTGAAATTAGTTACTAAATTGGAAGGTATGGTTATTTTCATCTTAAGAATGATTTAAGGGTTTATCTCATCATTTAATTGAACGATATATACTTGTCGGTAAGCTACAACACTCCATGTTTCATTTATAGTGGTACATTGAAGGACTAGTACTTTCTTGGGCTAACATATTGGCATTGTTGTTGGATTTCTCCCTAGCCTATTCAAGGATAGGATAGCCTTTTTGGATACTAACTACCTCATTTCATCTCTCATCTGCGTCTTACTGCTCAATGGTCCTCTAGAGTCTATGGATGCTATCTTTTATAGCTTTGTAATCTAGCCTTAAATAAAGTTCATATCTAATAGATAGAGACTGACACAAGGTTATTAGACTTTGAATGGATTGGGGTTTGAACAGATCCATTGTATTGAGTAACGATTTTAGGTTACAGTGGCATTGAAATTAGTTAATAAACTAGAAGGTATGGTTATTTGCATCTTGACAACGATTTAAGCGGTCCTCTAGAGTCTCTGGATTCTATCTTTTATATATATGTAATCTAGCCTTAAAGCAAGTTCATATCTAATAGATAGATACTGACACAAGGTTATTAGACTCTGAATGGATTGGGGTTCGAACAGACTCGTTGTATTGAGTAACAAACCTGAACGAATGGTAGTTACAACGGGCCCATATCACCAAGGAAGGAATAGATCACTTGACATAAGAAGAACGAGGTGGGTTCAAATACAATATCTCGAGCCTTAAAGCGCATCCTGAGGCAAAAAATAAATAAATTATTCTCTATTGCATCTCATTTGTCTAATTCCTCGTAGTTCTGCTCTTGCAATCTTGTAGTTATCTCATCTTAATTTGATAATCTAATAATTAAAAGAGAATTTCTAATAACCATATACAAGTGATAAATAGACATTGGTATCGTTATTCATCTAAAAATTATTCTCTAGTCGAATATTGTGATCTGTTTAAACAAATGATATTTGCAATAATAGCTTAAATTTACCCTTGTTTCAAAAATAATGACAAATAATCAATATGATAACATTATTCAACAAAATCAAACTTGTATGTCTCTAGCAAATCTGTGTGTCTCCAGTTGCTGATGAATATAATGAATGTAACACTGTGCACACATTTTGTTTGTATGTCTCCAACAACTGATGAATAGAATGAATGTAACAATGTTTGAACACTCTGATTATATGTCTCCACTAGTTGATGAGTAGAATGAATGTTTCAAATGAAAATCAGTAAGGGGTGATGTTTTATAGTTTTTTTACCTAGAATGTAATTGGTAGGGAAGATTGGCATGGATTTCCATCTCCTAAATTCAAATGTGTGTTCTGGATTGATTTGTAAATGATCAAATGGTTGATAATATTTCATGGTTGATCCTTGTGTTTTCTTGTGTTTAATTCCTGAATTGAAAACGCTGATGTGTTTAATACTTGAATTGAAAGGGTCGGTGTCATTTATTGTCTTCAATAGGTTGAATGGTTAAACACACATGTAGATATGGTTGACACACATTTCAACTATTCTTGTACAGGTATTACTAAGCAATGGGATGTGTTGCTCCAGTGGAAATTAGTGGGTGATTGTTTGATGGGATAGGTGTACTCTTGGATAGAATTCAATGGAATGTTTTGTAGTGCATTTTGACTTAATTGGTAATTCAGAGCTGGAGGTGGTTGGGACAATATGTCTTGTCAACTTGTGATCTTAAGGTTTGGTGTTTGACTATTGGTGATCCAATCAATATATGGGCCCATTTTGAACATAGTTTAATAACTTATATAACTTAATAGAAACTATTTATGTGCATTTTTAAAAATAATTTATGATAATTTTTTGATAGATGTGTAGGACCAGTGCTATAACTAGTACTAGTCGTTGCACAACAATAGAAGTCTCTCCCAACTAAAATTATAATTTCTTTTAATTAATAAAAAAAATAATTATAAAAAAAAAATTTATTTAAAAATAATTTAAATTATAATAATTTAAAAAATTAAACCTGTATTACTTTAATAATTATTATCATTATTTTTTAAATCGAAATAAAAATTTAATACTATATTTAATTATAAATTTAAATCCTCATAAATACATATTTTATTTAAATAAATTTTTGAGTTGACAAAATTTCATATAAATCCCTCCGATCCTAAGAATACTTTAGGACATAAGAATAATTACAACCTCATTCAACTGATTATTATTCTAAACATCAAAAAAGGAAATCTTATAAGTATACACATCACAAAATTGTTCCAATTAAATACAATTTATAAACCATTTTACCACTAATTAATTATATAAACCTTTATCATTATATTAATAATTATTTTTATTGAAAAACGGTTCATAAATAATTAACAAATATATTTATAATTTAAAAAAAAAAAAACTTATTTATTCATTTTAATAAAAAATATTTTTTATTTAATTATTTTTAATTTATTTTAATAAAAAATATATATTTATTTATTTACTTTTAATTTAAATCTTATGGTCCAATTTAACTTCCTTGGCACATTTTTCCACGGAAAAACCTTTACTGGATAAAGAATTGATGCATATATTGAAATATAGCGTTAAAGGTTTTCCAACTTTGTCTAGATATTTGATGGATGAGGAAAATGTTCCAACGTCATCCCTTTTGTTTACAGAGTAGCGAACTTGTTAACATATAAGAACTTCTTTAGAGAGTAGAGAACCTGTTAACATATATTATAGTAGTAAACGACCATGTCCAAGTATTAGACAATCAGATATATTTAAGAGGTCGCAAGGAAAATAAACTCAAAAAATTGATCCTATACCAATAACAACAAAAAAAATTAATAACGATATTTCTAACTTAAAATAAAAAAATTATCTTTTTATAAATTATATCTCACATTCTATATATATGGAAATGGACACTCTGGGATGTAATTTATAAAACAATGCATTTTTAATTTAGGTTTGAAATATCGTATTTTATATATAAATAAATTAAGTTAAAATTTTATTTTAATAGGTCAATTATATATATATATATATATATATATTAAATCATGTAACAATATTTTTAACTATGGTAATTCATTTTTATTTTATCATAGAGATTCTTAATTTGTAAATAGATTTTCTTATAATATCATGATTTATCAATACCACATGCCTAATATGACACATGTTAATATGACATTTTTTTTTAATTAATTAGAGATAAATTAATTAAAAGATCATAACTAACTTGGAGATATATCTTAACCCTTGATATGTGAATACTACTACGAATATTTCATAATGATGATGATGATGACAACGTTTAATGTCCACAAAGACCAATATCACCTATCAGACCTTAAGAAAGTAATGATGATGATGACAACGTTTAATGTCCACAAAGACCAATATCACCTATCAGACCTTAAGAAAGTAAGCGATTAATTGAGGCTCTTCAATAGTTTATTTCTATGGTTAGAGAGAAGGGAGAGAAGTGTTTCGAGTTCATTGTAGTTTTGTTGACTTAACAAGTCAAGAAGGTTGGTAGTGTCATGAATGTTTTGAAAAGAAGAACGGATGTAAGGGTCATGCAATCCAAGAGAAAGTGTTTTTCATCTTCAACTCTCTTAGTATCACAAAGGGGGCATATTCTTTCGTCCCAAAGGTTTTTGGGAATAAACCGATGTCCAGTTTCACTCCAAAGCTCATGAGAATAATTAGTTTTTATCTTTGCAATGTTCATTTTATTCTTAGCACTGGTTAAGGCAAAAATATAATTCTGGTTAGCAACAGTGGGTTGATCACCTCCTTATAATATCCTAACTTCCTTTTTCCCTCTAACTCCTTATCATCCCACAATTTATCTTTAAATTTGGAGGTAATATTGTTTTTAATATCATCCTTATCCTCTAATGTGATCTCCTCATTTCTCCCCCAATGGTAGAGCCAGGACTGGGCATCCTTATGCCAGCCTCGCTTGAGTCGAAGGTGGAGGTTTTGACTAGAATTAGAAGCAATTTTAGGGAGCCTCTTGGGTTCTATGTCATGCAACTTATTCTTATGCATCAGGTATCTAAACATAGCCAAGATTTCAATGGGGGAGAGGCTAGCTTCAATTAAGGGAATATGGTAGGGAGTATTTCCCTTAATATTGAGGTTGAAGGATATAAATTGCTTTAATACTCCATGGACATTAAATATCTACCATCCACCTAATAATGACTAATAATTAAATTAAGATTGTGGAAGGCTTATTTTGAAATAGACATGCCTATTAAATATGAACAGTTATAATTCACACTATTTTTTTGTTATTAATATAATTTTGATTTAAATATTACATACATATCATATAATATCATCAACATTATTTTTACATGCCTTGTGTCAACTCCATATTAAGTAGTAAAGGAATTACATATCTCTTTCATCCTAAAAAGCGAAATAATATTTTTTTTCGCTTTCAATTACTTTATCTATGTATGTAAACTTGATGAAATTGAAGTATTTTATTTATTTATAAGGATAATGTTATAATAATTATGTCAGTAATAATAATATCCAGTTATTGTAGTCTAGCGAATAACATGCATTTTTACCAGTAGACAAACATCAAGTAATCACATGACAAGCATAAGTAAAGGTATGAGAGACACGATAATAGAGAACTAACGAAAACACATAGATATCTTCTTTTTACTAGTCGAACGAGTACTAATACATTGATATGTAGATAGATATATATAGATTGTCGAGACAATTAACGAAATCTAAATTTTAGACCAAACATGATACTTAATCCATCATTAGTTATCCTTGTGTTATGCTACATGAGTATAATTTCGACTTGGTCTAGTTAGCTAGGCCGACTAGCCCTTATTTCATCGGACTAGCCGGTTAGACCGACTAGCTCCTCTAACATCTCCCCCACCCTGAAATCCTTCTTCGTCTTGAAGAAGGGAAGAGTTGGAGTGATACAAAAAATGGAAAAAATAAATAAAAAATAAAAAATAAAAAATTTACATTTCATGTCACTGATTCTTTAAAGAAATTTTCTCAGTACAATGATTACAATAAAAGTAACTAAGATAAAAAAACTAGTGATTCATTGCCAAGTTCTTTTGTAGCTATGGTCAGAACTTTTGGAACTAGATCTATCGACTAATTCACTACCTGGTCGACTTCAATTTTATGAGACTGTTGTTATGATGTTGTAGCATATGTTTAAACAATGGGTTCAAAGAATTGATAGGTAGGTCGTGGAAGATGTGGCAAAGCATAACGATTTGGTGGTGGTGGAGGCTCGTTTGGGAACATAATCTGATAGATCACTAGGGTGAAGATTTGTAGATGCTCGTCAAAGATGGACCACTTTCGTATTGATAGTCTAGCTTTAGCACTTGATTCTTTCAGTTCCAACAAGTACTAAAGTTTCTCCTCCAAGGGTGTATCCTCCACTATCCTTTGGTTGAATGGTTTAGTTGCTTCAATGCTCAAGACTTGATTGAGTACTCCTTGCTGATATTAAGATACTTGGAAGCTTCATGCTACATTTTATTTCCTTCCCTTGGCCACTGATGCTTCTATCACAATAGTTGTGAAAGGATTACTCTTTCTTTCTCCAGTGCGTTGATAGCTTATTGTGCTCTAGGATTTGAAGTCTACCTTAAAGATAGTTCTCAGGTAAGCATCTCTTGGGCTCTGATTTTAGTATGGTTGTTATCCAAATAGGTGACCCAATTGTTTAGTGTAGTTGTGAGGGAATCTCCTCTATCAAGTGTATTTTCCAAAGTTTTCTTAGCTGCTATGAATTCCTCATGTGAATTCGGCAAAATCTCTGTAAACTTAGGATTTATGACGACTGTGGGTCCAACTTGCAGTTCTGATACATGTGCAATGAGTTGAACATTCTAATCAATCAACTGCTCTACCAAATGTTGAACAACAATAAGATGATCATCAATCTTGCCTAGAATGGGAATGTGAATCTTTTATGTTGCCTTGCTTTATCAAGCCTATCAAGTCTCCCTTTCTCGTTGTTATTATCGTTGAAGCTTATCTGTATCTTTCTTTCTTTTTTGCAACCTTTTATTGGCAGCTTTAACAAACTGCTCTATAGCCTGAAAAATTTGTTTATTGCTAGTGAGTCTGATGTCGGCATACTTGGTAGCAATGTCAACTCATTCCTTTTTATCTTTGGTTGTTGGTTTGCATGTTGTAGCTCGCTTTGTAGAAGTATTTTTAGTTGGAATAGGCTTGGTACTTAGTTGATTATTTACGGTTGTTGTATTGATATTTGGAACCTCAATCACTTCTTCATGCTATTAGTCAGTCGGGACGCTTGTTGTTTGTTGATTATAATCTTTGATTGATTCATCAAAGTGGGTTTGTTTAGACAAGTTTTCTTTTGAATTTCCTTCATAATTATCTTGAAGATATGACTAGTTTTGTTCTGCCTGATTTTCCTCCACCTAATTAATCTTCGATTAGGGTTTTTTTTACTAATTCCACTCAGATTGATCATGTTTCGACTAGTTGTTCTCAGATATGTTTTTTATATGAAAAGTTCTTGTTAGAATCAGTCATTGTTGGGTCCCTATAATATTAGTGATTACCCCATTACTATTGTAGTTATACCCCTTATTTATATTGTTGTGCCCCTATTACCCACATATTGTTATTTCTGTGCCCCATAGAATCCCTCTATTATTATTTTTGTGGCTTTATATTATTATTGTTAGGTCGGCTGGATTATATTGTGACTCCTTAGACTCCTATATATAGAAAGGAGGTTTTGTCATTTGTATCATCCAAGAATTGTTCATTTATGTAATGTAAAGGAGGTTGCCCCCTCGAAGAGGCTGAATTCTAAGGTGTTGATCTTTCTTTTCTATATTTTCTTGAGCTGGTTTCATAACATTTGGTATCAGAGCTTTGGATTCTAGGGTTTCGCTGCTCCAAACAGGTCATAGTGGCATTTTCGCTATAACTTTTTTTCTGTGACGTTTCAAAAGTCGCAAAAAAAACCCATTTGAGAAGAAATCGCACTGAACCTTGGGTCCGAATTTTAGAGTTTTTTGCGTGATATTTTCGGAGATATGATCTGAGGAAGTTAGTCTTTTTGCAGACTCCTGAATTACACTCAAAACAGGTGACCTGGGGAAAATCGTCATAACTTTCTTTCTGAGCATCGGATTGAAATTTCGTAAGAAGTTACAGAAAGATGACGGACTGTAGTTTTCTTTAATATATTTTTTAGAGTCAAAGGTTGAAACAGTGACACGTGGAACGTCGTACAAGTTCACTCTACTGAACTAGTCTATAATCAAGTCACTGTGGGAGATTTCGCATAACTCTTCCTTGGAGAATCCAATTTGGGTCAGACTTGTGGCATTGGAAAGAGGACACAGAGGGCTACTATAGGTCACAAATTCAGAACTAGATAATCAGAAAGTACAGAGATACATCGGAGGCAATATCGAGCTCCTACAAAGTGAAAAAAGGTGTGTAGATTTTCTTTAATTTTTGCTTAAGCTTGGTTTGAAAATTTATTTTGAAGGAATTCAAAGGGCATATTAGAGAATTATTATCGGTAACTGATGCCCCGAGGAAAGAAAATGCAAACACCTAGTAAGGAGCCTGAAAGCTCTAGCATGACTCATGAAGAAGAAGAAGAAATGCTATATGATATATCAAAATTACAAGAACAAGTGCAACGAGTGTCACTTACACAAAAAGCAACAGAATCTAAAATGGATGGTTTAAGGAAAGATGTAGAAGCTAATATGGACGGTTTAAACAAAGGTGTAGAAGCTAAGATGGATGGCATGGAAGCTAAGGTGAATGGCATGGACGCTAAAATTGATGGCATGGATGATAAGATGGATAAGTTGCTACAACAAATGGTCACTAAGGGTGAAAGAGTACTAAAGGAAACTCATGATGAGAACAAAAGAAATGTTAATCATGATTCCATAGACTCTAATGTTGGATCGAAGACTCACCATGTTCCAAAAATCGATATGAGGAAGTTTGATGGCAAGGATCCCGCCACATGGATATTACAGATGGAGCAATTCTTCGATCTCAATAATGTGCAAAACACACAAAAGGTACGTATGGCAACTTTATATTTGGAACCAAATCAGTTTGTATGGTATCAATGGCTTTGTTCTCGTAAACAGTTTATCACTTGGGCAATTTTTACGGAAGAATTGATAGCACATTATGAGGATACAAAAAGCAACACTTTTTTTAGCCAATTGATATGTCTCAAACAAAAGGGTTCAATAATGGAGCACATCGAGGAGTTCCAAAAATTGAACATAAGGGTAAAAGATATTCCAGAGAAGCATAGGATTGATGTGTTCATAGGGTCTTTAAAGGATAATATCCAACATGATGTGCGCCTTTGGGAACCTGATTCATTAGAGAAGGCATTCAGGTTAGCAAGAAAAATGGAAAGCAAAATTATGGCAACTAGGAAGCATACCATTCACAACTATAAAGACGGAAGTGTTGTTGCCCATAGTCTTCCACAACCTACAAGGTTGACACCACAACAATTGGAAGAAAAAAGAGCAAAAGGGCTTTGTTACAATTGTGATAGAAAATACACAAAAGGTCGTAAGTGTGCTGAGAAGAAATTATTCTATATAGATTGTGAAGAGGAAGAAGAAAAGGAGCAAGAAAGGTCAAAAGAAGAGGATATATTCCAGGAACAAAGCCTAGATGAAGAACAAATAAATCCGACCATATATTGTAATGCATTGGCGGGAATTACCACTCAAACCATCAAGATAGAAGGACAAATCAAGAAGAAAAAGGTAATAGTGTTGATTGATTCAGGAAGCACCCACAATTTTATTCATTGTAGGGTAGCAAAAGAATTGAATTGCTTCCTATATCCAGCACCAGAGTGTCAAGTGATGATTGCAAATGGAGGAACAATAAATTGTTCTGGAAAGTGCCATAATATCAAGCTATCCATGGGAGAATATGTATTGACTAGCCCAATGCTTTCCATTCCAATGGGAGGTGCTGATGTTGTACTAGGAGTCCAATGGCTACAATCCTTGGGTACAATAGCTTTTAATTTTCAAGAACTTTTCATGAAATTTTCTGTGGAAGGAAAGGAAGTTGAATTAAGGGGTATTTCAGGGAAACCAGGAAAGATAATCAGCTCTAATGGCATGACAAAGCTTCTAAAAAAGGAGCAAAGAGGTGTAATTGCACAATTATGTTCGCTAGATGTTTCCACATTGGAATCATCTATTTCTCCAGATCTCCAAAAAGTCCTGGACAATCATTCCAAGGTATTTGAGACTCCCAAAGGTCTCCCACCTATGCGTGATCATGATCATGCTATTCATCTGATTCCAGGAAGTGTTCCTCCAAACATCAGGCCGTACAGATATCCATATGTCCAAAAAAGTGAAATTGAACGTATGGTTGCAGAAATGCTAGAGGCTGGTATAATTCAACCGAGTCAAATTTCTTTCTCAGCTCCAGTAGTATTGGTGCACAAGAAGGATGGATCATGGCGCATGTGTCCAGATTATAGGGAGCTCAACAAGCTCACTATTAAAGATAAGTTCCCCATTCCTGTCATTGATGAATTACTGGATGAATTGCATGGATCAATTTACTTCACCAAGTTGGATCTTCGTTCGGGATATCATCAAATCAGAATGAAGATTGAAGACATTCCGAAAACGCATTTAGAACTCATGAGGGTCATTATGAATTTTTGGTCATGCCTTTTGGCCTTACCAATGCACCTTCAACATTTCAAGGTTTGATGAATTCAATTTTCAAACCATTCCTTAGAAAATTTGTGTTAGTATTTTTTGATGATATACTAATCTACAGCAAGTCTTGGAAGGATCATGTTGAACATGTTGACAAGGTGCTACAACTATTGGAGGAGAAACAATTATATGCAAAAAGATCCAAATGTTTCTTTGGAGTCCAGGAGGTGGAATATTTGGGTCATATTGTATCTCATGAAGGAGTTAAGGTAGACCCTAGCAAAATTAAAGCCATTAAGGAATGGAAAATCCCCACATCCATAAAGCATCTGCGAGGATTTCTTGGGTTGACAGGGTATTATCGCAAGTTTGTTAAGAATTATGGGAGAATAGCAGCACCTCTAACAACATTATTGAAGAAAGATTCATTTTCATGGACTCCGGAACCAACAAAGGCCTTTAAAAATCTTAAGGAGGCAATGTGCCAAGCACCAGTCTTAGCTACGCCGGACTTCACAAAAACCTTTATTGTGGAATGTGATGCTTCAGGAAATGGAATTGGTGTTGTTCTAATGCAAGATGAAAGACCCATTGCTTTTGAAAGTCGTCCAATCAAGGGAAATTTTTTAAGCAAAGCTATTTATGAGAAGGAAATGTTGGCAATACTCCATGCACTTAAGAAATGGCGACCCTACCTAATGGGAAGACACTTCAAGGTAAAAACGGATCATGATAGCCTTAAATATTTTTTAGAACAAAGATTATCCTCTGAAGAGCAACAAAAGTGGGTCACAAAGATGTTGGGTTACGACTTTGAAATCATCTACAAAAAAGGGAAGCAAAATGTGGTGGCAGATGCACTCTCAAGAAAGGATGAGGATATGGAAGCATTGTTGTGTGCCATTTCTATTATCCAACCAGATTGGATAAACGAAGTAAAGGAGGAATGGAAGAATGACGAAGAAGTGTGGGCACTTATTCAAAAGCTACAACAAGATTCAAGTACTTCTGATACATTTAGCTGGAAAAATGATTCGTTATGGTACAAAGATCACTTATACCTCTGTAAGAATTCCCATCTAAAACAAAAGATTCTTATGGAATTGCACACTTCTCCCTTAGGAGGGCACTCAGGATTTTTAAAAACTTACCACAGGGTTAAGAAGGAATTTTTTTGGGATGGCCTTAAATCATATATTCAAAAGTTTGTAGCAGAATGTTTGGTTTGCCAACAAAATAAAGTTGAAACAATTAAGACACCGGGTCTATTACAACCTTTATCCATTCCAAGCCAACGTTGGGAGGAGGTTTCAATGGATTTTATCACAGGTTTACCCAAGTCTGAGGGAAAGAGTGTCATCATGGTGGTAGTTGACAGACTTAACAAGTATGCACACTTTTGTGCATTATCACATCCATTTAAAGCCAGTACAGTTTCTACTGCATTTATGGAAACAGTTCAAAAGCTACATGGAAACCCAAAGATTATTGTAAGTGACAGAGATCCCATTTTCACTGGAAATTTTTGGACAGAATTATTTTCTTGTCTTGGTACTCAGTTAGCTCATAGCTCATCTTATCATCCTCAATCTGATGGGCAAACTGAGATAGTAAATAAATGTTTGGAAGGATATCTTCGTTGCTTTGTATCTGATAAACAGACACAATGGGTCAAATGGTTGCCTCTGGCTGAATGGTGGTATAACACTTCCTTCCATACAGCAACAAAAATGACCCCATTTATGGCACTTTATGGGTACCAACCACCATCAATCACATCATATTTAAGAGAAAATTCTAAGGTTCAAGCAGTGGAACATCACATCGAACATCAACAACAAGTCCTCCAACTTTTAAAGGATAACCTCGTGTTGGCACAAAATAGAATGAAACAACAGGCAGATCAACATCGCAGTGAAAGAAGTTTTGATGTAGGTGATTGGGTATTCCTACGGCTGCAACCATATAAGCAAATGTCCCTAAAGCAAGCTAAGAAGGATAATAAATTATCACCAAAGTATTATGGTCCATACAAGGTGTTGGAAAAGATTGGTACTATGGCATACAAATTGGAGCTTCCTGCAGCTTCTCGATTGCACCCAGTTTTCCATGTTTCATGTTTAAAGAAGGTTATAGGCGACAAGCTCCCAGTTCAAACAATATTGCCAGAACTTGACGAGGAAGGAAAAATTATATTGGAACCGGAAGCAGTCACAGAAACAAGAACTCGGCAGCTACGAAATCGATCAATTTCAGAATATCTTATCAAGTGGAAGAACTTATCTGCTGAAGATTCCACATGGGAGGATGATAATTTTATGCAGAAGTATCCAGAACTGCTCAAGCGTTGAGGACAACACTTTTTTTGAAGGAGAGGGGCATGTTGGGTCCCTATAATATTAGTGATTACCCCATTACTATTGTAGTTATACCCCTTATTTATATTGTTGTGCCCCTATTACCCACATATTGTTATTTCTGTGCCCCATAGAATCCCTCTATTATTATTTTTGTGGCTTTATATTATTATTGTTAGGTCGGCTGGATTATATTGTGACTCCTTAGATCCTATATATAGAAAGGAGGTTTTGTCATTTGTATCATCCAAGAATTGTTCATTTATGTAATGTAAAGGAGGTTGCCCCCTCGAAGAGGCTGAATTCTAAGGCGTTGATCTTTCTTTTCTATCTTTTCTTAAGCTGGTTTCATAACAGTTGCCTTGCTTTATCAAGCCTATCAAGTCTCCCTTTCTCGTTGTTATTGTCGTTGAAGCTTATCTGTATCTTTCTTTCTTTTTTGCAACCTTTTATTGGCAGCTTTAACAAACTGCTCTATAGCCTGAAAAATTTGTTTATTGCTAGTGAGTCTGATGTCGGCATACTTGGTAGCAATGTCAACTCATTCCTTTTTATCTTTGGTTGTTGGTTTGCATGTTGTAGCTCGCTTTGTAGAAGTATTTTTAGTTGGAATAGGCTTGGTACTTAGTTGATTATTTACGGTTGTTGTATTGATATTTGGAACCTCAATCACTTCTTCATGCTATTAGTCAGTTGGGACGCTTGTTTTTTGTTGATTATAATCTTTGATTGATTCATCAAAGTGGGTTTGTTTAGACAAGTTTTCTTTTGAATTTCCTTCATAATTATCTTGAAGATATGACTAGTTTTGTTCTGTCTGATTTTCCTCCACCTAATTAATCTTCGATTAGTGTTTTTTTTACTAATTCCACTCAGATTGATCATGTTTCGACTAGTTGTTCTCAGATATGTTTTTTATATGAAAATTTCTTGTTAGAATCAGTCCATTCTGACTTATTCTTATCAGACTGAATTTGCCTCGAATGATTTTCCTCAGCCTGATTATGCTCTGAATGATGATGCTCTTCTATAATGTGAGTTGGGGAATTGATGAGGTGTCACATTAGAGAAATTTTGAGGTATAAAATGGACCTCCTAAGGAATATTCCTTAGGAGGACCATTTTAAACCTCAAAATTTCTCTAATGAAGGTTTACAATAAAATGTCTAAAAATATGTGCCAAAAACCAAGTCCAAACTTCAGCCACTTCATCATTTTTTTACTCCCACTAGTCTCTTCTATAGAATATAAATGATGAGTGTGTGAGTCAAATGAAGTTTCACATTATCCCAACTACGCACCATCTCACCTCTTAAACCAACTTCCCAAGCTTGAGTCCATGAAGGAGTCGCAGTGGAAGACATGTTAGATACATAGATTTGATCTATGAAGAATATTCCCATATTATATGTGTACCTGATGTTCTCAACCAACAAAGTGTGATCCCCATTGAATCCTTTGATGGGATCCAATTGTGCTTCAAAAACTCTATCTCACTACCCACAAAATTAGTAGGAGAGATATTCCCCGAATCGAATCCAAATCAATTTGCTTTCGAAGGATTTTCATTTGGGGAACTTATGTGCCTATCCCCCTACTCTAAGACAAGATCCAACAACAAAAAAATTGTGCAGAGAGTCGATGAGACCATCGACCTCAATCATGTGTACAGAGGGGAATAAAAAAGAGAAGACACCCAAGATTCCACAACTCGTATCACATGAAGTTAACATGTGCAATATTTACCATATCATCCAAAGATTCATTTATAGAAAAATCCCCTGACAATTCAAGAACAATAATAGATGAATCTTTAGAAGAGGAAAAAACAACACCGTGTACAATAACTAGTACATTTTGCAGAGCATGCTCCTCTGTCCCATATGTTGCAACTTTCATGAAAGAATTCTTAGGTTGTTTTTGAATCCACATGATTCTTGAATGAATATGTTGGCGTTGATCAACCTTGACACATCTTGGGGAAGCTATGAGTGGATGCCCCATCTCATGGCATCCCAAGTAGCCAAACGAGATTCCTCAAAAATTCAAACACTGTTGAAAAGAGGAAGCGCCCCATACCAGGTCTAATTCTGCAAGTAATCCACCAGAGAATTTTGATTCAATTAAAACCCAAGAAATTCTCTTGCCCAACCCAACCAGGCTGCTTTTCTCTAGATGAAAAAATAAAAAATAAAAAAAATCCCTATTGTGTTTCCAATTTGATGATAGTTGTCCATGTTCACAGCTCCAAGGGGAGCCCAGGAAACTTCGCCCATAACAATTTTCACCGTGGAACCTCTTTGAATGCATTAAAACCCACAAACCATAGCTGTAATGAAAGAAAAATATGACCACAGACCTAAGGCAAGGCTACAATTTTCTCCACATTATCATAATGGAAAAAATGGAAGCAAAACTTGCCACTCAAAAGAACACTGACTTTTGACTTATAATTAATAATGGGGAACCAATAGTGTTCAATCAATTCCTTCATTTACAAGTCATTCATAAGTAAAATTTCCATTGGATTATAATATTCCATTATTGAAGCCTAGTAAACAAGTCCCAGAACACATCAACATCAAATATGAGCTTTTGAATGTCCGTAGAAGAGCGTACAACTTTAGAATTGTGAAAATGGTCCCTTAGAACCTGGTGTGATCCTGAAATGAATAACTTACGACATGAAGATACCTCCAACTCCGTGGAAATAACAAATTCTATGCCAAAACTAGGTGGGTGGCAAGAAAGTGAGAAACCTGTAGGAATTTACAGGGTAAGTTCCTCAGACAGAACACCAAAAGGACACCACTCACAACCAGATCGCAGATCAATACACCAGTATTTTGACGTGGTTAAAACCCTCATAGAGGGAAACAGTCCACGGCCTGAGCCAACGCGGCCACTTCAGGCAATTTATTAATAAAAGAATGAAAATTTACATATGTTTCTCTCATGCACGGATTACCCTACAAATGACCCTCCATGCGCTTTAAATAGAATTCATGGACCAATCGGGTGTCAAGCCACGGATCAAGTGTCGGTAATACCGAGGAGAGAATGAACCGTCGGATCACTACATATCGTGACCGTCGGATTGTAAGTTACAAAATGTACAACGGTAAAGAAACACACTTTACCTAACTCTATACCTAACTCTATACTAGACCAAGTTGTACTTAACTATTTCCTATGTGTCAGAATATCCTAACATCCCCCCTTAAGAACAACTTGGGATAGGATTGAAGGATTTACAAATATGACACAATAGGAGAAGGAAGGAGGCACTAGAGCCTATCCCCCCTTAGTGACAACTTCCTGAACTCCAACCATAAATCGAAGTTTAGTGAACTTCGCCTCTGTGAGAGCCTTTGTGAAGATGTCTGCAACTTGATCATCTGTTGAACAATATTTCACTTTAGGAACATGGTCGTGAATGAGCTTTCTGATGAAGTGCATGTGCAGTTCAATGTGTTTGTTGCGCTGATGTTGGACTGGATCTTTGCATAGCTGAATGGCACTTTGATTATCACACCAAAGTGTAGTCGGATGCTGCTGCTCAAAGCCAAACTCTGATAGGATCTGATGAAGCCACAAGGCTTCCTTACTAGCTTCTACGGCACCACGATACTCTGCTTCTACTGATGAAAGAGAAATGGCACCTTGTTTCTTGCAAGCCCATGTAATAGGTCCTGAACCAAGAGTGAACACATAACCGGCAGTAGACTTCCGATCATCAGGGTCACCAGCCCAATCGGAATCAGTGAAACCAACCAATAGAGGAGATGCTTCGGCACTGTAATGAATCCCAAATGGCAAACTGAATTGTACCTCGAACATAACGAAGTATTCTTTTAGCTGCTTTCCAATGACTTTCACGGGGGTTTTGCATGAACCGAGCAACAAGGCCAACAGCAAAGGAAAGGTCAGGACGAGTATGGGTTAGATACAAAAGTTTTCCTACAAGTTGACGGTATAAGGTAGCATCAACTTCAGGAGAAGTACAAGTGACTGAAGGTTTGACTCCAGACTGAAAGGGAGAAGGGGCTGGCTTATAGTCTTCCATGTGAAAATGACGTAGAATATCACAAGCATACTTGGACTGGGAAAGGGAAATACCCTCCTTGGATTGCAAGACTTGAAGACCGAGAAAATAGTGTAAGTGTCCTAAGTCTGTCATTTCAAATTTCCTTTTAAGGCTAGACTTCACATGGTTTATAAGGTTGGGATCACTACCAGTAAGGATAAGATCATCAACATAAAGAACAAGGATGATAAGAGAGTTGCCCACTTTCTTGGTGTAGACATTATTGTCAGAATGACACCTAGAAAAGCTAGATTCTAAAAGAAAGCTATCCATTTTGGCATACCAAGCCCGAGGAGCTTGCTTGAGACCATAAAGGGATTTCTTAAGTCGACATATAAAGCTGGAGTCTGTTTGTATGAAGCCAATGGGTTGTTCCATATAGATTTCTTCATGCAAGTCCCCATGCAAGAAGGCAGATTTAACATCCATCTGATGGACTTCCCATTTGAAAGAGGCAGCAAGGGAAAGAACAAGGCGGATAGAGTTCATTTTGGCAACAGGGGAGAAGGTTTCAGTGTAGTCAATGCCTTCAACCTGTGAAGAACCCTTAGCAACAAGACGATCTTTATGTTTATCAACTTTCCCATCTGGTCCATACTTGGTTCTGTAAACCCATTTGCATCTAACAAGTTTTCGTCCCTTTGGTAGAGGAACAAGATCCCATGTATCATTTGCCAACAATGAATGATATTCTTCATTCATAGTTGCTTCCCAATCTGGATTGCCTAAAGCTTCTGCAAAGGTGTCAGGATCATAATTTACTGGAGCTTGAGCCAGTAAAGAAGAGGCTCTCTCGAACTGAGAACGTGTACGTCGTTGATCTGTAGGATCACCGGCAAGATCACCTGCTACATCTCGAGTAGCACGAACCCATTTTGGAAGCTGAGGAGCTGAAGGAAGATCCTGAGATGGTGGGGTAGGATTGTCATCCTCACTTTCATCATCTGAAGAAGAAATGTTTTCAAAAGTAGAAGAGATAGGGAGAGGTTGCACAACCGCCGAACTAGGCTCGCAGGCCGATATATTTTCATCAAATTTTACATCTCTTCTAATGATAACATTTTTGGACTTAAATGGAATAAGTCTATAGCCTTTGACATCTTCAGAATATCCAACAAAAGTACATTTTTCACTCTTAGGTTCTAAAGCTTTATGCTTTTCATCTGGAATATGGGCCCACGCTTCACTTCCAAAAACACGAAAGTGACTTACATCTGGTTTGATTGAGCTCCATGCTTCTTCTGGAGTGATATTCTTTAAAGCCTTAGTAGGAGTGCGATTTATTATGTAATTTGCACAGTTAATTGCTTCTGCCCAAAAACTAAGACCAAGTCCTTTAGATTGTAGCATACAATTAGCCATTTCCTTTAAGGTGCGATTCTTCCTTTCAGCTACACCATTTTGTTGTGGAGTATATGGAACAGTATGTTGCATTTGAATTCCATTCTCAGTGCAATAGTTGATGAATGTGTTTTTAACATATTCTCCGCCATTATCAGATCTTAACTTAAGAATTTGATGTCCAGATTGTTTTTCAACAAAGGCCTTGAAGGCCAAAAAAGTGTTAAATACTTCACTCTTGAGTTTTAAGAAGTATACCCAAGTGCGTCTGGAGAAATCATCAATGAAAGTTAAGAAATACTTGCAGCCAGAGAATGACACAACTGGAAGTGGACCACATAAATCACTATGCACAAGCTGTAAAGGGGCTGAGGCATGCCAAGAGGCACATTTTTCAAAACTGTCCCGATGATGTTTTCCGAGTACACATCCGGAACAAACACCATCTCTGCAAGATACCATAGGAAGACCTGTCACCATATTTTCTTTACATAGATGCTGAAGGGAGCGATAGTTTAAGTGACCAAATCGCTCATGCCAAAGTTTGCTCACTTCATCGTTATGAGCAACAAATACTGAGGGAAGATTTGATGACCCAAAGTTGTGAAACTTATACAACCTTGTAGAATCATCAGCAATGCCAGTAGCCAAAATCTGTTTAGGATCTCTTAAGTCCTTGATTACAACATCATGAGGTGAAAATTCAACGATTTTACCTTCACCTGAATGAGTTATCTGATATATAGATAGAAGGTTGCAGGATAAGGTTGGAACACATAATACATCATTAAACTGACCATTGTCTAGATGAACAGTTCCAGTCCCTACAACACTAAGAGATCTATCATCACCAACATATATATTTTTGGTGTTACAATCATTTAAAGAAGAAAACATGGCTTTGTTTTTGGCCATGTGATAAGAAGCTCCAGAATCAATGAGCCACTCATGAGAATGAGAAGAAGAAGGTACATTTAATGCATAGCCAGACCGAGATGCTTGACAACCACATGCAGAAAGTGCCATTCCTGAAGATGAAGTTGAAGTTGAAGATTGCCCCAAATGGACGTTATGCTTCTTCATTGCTGCTTCTAAGGCTTCCATCTTCTTAAAGAATTTTGATTCTAAGTGGCCATCTCGATTACAAAAATTGCAATGTCTATCAGTCTTCTTCCCTTTGTTTTTAATTGTCTTATCATTTTGTTGAAATGATTTTTCATTTTGGGGCTGAAATTGCTTAGGACCCTTGTTTGGTTTAGGACCATTCTTTTTAGGATATGACTTCTTAGGATTCTTTGAATTTGGTTGTTGCTGGGCGGCTAACGCTTTCTTGGAAGAGTTTCCAAGATTAAGAAGACCAAGGTGTAAGAGTTTTTCTTGTTCTCTTATTAAAGAATCACAAAAAGAGTCAAAGGAAGGGGGTTTGTAGTCTGTTCCTTGAAAAATGAAGGCTTCTCTTGTAGAATGGAAGGTGGAAACAAACACAGAGTAGGCTGGTCCCAACTTTGTAAGAATGGAATAGATAAGGTTACTATCTTCTTTCTTAACTTTAACACCTTCCAAAAGATATCTAAGGGTCTTGAACTTGGACAAGAAATCTTCAATGCAAGAAAAATTATTAGGGTCCAATGTAAGCAACTCATTTTCAAGTTGATGGGCTCTAATTTCATTTTTAATCCCAAAAACTTTATTGATTTGTTTCATTGCTTCATCAGGAGTATCAATTTCTGCAATATGGAATCTAAGATCTGGAGAAATAGACATCCCTATCAATCCACGTGCTTGATCTTGCCTATTTTCCCATTTAGCAGCCTTATCTTCATCCTTCGGTTTCTTTTCTTGGCCTGAGGCTATTCTGTAGAGACCTTTACTTCTAAGTAAATCCTCAATGTAAGCCAATCATTGGAAGTAGTTGGTGCTGTCAAGGGTAACTTGGTATTGACTTTCCATTTCAATGGAAACTGAAGCTAAAGATGCTGAAAATAAGTGTTCCAATGGATAGATCTCGAAAAATTAGGTTGGTTTAAAAAAAACGGCTCTGAAAACGGCTTCCGGATGAAGAAGTTATGGCTTTTTGAAAAAAAGTTGTTGAAGTTGCCGACGAAGTGTGGGAATGTGCGGAAATGAAAAAGTCCGCCCCCACAAAATGGAGACTTGAACCCAAGACCTCTACTCTCTTAAAATAGCTTTGAACCAATTGATCTATACAAAAAGTCCGCTCCCACAAAATGGAGACTTGAACCCAAGACCTCTACTCTCTTAAAATAGCTTTGAACTAATTGATCTATACAAAAAATTTGAGAGAGAGAGAGGGGGGGGGGTGCTTTGGGTTGCGTGCTTGCTTTGAGAAAGCTCTTTTTCCCTACAAAACAAAAAACACAAAACCCAACACGGACATGCAAAGAAAACAAACCTTATGGCTCGAAGTTAGCTTTAGCCGAAAAACTAAATATTTTCAAAAATGAACCTTGCGGCTCAAAGTTAGCTTTGGCCAGAAACTAAATATTTTCCTCAATGTTTCTGATTTTCCGAGATCACCCTAAGGCGCAGGGAAAAGAGCATACGCATGAGAAAAATCCTTCCTTTCTGTTTCTGATTTGCCCAGATCGCACAGAGTCGCAGGGCAAAGAGCATACGCAGAAATGAAAGGTATAGATCCGGTAATAAAAAAAGCTAAATAAACCGAAGCCGAAATAAACAGAGAGAAAAAAATAGTAAACTGCAAATAAACACTGTATACCTCCAGATCTTAAAAATGACGCAGCTAGGGCTACCGAAAACCTTTTCGCGTGAAACGAAAGGGGTTCCTCACTGGAACAGATGCTCCCAACACAAAAGAGCAGTCCTCTCGGCCTGAAAGTAGTTAGAAACAACAGATCTAGGAAACGGCAGTCGGATGCAGTTCTACCGGCTTCAGATTTGGATCACCAACGGACGCGGCCCTCAAATAGCTCCGATACCATGTAGGAATTTACATGGTAAGTTCCTCAGACAGAACACCAAAAGGACACCGCTCACAACCAGATCGCAGATCAATACACCAGTATTTTGACGTGGTTAAAACCCTCATAGAGGGAAACAGTCCACGGCCTGAGCCAACGCAGCCACTTCAGGCAATTTATTAATAAAAGAATGAAAATTTACATATGTTTCTCTCATGCATGGATTACCCTACAAATGACCCTCCATGCGCTTTAAATAGAATTCATGGACCAATCGGGTGTCAAGCCACGGATCAAGTGTCGGTAATACCGAGGAGAGAATGAACCGTCGGATCACTACATATCGTGACCGTCGGATTGTAAGTTACAAAATGTAAAACGGTAAAGAAACACACTTTACCTAACTCTATACTAGACCAAGTTGTACTTAACTATTTCCTATGTGTCGGAATATCCTAACAAAACCCAGATGAATAGTAGCAATCTGCTCCACCTCCATGGTCATGCAAATGAGTGTGTCCACACTTGGGGAAAGGTGACCATCCCATCCAATGTCAGTTGTCCCTTCACATGAAAGCACATCATACCCCATCTGTAATACTAACTTTGGATAAGACGCTCGAAGAAACTCATATTAAGAAAACATCATAAAAAACAAGGCCCTTCTTATGTCATGTCTCTATGTAATGGTTAACAATGTTGGGTGTGGAGCATGATTATCATCCTAATTTAGAGGTCTTTGTTTTAGCCAAAAGTATACCCCAGGAAGATTGTACACCCCTCCATGCGGGGGGGGGTGCGGATGATCTGACAGTAGAATTTATGTTTAGTTTAGGGTTTTTTGCCCGAGAAGGCAACCCCTCTCTTTGTATGAGGGTATTGTATTGAGGCTGTGAAAATATATGTGTATTCTCAGAGCGAGAAACAGGGAGGTGAGACTATGAGAGAAAACAGAGGATATTACAGCGGATATGTTGTATGTTGTGTCTCTTCATTTTACTGGATAATAGAAAGGAAGGACTGGTTTTTCGGGGTGGACGTAGCCCAAACTGGGTGAACCACGTATATCTGTGTCTCTCTGGTTTTATGTGTTTGTGTTTTTCCGCATATTATATGTCTTGCATTTCTCTGTCATATATAATATTTTTCTAACAAACAATGCAAACTTTGAAATGGGAACTATAAATTCAAAACATGAACTCTGGCCAAAAAAACCTCGAAAAAACATCAAAAACAGTGCTAAAAACGAAAAGTGTGTATACTGGAATGATGGTCTTTTTTTTAGGGTCAATTTTCAACATTTTAAAAAAATGCCAGTAAAACCAAATTCTTATGTGCAAAAAAACAATGGTTTTTGAGGAAGAAAAACACTAATGTTTTTGGAAGAATAACATTTTTCTTTTCTAAGTATAAATTCAACATGTTTTAGTAATGATGATAAAGATAAAATAATGGGATCTGAAACACATTAAAATTCTCTTAGTTTGCATCCATGTTGTTAAACATATAATAACATCACACTAAAGATCGCTAAAATTCTAATTGTTTTCAACCATAACATTAAAGATACAAAAAAATTGGAAAATTTTCAACCATAAAATTAAAAAACCATGACATTATGAACAAATTACATGACTAAATTAATCAAAATGTCATTATTTGTATATTGAATGAAACATACATTATATCTCTAATTTATTGTTGCATTGTAGATATTCTAAACAATAAAAATAATCATAATTAAAACATATAATCCAACAACATAAAAATGGCTCATAACTTCTGATTTAACACCATATGGAAATCAAAATTTTTATTTCAAGATACGATGCAAACATCAATTATATAAACAGTCTTAGACAATTATTCAAAATCACTCATATTTTCTTGCACACCATCAAATTCACATCTTCAGATGAATGAATGGATGCAGACAAAGATGTTCCATATTCTTCTCTTTCATCAACTAGTGCCCCATCTGAGTCCACATACATGCCCACCATTTCAGGTTTCAAAATTCTTCTGGATCTACTACTGGTTTCAGCAGATTCCCATCTCAACATTGTTCCTTCTGGTAACAACCTTTTCAGAATCTCTATCGTCTTGAAGCGAAGAGTTCCTCACTTTTTTAAATTGAAAGCATAAACAAGCATGTCAACATCCTCCTATTTTAAGAGGTCTGTGTAGCAGCGATTTATATTTGTACCCTTTCTTTTTCTCTTTTTGCCAATTTTTTTGTCAACTAACATCTTTGGCTTATACACACCATTGAATGGGTGTGTATTTGTGGCATACCAATGTACTTCAACACCTGCAACATCTTCATTTTCTGTAAAGACCTTTATAACCTTAGCAACCCAGAATGGATAGCCATTTGGATCTCCATCTACTAGCACTACGATCATGCAACCCTCCTTAATATCCTATACTGAACCCCTGTAAAGGTCTTCCATGGCTTCACGTTGTGCATGAGATCTTCTAGAACCAATATACATCTCTCTTTCCTCTGCCTGTGAAGAATTAATAATACCTTGAGATTGTTGTTGTTCAACAATGTTTATTTCCTCATGTTCATTTGACACATTTTGTGGCCAAATAAATGGATTTTTCAAAGGCATATCTTCATTTGTTGTTGTTGAAATGATGTCAAAGTATTCATATGTATATCTAATACATTTTTTAATTTCTTCTAGGAAATCAGAATAATTTATATCTCTATTCTGTCTGCGTGCATTATGAACTTCACTAGCTAATTGTAATAACAATATTTTTGATGCAAAAATTGGATGATCTGGAATGAACTTCAAAAATTCCAAAACTGATGACTGTGCCCATTCTGCAGTAGTTGAATTCTTCTTACCCCATATTAGTGTTTTCCCATCAATTTTTTCGATATGAAATTGATGTTGGAAGCTAATGTCATTAAGTTGTTCAATGCATTTCTCCTCACCATGCGATCCTAGAATAAACCTTCGCATGTCAACAGTTTCTTCCAAGATATCAAAAGTAGGCTCTGGCATGTATGGTTTCTTAATACATTCAATTAATGATGGCAAGCTCCCAACTTCCTTCCTCCTAAATGTGATAGAAAAACGACTGAGCATCTAATCAATATGGTCATGGGTGTGCCCAACAAGAAGGAAACCAACCTTTACCTTCTGAAAAATTCTCAATTCAACAAGCATGTTTATATATCAAAAAACAACCTAATTTTTTTTTTCACGGCAAGTGTTGTCCAATTGTAGATAAAAAACTTGAGGAAGATTACCAAACCAATGAGAAAGCAAATCATGAATTATGGTTATTGTCATATTTGCATCATTATGAATATTTGGAGCTGTGAAGTACACCCTTGGCAACATTTACCCATTGAAGACCATACAACCGACCAAGTGATACTGAATAAAATTTTCCTCCTATAAATTTTTGGGTGTGTGAACAAAATGTGGTATTTGTGTTTTCTTCTAGTCCATACCATCAATTATCAAACCCAAATATTTATTTGGATTATCATAACACTTCTTTCGATGCTTGTACAACTTTTTCCTTTCACTTGTTTGTTGTTCATGATGCTCCTGAAATTCTTTGACAATGGAATCTACACAACATAAAAGAAAGCCATTAAGAAATATGTTTTCATAGTTGATGACTATATGATCAGAAAATGATCCTTGATGACTTTTAATGATAAAAAATAAAAGTCAAAAGATGCTCTTGGAAATAGTCTCATTGCATAGATCTTTTCATTCTGAATATATTGCAATTTGAATGGACCAAAACAAACTCTGGATGAAGGAGTTATTGTAAAATGAAAATTCTACAATGTCCTTAGAAAACGAGCCAATTTCATTAATCTTCAAATTATATTGAAAATGTTGATTTTTGGTATAGGCTCACGGGCCAATCCACAGCTAACACATGGAAAGCTAGGATTGGGCCACGTGGCCCTGTTTGATTGGCCAAAAAGTCAATGGCTACGTCAGCAAGACATGTGGCAACTCGGGAAAGAGTCGCGGGTGTCTGATGATGTCAGCGCAGCAAATGATGTGGCAGTCGAAGATTGGTTCAGGCCTTCGATAATGAAGAACAGGGTCAAAGGCAGAGGATCATCCGATCAAAGGAGATCAACGCATTTTACAGCTAAAGCTACAAGTAAGCGGACCCGAAGGATTTATGAACAAAATAGCGAAGAATTTGAGTTTCGCAGTAAACGGTATTTCGGGCAAGCTTCAGGCGATAAGTGGTATTGGAAGGGCTTCACTCGATTCCATACACCAGCTGACACGTAGCACGCCGCAGGAGAGAGAAAACCGCTTTTTTGGGCAGGTAATCTCTGTGCAAGTGGGCCACCCGAAATGGCTGTTAGCCATTGGATTGGAGATCGTGGATCAACGGTGGAGATTGAGCAGACTGCTTGATGTTTCGGGTTTAGTGTGAACTGTCGGATTAAACGGTAAATCGATGGACAAGATTAAGTCGCGATGTTTCCAAAGGAAGGACTTAACCATAGGCCTTAAGGCATTTCGATATGCGATAGGCCGATTGCGATGAGCACTTTGAGCCGTCGGATCGGAAAAGGAATCAATGGTGAGGATCTGATTGGAGATCACTGATCGGAAAGGTTAAAGGACCGTGAAGCAGTAATATCGTCGATGCACCGATAGCCGATAAGGCCAATCGGAGCGATCGGGGAAAACAAAGCAAAGGGGAGCATTGCATATGCGACATACAATGGGCGGACCCGATGATGTTATAGATGCGGGTCTATTTTCCTTTGAGATCCGACTTAGTCCTTTCAGACAGGTTTTTCATGTATTTCCATGTAATATTGTATATGGAAAAAAATGTGTTATATCAGGGATTTGTGTGGAGGAAAACTGAACGGTCGGTTTCACCACGCTTGGCGATCCCTTTCTGTTTGTAAACTGTTCTTGTGCCTTAAGCATTTTGTTTTAACAAAATGTGTCCAACACCGAAAAGTGAGGTGAATGGATAGAAGTCGCAGAGCCAGAGAATCTTAAGAGTTGCAGAGCCAGAGAAGCTTAAGAGTCGCAGATCCAGAGAGCCATAGGGTAAACAAGACAGATAAGGCCATAGAACAACAAAGAGATCAAATGATCAAGATATTGCTGATGTCCGAGGTGTGTTGAAGGCAGTAGAAGGAGTTCCAGAGATAGTTAATAGAATTTTGAGGGAGTTGGTGCAAGCTAGAGCTCAAGATAGCTCAGAGCACTAATTGAAGGAGTCTAGTCCAGAGAAGCCTAGATCTATCTGCAGAGTAAGGACATCCAGTGGTAATATGGTATTCTAAGCCCATAGGTACACTTGTAAACCTATGGAGTTGAGTGTGGAACTTGTAAAAAAAGCATTACCATAATCTCAAAGAGCCTAATCGAGTTGATAAGAGCTCAAGGAGACGTAGCCCAAGATATCAGGGTGAACTCCATATTAAACTTGTTGTCTATGTGGTTTGCTTATTTGTTGCATCTTGCTATAATGTGTATGATGCTTATTTGCTACATTGTTTACTATTATGAGTTTTATTTCAGCACAAGAAAATGAACTTAAAGCACATGAACAGTTAAAGACAAACACAGGCATACACCTATTTCAAGTACCTAATTCCGCAAATTGTCAATCATAAGCATAGATCTTGTGAATATATATAAGCTTTGGAGTGGGACAGGTTCTTGTAAGTTGACAAGAAGCCTTTAGGTCCCCATTTCAAATCACTATACAATTTTAAAAGTTAAAGTTATGAATGCTTACCTCTTTCTGACCCTTCACATTTATCCCTTTTTTATTTAAGAGAAGCACATGTACTACAAATCCCCATCCTTGTCTTCTTAGGAATACGGACATTGTTGAATTCTTTCTTCCATACCTTCACAAAATATTGATATGTAATAAACTGACCATGTCCCTCAGAATCTTCTGCATATTCTTTGTATAAGTTGTAGATTTCGTGTCTTGAAATATTATCTGGAATATGTATTGTCTCTCTATTTGGCATACACTCTCCATGCTTTGAAAAGAAATCTTTCATCCATGACATTTCAGTATTTGATAATGGCCCAAACTGTCATTTATGATGTACTTCTGAATAAAATGTGGGATCATTTTCCAAATTTTCCTGATTCTCGAGAGATGAAAATTACCCATCGAATGAAACATTTTGAAAGCCTTTCTATAGATATATAAAGACCCAATATGATAGTCATAACTTGATAATGTTGCTTGCATGCACCTGTTATCACCCCAAGAAACTCTCCTAGGTTGTATCTCGGAGATGCTCGGGAACATTACAAACTCAACAAAATGTTGGAAATGGATGAATGGAAGGAATGATGCATATTCAAGCCAGATAACCATTTCTACTATGCTTAACCCCAGACATGGGTGAACACCCCCAAACTACAAGGATTTAGACCACCAATTACTCACAGTTTGAGGATTAAGTGAACATGGAGAATATTGACCACACCAGCAGATGCACAAGACCATGTGATGGCCGGCTGCAACCAGTAAAGAGGCCTGCAAATCTATTTCCTAATGCATAGACAAGATGACAACTCTCTGGCACTAAAATAACAGAAACCTGCATAACACATTCAATGATACATAATAGATTCTAACACAGAGGTGGGATGACAGCCCCTCAAATGCTAAATATCAAGAGCACATGAAAAATGCATATAGGCACAGCCTAGAACAGAGAAGAAGTGGAAAGTGAGCAATTAACAACAAAAGAAGCTTGTATTAGCTGAAAACGAAGACCAACGCTGCAGGTATCACAGTAGTTACAGTCTCCAGAAGTTGAACCTTACATCAAAACTACAACCATCAACCCTCATTACATCTTTGTTCTGGGTATATATAGAATTTGTTTACAAAAAATGCTCTGCTATCCTATACGTGGAGGGGTCATAATGGACCACCAA
Source organism: Pinus tabuliformis (assembly GCA_031772625.1). Classification (NCBI taxonomy): domain Eukaryota; kingdom Viridiplantae; phylum Streptophyta; class Pinopsida; order Pinales; family Pinaceae; genus Pinus; species Pinus tabuliformis. The sequence continues at coordinate 1,308,607,392 of CM062820.1, forward strand.
CCACCTTAACTCTCTGATATGGGTCTCTGATACAATCTGCTGCTTCAATAAATTAATTTGACATTCTCTGTTGCTCGGTCGTCCTTCCTACACAGGTGGAGTATAATATGAAACAGGCTCCAATACTGATAAGTGCGTTTAACCGCTCAAGGCACGTCCTTCTTGCTTTTTGGCCATAATGCTCTTGAATTTAGTTGTTGAAGAATAACTGCGCCAGGTACAGGTAGATGGCCGCCATTGTCCATCGGAAGCACGGTTCAGTGAAAGGTGGTGAAGACTTCATGGCGGGTGTACGAATGGATGGAGGATGAACATCAACCATTGGATCGCAGTGATCGATGGGGGGGATCGGTTTGCGGAGGGTATCGAGAGAAAACAGGAGCGAACGTACGAGGGTCGTTGGATCGTGAGGTGGGCAGATCCAACGGTGATCGGGGGCGGACGCTGCACGGGATTTAATCAGCGGGGACGGGCAGGACAGCGGTAAATGGTATTCCCCGCACCGCCTTTTGGAAGTGGACGGTCTACGTACATGGGCTCGCGATCCAATATAACTGTGACACGTGGCGGATGGGACCGGCGGGAAACCGCTTTCCCCACGGATTAATGCGTGTGCAGGTTTTGGCGGCGGGGAAAGTGAATGACGTTCGATCATCGGCGGAGACGATTGGACGGTGCAGAGAAGGTCGCACATGTTTATGACTGATGTGATGGGGAAAAGCCGGTAAAGGTGCGCGGTCATGTGCATATGGTCACATGGGTTTGAACTTCGCGCCCGAGGACCTGGGGGAATATGGTTTATAAAGAAAATTGGAGGAAAACGAAGGTAACGGGAGATATAAGAGTGCAAGGCAAATGAAGGGGGGAAAAGAAATAGACTGTTGCGAGCCTCCTTTTTGCATAAATACCCCGATTAGGCCTGTATTTGGTCCTCTAAATGCACAAGTACATAGGAGAGCTAACACTGGCTCCTTCTGGGGATGAGATCCTCCCTATGAGGTCTCAAGAACCTGCAGACCATTGCCTTCCTAAAGAAAACAAATTAGCAAAATTTCCTATTGCTCCATTAGGCATGGAATCTACTTTGCTTACACTAAACTGATAAAACAAAATATTTACAACTTTAAGGCCAAAAGACCTTAAACAACATAATTTTTTAGAAAACGCTCATTAACTAGGCCATCAAAAACTACCTCTCCTCCCATACTTTTCAGTATGAAGGTGTTGTTCCCTTGAATCTGAGAAATGATGAAAGACCCTGTCCAGAAAGCATCAAACTTCCCATGGTTGCCTTTCTTTTATTTCAGTGCATCCCATTTCAGAACCAAGTCTCCAACCTGAAAATTATCTGTTTTTGCCTTCTTGTCAAAGGCTTCCTTAATCTTCTCCTAATGTGCTGCAGATTTTTCAACCAGCTATTCTCTAATCTGATGTAACTCTGCTAAACTAGTGATCCTTTTTTCCATGTCTTGTTCCTCGTTCTGCTCTTCTTGAAGGAATTTTGCCACGGGGAGAGTTAATTGAATTGGGAACACAGCTTAAGTGCCATATACCAGCTTAAATGGGGAATTCCCTGTGGATTTCTTACTGGTCACTCTGTCAACCCACAATGCATACTTGAGCTTAGAATCTCAATTCTTTTTGTTGTCCTCTAACAGCTTCTTAATTATCTTTATCAGGCTTTTATTAGAGGATTCTGCTATACCATTTCCTTGGGGATAATATGAGGTGGAATGAACCAGGTTAATACCCATTGAGTCACACATTTCCACCAATTCCTTTGCTCTGAAGGCTATTGCATTATCTGTGACTAATTTATGTGGACAACTAAATCTGGTAAAGATATTTTCAATTAAAAAATTCATGACCACATTATGATCAGCCTTCCTGGTAGGGATTGCTTCAATCCACTTAGTAAAATAATTAGTGGCTACTAATATCTATCTGTGTTGGCCACTGGAATGTGGATTGATCTCTCCAATGAAGTCTAAGCCCCACTACTAAAAGGTTCTTTTTCATGTATTGGTTTTAAGGGCAAGGACTTCAACTGTTGTTTCCCTTCAAATCTTTGGCACCTGTCACAAGATTTAACAAATGAAAGCACATAAGAAAATAAGGTGGGCCAATAGTACCGAGCTCTGAGAATTTTGTGGGCAGTGGTTTTCCAATAATGGTGCCCTCTACACACGCTGAAATGAAACTGCTACATAACTTTTATTGATTTTTCTTTGTCCAGACACCTCAAAAGCACTCCAGATGGATCCCTCCAATAAAGCAAATTTTTATTAATGCAATATTTATTTGCTCTAAGCTTTATAGTTCTAGCTTGACTTGTACTTAAGCCTGGAGAGATTTCTAGCTTCAGCAACAATTTAACTATTTTAGAATACCAACCACAAGAAGCTAGATTTTTGGCCACTGACTGCTTTCTCTCTGGTTTAGCTGCTTTCCTCTTCTTCATTTGTTTGACCAAATTCTACAATTGTGCACAGGAAATCAATATCCAACGTTCTGCATTTTTCTTCAGCCAACAATCTGGCAAGACCCTAACCTCTGACAAGCTTGATGGGCTTCAGTTGTATATTAAATTCAATTAACTTTGCAATCCATTTATCCCTTCTTCCATTAGCATCAAGTTGTGTTAAGACATCTTTTATTGCAGCAGAGGGCACATATGCAACTATCTTGGAATGCAGAATATAAACTCTGAAAGCTTTCAAAGATTTGATAAGGGCATATGCTTTTTTTCAATAATATCATATCTCAGCTCAGCATCCCTTAATGTTTTGCTGAAAAATGCCACCCGATGCTCTGAGCCTTCTTCATCTGCTTGCAATAAAACTGTTGTAATGGTGTCTTCAGAGGCAAAAGAGAATATATGGAACTCCCTGCTGTAATCTGGACTACTTAGAGTAGGAGCTTCCATAATAGCTTTCTTAATGGACTCAAAGGATTTTCTTGCTGCATCAGACCATTTTATCTCTGACCCATTCTTCAACATGGAGGTAATATGCTTCACCAGTTCTGCAAAATTTGGTATAAACCTCCTCACAAAATTTATTTTGCCCAGAAAGGACGGGATATCCTTCTTTGGTCTCGGGACAGACAAAGTCTATATTGCTTTTACTCTTTCTGGGTCAATTCGGACACCTGCAACAGAAACAACATGTCCTAACAGCTTGCCTTCTTCTAAAGCAAATTGTGATTTTTTAGGATTAACTGAAATCCCAAAACTTCTGCACTTCAGAAACACTTTTTTCAAATGCTGCAAATGGTTTTGATGCCTGTTGGAGTATACTGTTATGTCATCGAGGTAGATAAGGACAAATTTATCATTCTCTCCCACAAATGCTATATCCATAGCTCTCTGAAAGGTGGCTCCAGCATTCATCAGCCCAAAAGGCATCTTGGCATACATAAAAGTGCCCTAAAGAGTGGTGAATGCAATCTTCTCTTGATCATCTGGATGCATAGCAATTTGATTAAACCCCGAAAAACCATCCAATAAAGACATTACTTTGGCTCCTGAGACTTTTTGCAGCAAATGCTCCATCTTGGGTAGAGGATAATTGTCTTTCTTTGAGCACTTGTTCAAGTTTCTAAAATCAACACACAGTCTGATTTCACCACTTTTCTTCCTCACCACAACCAAATTGACTACCCATTTTGAATATCTGAGAAGGACTATGATTTTGGCAGCCAGCAACTTTTTAATTTCTTTTTCAATCACAGGAAGAAGCATAGGATTTATTGGTCTCAGCTTCTGTTTGAAAGGTATGGTGTCTTTCTCTAGAGGGATTTTATGTTGAATAAGCTTTTTATCATAGGTTTTCAGATCACTATATTCCTAGGCAAACACATCAGCAAATTGCTTCATTAATTTGTAGTACTCAGAACTTTGGTCCGCAGACAGATGGGAAGACAAATTTACATATCTAGGCTGACCTGGACTTCCTATATCATGCTTACAGACTGCAGATTGATCTTCTTTTTGGGCAGCTTTGTAAGGCACATCGTTCTGATCAAACAGTGTTTCTAGAGGAATTAAACCCTTAGGAATATGATTGCTGGGAAGCTGGACAATGCTATCTTTGTCAATTTTGTTTCTAACCTGGGATTGGGGGTTTTCTTCCAAGGCTTCATTCTCTTGGTCAATTTGCATTTCATAGAATACATCAATGACTTGAAGGAACCTATTTAATTCATGATCATCTTCAAAAACTTTCCAATGCTGGACATTATCAGACAAGGATGGTCTATATTTCATTTGGACCTCATATACTAGTCTGGGAGGCATGGGAGGAATAAACATGCTAGCAGACACAACAAGGGAATCAACAAGCTGATTTTTGGCTCTAGGGATATATGAAATATAGAAATTTTCAAAGGAATCTTTGAGTCTCCATACCTCATCTCTGTATGCTTTCAGCCTTGGGTGCTTTGCCTGAAATGTTTTATTTACTTGCTGAATGATCAGATCAACATCTCCAAACACCTTTATGCATCTGATTCCTCTGTCTTTAGCTGCGTTAAGGCCCAATATCAGAGCTTCATACTCTGCTATATTATTAGTGACTTGAAAAGCTAGCTTAAAAGACAGTTGTATGCTTTGCTCTGGAGATACTAGCACCACCCCTGCTCCTGCAGTCTCCCTGGAACATGCTCCATCAAAGAACATCTCCCAAACCTGACTTCCTTGCTCTTTCTCGGCCTGAATCGTTGGTTTCCTGCGCTGCATTGAGGCCTTCTGAGATTCTTCTATTTATAGAATACATGCTCCAAAATCAGTGTCCACAGCATATATGGGATGATTAGTAGGATTCTTCTCATAACTGATGATGTATGCCAACTGTGCTTCTTTGTATAGTCTCATGCTTTCTCCTCCAAAAACTGGGACAGTGGCATAAGATAGATCATTCTGTAATTTCCCACCTAGTCTCTTAATCCATCCTCTAGACAACAACATGCCAAATTTTGGAGGAACATCTGCTACCACAATATCAATCATCATACTCTTCATGGGCAGCTGAGTTAGGGTAATGGCTAGATCTTTAATCAATCCCAGACATTTCACTTTACTTGAATCAAAAGAGAATAAATCATGATAAGGTCTAGTGATATCAAGGCCTAACTCTTCCATGACAGCTTAGGCATCAAATTGTGGCTGGCCCCTGTATCTAGCAGGTAGTTGTGGAGGATTTTGTCATGAATGGTCAAGGAGACATAAAATGATGGAGAATTATTATCAGCAGGTTCAATCATGGGGCTAAACACAACAACATACTTATCATTTTGCAAATTGACAGAGTCAGAGGAGGTCTGTGTGGTTTCTAGCTCAAGAGCATCAAGGATAGGCCTTTTAAACATTTCACTCTTTACCAACTCTAACAGAGGCACAGATATTTTTAATTTCTAGACTTCTAACTCAAAGCTGAAAGAGGGAGGTAACTTGTCCAAACCTCTTACCTCTTGAACTAGAGCTTTGAGGATGACTGGGTCAGCTTCTGGTCTTCTCTGTCTGATATTATGTGACTCTGTTTGGAAAACAGCTCTTTGGGCAGGATTCTCCTTGACATTTTTTGCATTTGACCTCAGATTGTATCTCCGCTACTCCTCAGCTTGTAGAACAACTTCTCTGTCCCATTCCTGACTTAATTTGTCCTGCAGCAATGAGTCTTCATACGCAGCCAATGTCAAAAATGCAGCACTGCCTTTATCTTCTATGCAATGAATTTCATCCTCATCTTCAAATTGTTCCTCCTCCATGACTACATTCTGAAAAGGAGCTTTAACCTTTTGTTCTTCATTTGGTTCTTTTCCCCTCTGAATTATTTGTAACTGTTCATTTTCTCTTCTCAATGGATTTGGATTGCTTGGAGAAAATGTGTTCTGTTGCCTTATCTTTCCTGAATTCTGCTCAACCTTCAGCTTAGATATTTCAGCAGCCAATGACTCTATCATCTTAGTCATCTTATCTAATTTAGGTTCTGAAGATGAGGCAGAGGAAGAAGAAGCCTCACCTCTCTGCCTCCTTCTGTCAGTGTGACTCTTTAGCTTTTCTACAGCCATAATATTAGATTCCACTTCTAGTGCTACATCCTGCATATCAGCTAGAGTGGCACACCTTCTTTCTCTCAATAACAGGCAGAAATCCGAGTCAAAAGCATTAGCATAAGTGAGTTTGGCAGAGGTGGGGGTAGGCTTTACCTCAGCTGGTATCTTACTATACATACGATTGAATCTCTTATTAAAATCAGGCAGTGATTCCCCATTTTTCCTCTTCAGGTTACCAAACTCAGTATGATAATATAGCAGATCTTTTTTATCTCCCCAGTGCTTCAAAAATGCATCATCTAAGGCTTCAATATCAGCAATAGATCTAGAGGCTAGTTCTTTGAACCACTTTCTGGCCTCTCCATCAAGGCTCTGGACAAAAACTCTCATCCACACATCATTTTCACTTATGTCTAAGTTATCAGCATAACTATAAAAAGCCTCAAGGTGTTCTTCTGTTGTTACTCCCTCTGTACCAGTGAACTTGGGCATATATTTATGATATTCTCCTGTAGGCATAGCGTTCAAATGAACAGGCAAGACCAGAGGTCCGTACCTGGCAGCTACAATTCTTTCTATCTTTGTAGGTGCTTGTTGTCCTGCCATAACTAGGGTATGTGAAAGGACACTAGCAGGTTGAGTATTATGAAACGATGAAATGGATGACAGAGACAAAGGGATGCTATAGACTGTATGGGAATCTTTCTTTGGACTGAGATTCAAAGGGGAACTAGATAGATAAGGAGTTGTATTAATCTCTGAAAGAATTTCTTTACTAACAATGCTGGGTTCTAAATCTTCAAACTGTATATTCTCAGCTATAACCTTATCTTTCAGAGATGCATAAGTTTTCTTAGGCTTCCCTGATCCTGATGCTCCTTTCTGTGGTGTTATATTCAGTTTAACAATCTTCTCAGGGTCAAGCACTAGTTCAGCTAGTGATTTCTGAGGATTTCTTCGAGTATGCCTCACAAACTGAGCCAAAACTTACAATGTGGAGTCGCCAAAGGTTTGTCTTCCCCAACAGAGTCGCCAGATAGATGATTACAGCCAGAAATGTGCCCAGACTTTGTCTATCATCAAAGTCTGGAACTGTGTCGTTTTCCCAGGGAAGCTGAGCTTCAACCTCCTCTCCCCGGCAACGACGCCAATTAATGTTATCACCCCAAGAAACTCTCCTAGGTTGTATCTCGGAGATGCTCGAGAACATTACAAACTCAAAAAAATGTTGGAAATGGATGAATAGAAGGAATGATGCATATTCAAGCCAGATAACCACTTCTACTATGCTTAACCCCAGACATGGGTGAACATCCCTAGACTACAAGGCTTTAGACCACCAATTACTCACAGTTTCAGGATTAAGTGAACATGGAGAATACTGACCACACCAGTAGATGCACAAGACCATGTGATGGCCAGCTGCAACTAGTAAAGAGGTCTTCAAATCTATTTCCTAATGCACAAACAGGATGACAACTCTCTAGCACTAAAATAATAGAAACCTGCATAACACATTCAATGATACATAATAGATTCTAACAAAGAGGTGGGATGATAGCCCCTCAAATGCTAAATATCAAGAGCACATGAAAAATGCATAACAGGCACAACCTAGAACAAAGAAGAAGTGGAAAGTGAGCAATTAACAACAAAAGAAGCTTGTATTAGCTAAAAATGAAGACCAGACACTGCAGGTATCACAGTAGTTACAGTCTCGAGAAGTTAAACCTTACATCAAAACTACAACCATCAACCCTCATTACATCTTTGTTCTGGGTATATATAGAATTTGTTTACAAAAAATGCTCTGCTATCCTATATTTGGAGGGGTCATAATGGACTAGCAACCACCTTAACTCTTTGATATGGGTCTTTGATACAATCTACTGCTTCAATAATTTAATTTGACATTCTCTGTTGCTCAGTCGTCCTTCTTGCACAGGTGGAGTATAATATGAAACAGGCTCTAATACTGATAAGTGCGTTTAACCACTCAAGGCACGTCCTTCTTGCTTTTTGGCCATAATGCTCTTGAATTCAGTTGTTGAAGAATAACTACGCCGGGTACAGGTAGATGGCCGCCATTGTCCTTCGGAAGTATGGTTCAGTGAAAGGTGGTGAAGACTTCATGGGGGGTGTATGAGTGGATGGAGGACGAACGTCAACCGTTGGATCGCAGTGATCGATGGTGGGGATTGGTTTGCGAAGGGTATCGGGAGAAAACAGGAGCGAACATACGAGGGCCGTTGGATCGCGAGGTGGGCAGATCCAATGGTGATCGGGGGTGGAAGCTATGCAGGATTTAATCGATGGGGACGGGCGGGATAGCGGTAAATGGTATTCCAGGCACCACCTTTCGGAGGTGGGCGGTCTACGTACATGGGCTCGCGATCCAATATAACTGCGACATGTGGCGGATGGGACCAGCGTGAAACCACTTTCCCCATGGGTTAATGCGCGTGCAGGTTTCGGCGGCGGGGAAAGCGAATGACGTCTGATCATCGGTGGAGACGATCAGATGGTGCAGAAAAGGTTGCACATGTTTACGACTGATGTGACGGGGAAAAGCCGGTAAAGGCGTGCAGTCATGTGCATATGGTCACATGAGTTTGAACTTCGCACCCGGGGACCTTGGGGAATATGGTTTATAAAGAAAATCGGAGGAAAATGGAGGTAACGGGAGATATAAGAGTGCAAGGCAAATGAAGGGGGGAAATGAAATAGACTATCGCGAGCCTCCTTTTTGCATAAATACCCCAATCAGGCCTATATTTGGTCCTCCAAACGCACAAGTACATAGAAGAGCTAACAACACCCAACTAAATATGAATTTTGCATGCTTTTATTCATTGACAAATTTCTCTTCCTTTTATCTAATGCAAATTTGAAATCCATATGTTTCAAGCAATCTTTTTGACAACATTCACTTGAAATGAGAGCACTGATAGAACTTCTTCTTGTCAAATATTCTACTCTACCCCTGGTATAACTAGAACATCTTGGATTGATACGAAAAGGTCTACTCTTACTCCTCGATATAATATTTCCTAGCAACATCGCCATCATTGGATCATCCTTTGTATAAGCATTTTTATCATCATTATGAGGAATTTTATCCTCACTATGATCAGTTGTGCTTTTGAAATACTAACTTGGAGGATATTCTTCATCTTCTGCTTCTTTAGTTCTACTATCATAGTTCTTAGAATTAGGACTAAATGGAAAATTTGACTCGATGTTTATTGGATATTCTTCCTCATGTGCATTTTCAGTGCTGCTCTCATAGTCCATAGAATTAGGACTACGTCAAAAATGTGATTGTTTACTTACAGAAAATTCTACATCCTATCCTTTGTCACTGCTACTCTCATAGTCCTTAGGATTAGGACTAAGTGCTTCCTCCTATCCTTCGTCATTGATGCTCTCATAGTCCATAGGATTAGGACTAAGTGGACACCATGACACTCCATTATTTTGAAAATTTTCATCATGCTCTCCATCATTGCTGCTCTGATAGTCCATAGGATTAGGACTAAGTGGACGCTGTGACACTCCATTCTTTTCAAATTTTTCATCATGCTCTTCATCATTGTTGATCTCATAGTCCATAGGATTAGGACTAAGTGGACATCATGACACTCCATTCTTTTGAAATTCATCATTGTTGCTTTCATAGTCCATAGGATTAGGACTAAGTGGACACTGTGACACTCTATTCATTTGAAATTCTTCATCATGCTCTTCATCACTACTGCTCTCATAGTCCATAGGATTAGGACTAAGTGAACACCGTGACACTTCATTCTTTCGAAATTCTTCATCATGTTCTTCATCACTGTTGCTTTCATAGTCCATAGGATTAGGACTAAGTGGACACTGTGACACTCTATTTAGTTGAAATTCTTCATCACTGTTTCTCTCATACTCCATTGGATTAGGACTAAGTGAACACCATGACACTCCATTCTTTTGAAATTTTTCATCATGTCCTTCGTCACTGCTGCTCTCATAGTCCATAGGATTAGGACTAAGTGGGCACCGTGACACTCCATTCTTTTGAAATTTTTCATCATGCTCTTCATCACTGTTGCTCTCATAGTCCATAGGATTAGGACTAAGTGGACACCATGACACTCCATTCTTTTGAAATTTTTCAGCATGCTCTTCATCACTACTACTCTCATAGTCCATAGGATTAGGACTAAGTGGACATCATGACATTCCATTCTTTTGAAATTCGTCATCATGCTCTTCATCACTGTTGCTCTCATAATCCATAGGATTGGGACTAAGTGTACATCGTGACACTCCATTCTTTTGAAATTCTTCATCATGCTCTTCATCATTGTTGCTCTCATAATCCTTAGGATTAGGACTAAGTGGAAACCCTGACTCTTTATTTATTTGAAATTCTTCATTCCATCTTTCATCATTTCTGCTCTCATATTCCTTAGGATTGGAACTAAGTGGAAGAATTAACTCTCTATTCATAGTGGAAGAATTTCCGTTATATTCATCAGTATGAATAGAGTTGTTACGCAACAAAGATGTTGATGCTTCACAAAGCGAAACTTCACTATCAAAAGAATCCATCCCTTTCAAATAAAAGAGGTTGAATGATACAAATGCAGACTCTCCTAATGATATTATATAGCTTAAAGAATGAAAATTTCCCTCCAAAAATTTCGTTTCATGTATTTCCCTCCATTATTTTCTTCTACAATTTATTGAAAAATTTTAACTAAATTTTTTTTTTGGAATAAATCTTTAAATTTAAAATTGTGAACTAAATCTTTTACCTAAATTAATTTAATACTTAAACTATATAATATTTACTAGACACTTGATTTTTTTTTAATTTTTATTATACCTTCTAAAACAAATTAATCCCACATTCACCGTGTTGTAAAACAATTCTGTAATATTCGCTTTATCATAGTTTCCTATATTGCCATAACAAAATTAACATGTTAAAATTTATAAAAACAAAATAATCCCACATTAACTGTATGGTAAAACAATTATGTAATCTCACCTATATAATAAATTTAATTATCAATATCACTCACATCACATCAAGTTTTTCTGAGGTTCATTAAAAGACTTGGAGCGAATTTGTGGAGCAACTACATTGTTATCAACAACATATTCAACGAAGGATTATCGCATTTGAAAGGTTATTTAATTTTTCTGCTTTGCAAATTTTAAAATTAAAAATGTTTAATGAAGTTTAAATTTTTTTTTTGAAATTAAAAAAATTTGTAGGACAGATTTACCCACTACATCCGCAGTAGGCGTGGTGGGCCCGATCAGGCTCTCGACGACCAAACGGGCCCATGGGTTAGGAGTGGTGGGGCTAGCTACCCAGCACCTCATCCCACCCCAGCAAGCCAATTCCCAGAAACAGCCTGCCACCCCAGCGGGTCGTTGGGCCGTTGGGGTGGGGCAGAGCGCTGGTGGCCAGGCCACCCATGCAGGTCGTTGGGTCGCCCGGGTGGGGCAGAGCGCTGGTGGCCAGGCCACCCATGCAGGTCGTTGGGTCGCCCGGTGGGGCAAAGGTTAGCCGCCAGCCCCTCGCCCCACTGCGACAGCCCAACAACACGCTGGGTTGGTGGGCTGTTGGGCTGCCAGGGTGGGGCAGGGGGCTGGCCGGCTGGGTGCCAGCCCCCTCACCCCACCCGAGCAACCCAACGGCCAACCAGGGCAAGGGGCTGGTGCCCGGCCCCCGACCCCACCTCGACAACCCAACGATCAGCCCGGGTGGCAAGCCGTTGGGCTGTCGGGGTTGGGTGGGGCTGGGGGTCGAGAGCGGGGACGATTGTTGGGCTGTCAGGGTGGTGTAGGGGGGCCGAGATGAACTGTCGGCTAAGTTGGTCGGTCGATTTCCAGGGTGGGGCAGGACGGTGATGTATTTTTTTAATGTTAATTTTTTTTAAAATTGTTATGTTTTACGAAATTAATTATCATTTATTGTTTTCTTTGTTAATTTAAGTTATTATTTTTTGTTAACTTATTTATATGTGTTTTTTTTCAGCAAAATGGCATCAAAGAAGATTTATGTGAATCTTTCTGGACCAAAGACTCTTAAAGGTGGATCTTCAAAAAACATTGTTGAACGAACCCCACCTGAGCTGATGGCTACAAATATTTCAAGTGCCTCAAATGAGAAGAAGATGATTTCATATTGGAAGAAATCAAAAGAAGTGAAACTTCCATCAAATGTCGGTATGTGAAAGAAAAAGAAAGCCAAAATGTGTATATATATGTATATGTTGATATACCTATTGATAATGGAATTTATGATGTGCTGGGAAAGGTCATAGACATGTGTTCAGTACTAAATAGTTATGTTGTTTACATCCTTACAAAACCGCCCAAGTCACATGAAAGTATTAAATACCAGTTATCATATTCATTGTATGACACGAGAGAGGTATCTACAAAGTTGTCTAAACAAATCGTAAATGAGATGACACAAAATATCGTAAGTATTGTTATTTATATTTATGTTTTTCGTTCTTATAACTATCTCACTATATTTTTTTATTTATTTATTGACATATGATATTTTGTTTAGTAGAATTTTGTTGAAAGTTGTTCAATTATGTTGGGAAGCATTCATTTCATAGAGCATGATATTATGAAAGTTGTCAACATTTTCTACTCTGTGTCAGAAGAAGATATGGAAAACAAGAAAAATGTAGTAGTTCAAGATGCTACAAAACTACATCAAAGGGATCAGAAAAAAATGCCTCTAGTGGATAAATCTAGCAAAGGTAGACAGGTTACCTTTGAAGATGAGGAAGTTGAAACTCGCACTGAAGAATATGTTGTTGTTACTGAGGATGACATTGAAACTAATGTTAGAAAGGAGAAGAGCCATAAAAGACCAAAAGTAACAATGCCCAAGAATAAATATATTCTAGTTAATAATGAAAATGTTATGAGGAAGAAAAGTAAAGTTGAACATTATGAAATAGTCATTACCAACAGTCAAGAACCTAATGAAACTTCAAAAGGAAGTAGAGAAATCATTACACTAGGAGCTGATTTAGAGGATTGCATTATTAAAACAAAACAAAATGCCATTCGACAGAATTTGACAAATAGAAACTTAATTGAGGGTGGTCGTACATTTCAGCTTAATGTTAGACAAATCTATAAGGCAAGTGAAGGACAATGTAAATATCAAATCATAAAGCCACACCATATGCATGTTCACAACTTGAAGACATTGATGAGGTACAATCCATATGCTCATGTGGTTAATTATGTGCTTCGTGTTGATCCAGTTCAATTTCCCAACAAAGAAGCATTTGATAAGTCAAAATTTTTTGAATACAATTATTATGTGCCGGGGGGGAACCATTCTGTAGAAGCTCCAAGACAATTGATGAAGGAATATCCCAATAACCCATGTTTTGAAACAATGAAATGTATCATTTTTGTTGATTTATCAGATATAGAAGCAAAGTTAGTGGCATGGGATCATAATTCAGATAATGAATATAGGATGTCTATGACTTTCATCCAAATGGTTAGATTTATTCATAGTGAATTTGAAGAAAAATGTGGTGGGGATAAGCTAAATGTTATTGTATATTTCCGAAAAGAATGTTTTATGGAAATAGGCTATCAAATTGAAGAGAAAATCAATTCAAAAGGTGGCAAAGTAAATACTGATTTATTCAAAGGTATTGATAACATTTTCCAGTTGGCATTTAGAATTGGAGAGATATGGGAATTGATTAATGATATTTTTAGCATGTGGGAGAACATTGGCATTAAAAACTAGAAGGTCAAAAGGTCTAAACCATTGATATGTAGCAACAGTGAATTAGGGCCTGAAATGAAGCAGCTTCCAGAAGATATGACTATCACACCTTGGAGAGCATTGCAAGTAGTGAAAGATGAAAAACTTGTCAAAGTAATATTAGCTCGTGTGAGGTCAGAGGAATTATCATTGGAGGAATGTCTGAGGAATTTCAAAAGTAAGTTTGTTGAATTATTTTTACTTATTTCTAAATTATAATTTTCTTTTAAATATAATATATTGTTCTTGGTAGTATTTGTTACACATATCAGTATATTAACTTTTTTACTTTATCTATGTAGTCACAAAGTTTACATGAAAATTCAAAAACAAATGGTTAATTGTTGAATGAAGATAGTTGGGATAATGTTGTATGCAACTATCCACATTCAAGTTCTACATCAACATTAAAAAAAAAGAATCTTGCATTTAAAAGGTATGTTGATTTATACATTCATTTTTATCCATCTGTATACTATTTTTATTTTATAACTTACACATATATTTGTTTATTTTATTAAAGATGAGGAATGATGCAAATAGAGCATCAAATAGTTTTAGAGCCTTTATTGAAAAAATTAAAATCGAAAGACTAAAGAAGAAATGTCTTAAGAATATTGAACTTGATCCAACTCTTACTCATTACATTTGGAATGGGCTTGACACTATTCAATATCAAGTAATACAAGGCGACTATGAAGACATTGCTAAACTCATACCTAAAAGGGATTATGCCTTAGTTATTGCCGATATTCCTTATGATTTCAATATTCAAAACTTTGACTATGATAGTGACCCTTATACTTATCAAGCTCTTAGTAAAGTGGTTGCGGGATTTCTAGAAGTCACATAATCACCATTATGGAGATTTGTGACATTTCATTCAGACACACAATTGGCAATGTTGGTCAAGCTTCAAGGGGAAAACAAACTCAAGGATGCAGCTTACATGGTAAGACGTTTAAAATGTATATTTGATTAATGTTAAAAAATCCGTTTATGTACAAGTTAATTGAACTTTTACTATTTCATGTTACAGGCAAAAGTCAAATCTTCTTAACTGTGAAGTTCAACCATTTATAAATGATTGTGAGTTCATCCATATTAATAGTCGGGCAAAAGATGATAGCTATATGTCTATGATTTTTAGTCGGGTAGATGGAAAGAGTCATAGCTGAGTACTGGCTTATGATGATGTTGTGAGAAAACTAACATATGAAGACAAATGAGCAAACTGAGAGATAGTTAACATTTATCAAAAAACACATTTAATGATTAACTATCTTATAGACATATGTTCAAATGAAGGAGATTGAGTTCTAAATTTATTTTCTGGCTCACGTAAGTTTTATTATATGGAATTGAATTTCAATATCTTATTTCTTAATTTATATGTCATTGTACTAATTTACTTCATTATTTCTTTTATGCTTGATAATTAGGTACCACACTAGCATGTTGCCTTCAAAAAGGAAGAAATTTCATTGCCATTGAAAAAGATATAATACAATGCTATTTTATTCAACAAAGAATTAATGCTCTTCAATTTCTTCGAGATACAATGCAAGAAATTGGGTTGAAGAAATGCGACTTTAGTGAATCACATGTGGCAAAAAAGGCAAAGGAACCCCAACCACCATTATATGGAATGATTGGAAATGCATACATTGGGAGATTCGTAGACATCAAAGATCCATTAGAAGAGGAAAATGAGCAAAATGAAGCAAAAAACATTGTGGAAGAAGACAACGATAAAACTCTAGAGGATGAAGAGTTTGGATTACGTTATATTGTTGATTAAATTTAAGTTATGCTTGGAACTCAAGCTCATTTTTTGTAACTATTAATTAGTTGTATTTGTAATGTTTCGACTTTGACATTTTATGAGAAGAATAAGCACTCAATTAATGTTGTTATGTGTTCAATATTTGTATTATGTGATTTTCGCATTAATTTTTATGTTAATCATTATTTTTTGAAAAAAACAGTGATTATAATTTTTTTTTGACATGAAATTCATTATATATATATATATATATATATATATATATATATATATTATTTAACCATTTTTAGTTAAAATTTTCCTATAAAAATTGTGATTTTGACATGTCATTTCTAGCAAAAAATTACAAAAATTATCAAAATGTGTAGTTTTTTAGTTATATTTATGTTGAAAATGGTTATTTTTATGTTAATTGTTAAAAATTATTGTTTTTTAGAGACAATTATTTCATGTGCATTGAAAAATTAATTAATGATGTATAAATATGTAGAATATCGAAAATTCAAAATATCGACCTTCTTCTTTAAATATGCAAAACATTAAAAATCTCACTATAAAAAAAAATAAAAATAAAAATAAAAATAAAAATAAAAATTAAATAAAAACAAGAAAATATGAAGAAGATGACCACTTCAAAATTTGTTAAATTTAGAAAATAATTATAATCACCACTTTTTTAAATTAGCATGAAAATCACTACCATTCTAAAACGTAATGTACATAAAAAAAATTAAAGTTCTAAAAACTATGCTCTAAAAAAAACATGTGTGTTCTGCATCACCCCTTTTCAAAATCGGGTCACTTTTTTGCTATCTCTACGAAATGGGTAACAGTATCAGTTCCCATTTCAAAGTTTACATTGTTGGTTCCTGGCTAACTTCTTTTTGTTTTTAAATATGTTATGGTTTTGTGTTGCATTTCTTTTTTGTTTTTAAATTTTTTATATAGTAAGATTTCTATGAAACATAAGGTACATGCTAATAACTAATGGATTATGTGATAGTAACCTTACAGTGCAGATTTGAAAAATCATTTGGTTTTACAAATCAAATTTATAACAATGAATTATTGTAATTGGGTTTTACATGGATGTGACGCGTCAATGTTGCTTGATGATACAAATATCATTATAGGAGATAAGAACGCTCTTCCTAATCTACATCCAAGTTTAAAAGAGAAAATGGTGGATTAATCTTAAGTTGGTCATAGAGTAATTAAGATAACCTTAATCCCATGAATGATGAGTTTATGGTTTACGGTTTATGAGCCCATGGTATTTTCCCATGGTATATGATGTGATGAAGCCTATTTGAAGGTTTGTCATACTCCATTGTGAGATGCAAGTGGTAAGTGTTTCTCTTTCTTGGATAGCATGACCACATAACCAAATTTAACAAAGACTTCTTCCACACAAAAGTTGGCTTTCCTAGTTTGGATTTTTAGAGTGAATCTCTTATGTCCATTTATGTTCATCCTTGGTGTCTATGTTTATTGTCCCTATTTTTTTGTGTTATTTTTCTCTCTTAGTTTTAACATTTGGTATCAAAACATGATATAACTAGACTCTTTTGCAATAGTGTCCTAAGCATTTCCTAAATGATGGATCAAATCTTGGTAGACCTAGACTCTCTCATGAGAGTGGAATGGTATTGGGATCCAACAAGAGAGAGAATATGTCACCGTTGGCAAGTGGATCATAATAATTTAAACATACAGAGGCCTAGTGAACGGAAGCATATGGAGGTGGAATGAAATAGAGAATAAATTTGCAGACATAATGACAAACTGTTAAATGACACATAAATGGGCATATAGTTGTAAGACTTTTTATAAGCACATGTACTCATGATTTGTTGAATCACCAATGTAAAGTCTAGAGATAAACTTAAGTGATAGAATTAAGGGGACATATTGTATTCATGATTAATAAATATTGAGTGGGGTAGGTGTTTATGCCAAGTCAAAATTTAAAAGAGGGAATGTTCGATTAATCTAGGCTTGATGTTCGAGTAATTAAGATAACCTTAATTCAATGAATGAGGGGCCTAAAAGTGGTGGTTTACAAGCCCATGGTAGCAACCCATGGTCTTTACCTAGGTATTTAATGTGATAAACCATATTCAAAGGCTTGAAAAACTCCATTGTAAAATGCTATAAGCAACACAGTGTTTGGTCGACTTGGCCAAGAAATAATATATATGTATTCAGGTATTGATTTTCTTAGGTAAGAGTTTCCAAGGAAAATATTGATTTCTATGTGCTTGTTTTTGTTTCTTATGCACGTCTCATTGTGTCAAAAATGTGGTCTCCATTTTGTTCGACCTCCATCTTCCTCATTTCACTTGGTCTTTTTATGCTTAGATATTAGTGCTCTATTTTCCAATAATGACATATTTGCTTCCTTGATGAATCCCAATACTAGATTACTACTGTGAGAGATTTTAGGTGCATTAGGCTTTGATTTTTCTTCCATGAAATTCCTAGGACACTCTTACTAGACCTTCTAGGGTCTAATACCAAATGTTAAAACTAAGAGAAATAAATAACACAACAAGCTATACACTATAAAAATGACAATAACAATTATGTGTATAAATGGACAAATAAATTTTAATCTAAAAATCAGAAATGGGAAAAACAACCTATGTGCAAAAGAAGTCTCCATTAACCTTTGTCAATTCGACCAACACTAACAACTTAATTCATCTCATAATATAGTACACCAAGCCTTTAAATATGCTTCATTACATCATATACCATGGGTATGTACACCACCAATGATAGACATATCATTGACGAAATCAAAGTTATCTTAATTTCTCTATGATCAAGTCAAAATTATCCAACATTCCCCACTTTAAACTTGACTTGTGATATGAGGTAATGAAGTATGTTTACAAGTTTAGTGTAATCCACTTTGAGGTGTCCTAAGTGGTTGGTGTTGGCATGACATGGCCAACGTTAATGGAGATTTCTTGTGCAAAAAGGTTGATTTTACAATAAGATATTTCAGCATAATTATTGGATTTATATGCTTCTTTGTGTTTCTTAGGTTTAACATTTTGTTTCGAAACAATGGAAATACAGATTTTGAAGATAAGTGCCATGGAGAAAGCAAATGGTATGTCGATAATCATGCAGGGCACAAATGGTATGTGGATATTGAAACATGTAAATTAAACACATGTAAAGGGGTATATGGTTATAAGCCCCTTTTTTGCACTTTACTTAGATAATGGGCATGTTGTGTTCCCAAATACCTAGTTAATAAATTTTCAGGGGGTAGGTGGTCATCACAAGTCAAATTTAAAAGAGGAAATATTAGTTTAATCTTTGACTGAATGATTGATGTGCTTAACATTAGTGGCTTAATAGTTCATGGTATTGAGTAACCATAGTATTTGCATGCAATGAAATCGATTTAAAGAATTGAAAAGCTTCATTGTGAAATGCCTTAAAAAACCTATTATTTAGGTGGTTTAGTGAGATTTACCAAAGAGAAGTAAGCAACTAAGTATATATATATATATAGATGAAATTTTTATATTATTATGATTCTATTTTACCAAATATTAATGTAGTTGTATAAATTAAATGACTAGTAAATGTGGATAGACATAAATCCAGGAATCCTTTGATGGGATCCAATTGTTCTTAAAAAACCCTATTTCACTACCCACAAAATTAGTAAGAGAGGTAGTCCCCAAATCGGATCCAAATCAGTTTGCTTAAGAAGGATTTTCTTTTGGAGAACTGATGTGCCCATCCCCCTGCTCCGAGGCAAGATCCAACAATAAAAAATCCTTGCATATAGTCAATGAGACCATCGAACTCAATCATGTGTATAGAGGGAAAGAAAAAAGAGAAGACACCCAAGATTCCTCAACTCGGATCATGGGAAGTTAACATGTGCAATATTTACCACATCATCCAAAGATTCATTTATAGAAAAATCCCCCAACAATTCAAGAACAATGACAGATGAATATTTAGAAGGAGAAAAAACAACATCGTGTATAATACCTGGTACATTTTGCAAAGCAGGCTCCTCTATCCCATATGTTGGAACTTTCATGAAAGAATTCTTAGGTTGTTTTTGAATCCATGTGCTTCTCGAATGAAGATGTTGACATTGATCAGTATCAACACATCTCGAGAAATCTACAAGTAGATGCCCCATCTCATGGCATCCCAAGCAGCAAAAATAGATTCCTCGAAAATTTAAACATTGTCAAAAAGAGGAAGCACCCCATCCTAGGTCTAATTCTACAAGTAATCCACCAGAGAAGTATGCTTCAATTAAAACCCAAGCAATTCTCTTGTCCCACCCACCTAGGTTGCTTTCCTCCAGGTAAAAAAAAAATCCCTATTGTGTTCCAATTTCCATGATAGTCATCCATGTCCACCACTCCAAGGGGAGCCCAGGAAAACTTGCCCACAACAATCTTCACTATGGAACCTCTTTGAATGGGTTAAAACCCACAAACTGGGGATGCAATAAAGAAAAATATGACCTCAAACCTAAGCCAGAGCTACAATTTTCTCCACATCCTCCTAATGGAGAAAAGGGAAGCAAATCAGCCACTCAAAAGAACACTAACTTTTGGCTTGTAATTAATAACGGGGAACCAATAGTGTTCAACCACTTCCTTCATTTGCATGTCATTCATAAGGAAAATTCCCGTCGGCCTATAATCGTCCATTGTTGAAGCCTAGTAACCAGATCCCAAAACAAATCAACATCGAATATGAGATTTTGACTATCCTTAGAAGAGCGTACAAATTTAGACTTGTGACCTTGATCCCTTGGCACTTGGTGTGATCCCGAAATGACAAACTTATGACACACAACTACCTCCAACTCCGGGGAAATAACAGATTCTATTTCAAAACTAGGTGGGTGGCAAGAAAGTGAGAAATCGAGATGAACACTAGCAATGTGCTCAACCTCCATGCTCACACAAATGAGTGCATCCACACTTGGGGAAAGGAGACCATCCCATCCAATGTTAGTTGTCCCTTCGCATGAAAGTACATCATACCCCATCTGTAATACCAACTTTGGATAAGACACTCCGAGAAACTCGAATTAGGAAAACATCATAAAAAACAAGGCCCTTCTTATGCCGTGTCTCTATGTAATGGTTCCTACCTAACTTACTTTTGTTTTTTCTTTTAAATATTCTATGGTTTTGTGTTGCATTTATTTTTATTTGTGCTTTTAAATTTTTTTATATAGTAAGAGTTCCCGGAAACATAACAAACATGCTAATAATTAATGGATTATGTGATTGTAACATTACATTGTAGATTTGAAAAAACATCTGGTTTTACAAATCAAATTTATAACAACGAATTATTGTAATTGGATTTTACATGGATGTGACGCCTCAGTGTTGCTTGATGATACAAATAGCATTACAGGAGAGATGACCACTCTTCCTAATCTACATCCAAGTTTAAAAGAGAAAATGGTGGATTAATCTTATGTTGGTCATAGAGTAATTAAGATAACATGATCCCATGAATGATGAGTTTATGGTTGATTTTTTATGATCCCATGGTATTTTCCCATGGTATATGATGTGATGAATCCTATTGAAGGTTTGTCATACTCCATTGTGAGATGCAAGTGGTAAGTGTTTCTCTTTCTTGGATAGCATGGCCACATAACCAAAGTTAACAAAGACTTATTCCACACAAAAGTTGGCTTTCCTAGTTTGGATTTTCATAGTGAATCTCCTATGTCCATTTATGTGCATGCTTGTTGTTTGTGTTTATTGTCCCTATTTTTTGTGTTATTTTTCTCTCTTAGTTTTAACATTTGGTATGAAAACATGATATAACTGGACTCTTTTGCAATAGTGACCTAAGAATTTCCTAGATGATGGATAAATCTTGGTAGACATAGACTCTCTCATGAGAGTAGAATGGTATTGGGATCCAACAAGAGAGAGAATATGTCACCATTGGCAAGTGGAGCATAAGAATCTAAAAATATAGAGGCCTAGTGAATGGAAGCATATGGAGGTGGAATGAAATAAAGAATAAATTTGTTGACAACAAATTTTTAAATGAAACATCAATAGGCATATAGTTGTAAGACTTTTTATAAGCACGTGTACTTGCGGTTTGTTGAATCACCAATGTAAAGTCTAGAGGTAGACTTAAGTGATAGAATTAGGGGGACATAATGTATTCATGATTAATAAATATTGAGTGGGCTAGGTGTTTATCCCAAGTCAAAATTTAAAAGAAGGAATGCTTGATTAATCTAGGCTCGATGATCGAGTAATTAAGATAACCTTAATTCAATGAACGATGGGCCTAAAAGTGGTGGTTTACAATCCCATGGTATTTACCTAGGTTTTTAATGTGATAAACCCTATTCAAAGGCTTGAAGAAATCCACTATAAAATTCTATAAGCAACCCAGTGTTTCGTCGACTTGAACAGGAAATAATATATATTTATTCAAGTATTGATTTTATTAGGTAAGGGTTTCCAAGGAAAATAATGATTTCTATGTGCTTGTTTTTGTTTCTTATGCATGTCTCATTGTGTCAAAAAACTTATTCTCCATTTCATTCGACCTCCATCTTCATCCTTTCACTTGGTCTTTGTATGTTTAGATGTTAGTGTTCTATTTTCCAATAATGGCATATTCTTTGCCTTGATGAATCCCAATACTATATTACTATTGTGAGAGAGTCTAGTTGTATTAAGCTTTGATTTTTCTTCCATGAAATTCCTAGGACAATCTTACTAGAGAATATAGGCCTACTAGGGTCTAATACCAAATGTTAAAACTAAGATTAATAAATAACACAACAAGATATACACTATAAAAGTGAACAATAACAATTATATATATATATATATATATATATATATATATACATACATGGAAAAATAAATTTTAATCTGAAAATCAGAAATGGGAAAAACAACCTATGTGCAAAAGAAGTCTTCATTAACCTTTGTCAATTTGACCACACTCGTTAATTCAACCCAACACTAACAACTTAAGTCATATCACAATATAGTACACCAAGCCTTTAAGGATGCTTCATTACATCATATACCGTGGGTATGTAACCCACCAATGATAGACATATAATTGATGAAATCAATGTTATCTTAATTTATCTATGATCAATTCAAAATTATCCAACATTCCCCACTTTAAAGTTGAATTGTGATATGATGTAATGAAGTATGTTTACAAGTTTAGTGTACTCCATTTTGAGGTGTCCTAAGTGGTTCGTGTTGGAATGACTTGGCCAAGGTTAATGGATATTTCTTGTGCACAAAGGTCAATTTTCCAATAAGAGATTTTGGGGCAATTATTGGATTTATGTGCTTCTTTGTGTTTCCTAGCTGTAACATTTAGTTTTAGAGAAAGGGAAATATATTTTTAAGATGAGAGCCATGGAGAAAGCAAATGGTATGTCGTTAATGATGTAGGGCACAAATGGTATGTGGATATTGAAACATATAACTTAAACACATGTAAAGGGGTATATGGTTATAAACCCTTTTTTTGGCACTTTACCTAGATAATAAGGGGCATGTTGTGCTCCTAAATAGCTAGTTAATAATTTTTGAAGGGGTAGGTGGTCATCACAAGTCAAATTTAAAAGAGGAAATATTAGTTTAATATTTGATTGAATTATTGATGAGCTTACCATTAGTGGCTTAAGAGTTCATGGTATTGAGTAACCATAGTATTTGGATGCAATGAAATCTATTTAAAGAATTCAAAAATTCATTGTAAAATGCCTTTAAAAACCTATTATTTAGGTGCTTTGGTGAGATTGACCCTAATTTATATACTAAATATTAATATAGCTATATAAATTAGATGGCTATTAAACGTGGATAGACATCAATCCATGATAAACATCAAAATACTTTATGATACATCTTACATTGTTAAGATTAAAAAAATCATAAAAATTAACTAATTAATGAATTTATTTTAAATAATAATAATAATTAGTATAATTATTATTATTATAAAGAATTAATATATGAATTAAACATATATACATTCTCTAGTTTACCATGGAAATTGTTAACTTGTAAATAGGTTATGTTACACTACCATGGTTTATCAATATAATATGTGCAAAAAACCATAATTCATTTCATGTGACACTTGATGATATGTCCTTTTTTTAATTAATTAATTTAATTAAAAAGATAAATATGACATGGAGTTTTTCTTGAACATGGAGGAACAGAGGAATAAGTCTGAATGTCTGTATTTAGAGAGCTAGTCGATAACCTTATACGTTTTTGCAAGTCCGCCTTTCCTCTATTCATTCGGAGATTTATGAGCAGGACAATATGCATGAATACTAGGCTTACTGAAGGGATTGTATTGTTATTATTCAAGACTAAGGTGATACCACAATGAAATAAGGGGAAGCTACGGATGTGTGCGTTCTATTTTTCAACATTTTACTGATTGTGTAAGCTTATAGAGAAGAAGTTGAAGACCGTGATTTGAAACCTCACATGCGAACGTCGAGGCCGGAGCTGGTGATTAGGACCGATCTTTATAAACAAGATACCAGCATCTCAGAATCGAGCACCGGGTTTCGTAATATTAACGATTTTATTTGAACAGGGTGCAACCAAGAGCATGGATTAATTCAGTCAATGTGATTGACATCAAGAATCGAAACGACCGACAGAAGAACTTATAAATATATAATGGCTCAGGGGGTATCATTTTTGACACCTGCTTATTAACTCTATGCTACACTACTTGCAGGATTCTTCATTAATTCTTGGAGTTGGATCCTCCGGGGGATCCTGTGACTGGCGACTATCGGGACTCGTTGAAATCTAATTTCAACGCAGACCAAGAAAAACCGTGAACCAAGCCAGAAACCGTTCACCGGATTTTCTCGGAGCTATTTGCCGACGAAGGAATAATCCGGGAAGGAGCTCCGAGAAAATATGGAGCTGACGCGTGGTTGACCCCTGACGTAACGCAACGTAAGAATCTCGGAGGTTAACTTTCAGCACTTGTTGGTCTTCCGATATTGTTCTCCACCGTTGGATTTGCTCCCGTGTTCTCCGCCGTTGATCACCTGGAGCTGCATACGAACCCACATCAATTCAATGTTTTGCGTGGAGTAAAAGGTTTATGGTTGACCGCCGTAGGTAAAAGAATTTAATGATTGGTACAAGATTTTGGTGAGGCTCTTTTAATATGAGCATGGGCATGTTATAATATATGTTTTTATATATATTTATATACGGCATATATTAAATAGGAAAAAAAAAAAAATGTTATGTATTGCACACGGGAGGAACAAAAAATTATTCTACACAGCAGTGAAAAAGAATGATGGAGCAGTAAAAGAAAATCACACAGCAGTGTGTAAAATGAGAAGAACCAGGTGATGTAATTTTTGGAATAGCAAAAACCATGTGTGGTTTTGCACAGCAGTGCAGAAAGGAAATGGTGGAGCGATTTTTGTAACTCTGTGTAAATTTCTTTTCACAACAGTAAACTTATGTAAATCTTTTTATTACAGCAGTAAGTTGTTTTTCACACCAGTGAATATAAAAAGGGATTTTACAGTGGTAAATCTTTGCATCAGGTTTTAATGAATAGAATGCTTTAATGGTAGTGAAATACTCTGTCTCTCAGTGAAATTTCTTTTAAGTCTTCTGTGTGCACAAAAGATCTTGGAGCAAAAGAAACAGAGCATTGTCTCTGTGTGTTTGTTTATTTGGTTTTTGGTATTTTCCCCATCAAAAATACCCAACAGTGGTATCGGAGCAGGCTTAGGCTCTTTGAAGGAGACAAAGAAGCTGAAGGGAGAAGGTTGTTGCTGCAGCAAAACTTCTCAGGCAGACAGAAGACTCAGACAACAAAGGATTCAGGTATTCTTCATAGCTATCTTGTTTGTTATTGAAGAGACAGTCAGTGTTTTAAATACACAGTCAAGGAATGGCCAGCACAAGCACTGGTATGGGTTTGTTTAACACCCAGCTCCCACAGTTTAATGGGAAGAACTATGACTACTGGTCAATAACTATGACAGCTCTGCTTGCTTCCCAAGATTTATGGGAAATAGTTGAAGAAGGCTTTGAAGAACCAGCAGATGAAACTGAGTTCAATGCATTAACTCAAGGAGAGAAGGATCTGCTGAAGAACAATAGGAAGAAAGATTCAAAAGCCCGTGTGTTGTTGTATCTAGCAGTAGACCAGAGTATGTTTCCAAGGTTAGCAGCAGCTAAGACAGCCAATGAAGCATGGCAAACCCTCAAGACAGCCTATCAAGGCATGGAGAGAGTGAAGACAGCAAAGCTACAATTGCTGAGAAAGGATTTTGAGAACTTGAACATGAAGGAGTCAGATAACATTGACTCATTCTTCACTCATGTGATTGGTGTAATCACACAAATGAGAACTCATGGAGAAACCATTGAAGACAGAAGAATTGTGGAGAAAATATTGAGGGTCTTACCCTCAAGGTTTGATGCCATAGTCACCACCATTGAAGAGACAAAGGATCTCTCAAGCTATTCAGTTGATGAGCTGCATGCATCACTGATAACACATGAGCAGAGGTTGAGTAGGAATGAAAACTCATCTCTTGAGCAAGCCTTCAAGACCCAGATGTCCTTTGGAAGAGGCAGAGGTCAAGGCAGAGGAAACAAAAGAGGAAGAGGCAGAAGCCAGAATAGAGGTGGAAGGAACAACTCATCAAATGCACAAGGAAGAGGCAACAATCCAAATCAGAACCAAGGCCAAGGCAGCAGCCAACAAGGAGGACAACATCATGCTCAAGGACAAAGGTATGATAAATCTAATGTTCAATGCTATTATTGCAAAAAGTATGGACATTATGCTAGTGATTGTAGAAAGAAACAGCATGATATGAACAGCAGACAAAATGCAAATGTTACAAGAGAAAACAGCAGTCAAGAAAATGTCCTGTTAGCTTGTAACATGGCTGAAACACATAGTGAGGACATATGGTTTTTAGACTCAGGTTGCAGCAACCATATGACCGGAAACATAGCCTTCTTTTCTGCCCTAGATAAAAATGTGAAATCAGAGGTCACACTAGGAACTGATAGTAAAGTGTCTGTTATGGGAAAAGGAGAAATAAAAATACTTTCAAAGCAAGGAGAAAGGAAAACCATAGCAGATGTATACTATGTCCCCGGAATGAGATGTAATCTCTTGAGTATTGGACAGCTTGTCCATAAGGGGTACAATGTTTTCTTTAAAAATGATGTGTGCACCATCATGGATATACCACCCAGAAAAAGATGCATTGCTGAAGTGAAGATGACAAGGAACAGGATGTTCCCTCTTCGGATCAGGGCAGACATGAAGAACAAAAGGGAAATGGCAGCAGTCACCGAAGAGGCCTTCCAAAGCGTGCCAAAGGATGAAAATTGGTTGTGGCACTTGAGATTTGGTCATCTCAATTTTGGAGGTCTAAACTTGTTGAGTAGGAAAGGAATGGTAAGAGGATTACCATTGATAGAGAAACCGGACAGCCTATGTGAAGGCTGCATTTTGGGAAAACAACATAGAGAAAGTTTTCCATCAGGGAAGAGTATAAGGGCAAAGACACCCTTAGAGATTATCCACTCAGATTTGTGTGGACCAATGCAAGCTCCATCATTAGCAGGCAGCCTATATTTCTTGACATTCATTGATGATTTTACAAGAAAGACTTGGATATATTTCCTCAAGAACAAAAGTGAAGTCTTTGAGAAATTCCAAAACTTCAAAGCATTTGTTGAAAACCAAAGCGGGCTGCACATTAAAGTTTTGAGAACTGATAGAGGAGGTGAATATATCTCCAAGGAATTCCTAAGATTTTGTAGAGAAAATGGAATACATAAACAGTTTACAGCAAGGTACACTCCACAGCAAAATGGAGTTGCTGAAAGGAAGAACAGAACCATCATGGAGATGGCAAGGAGCATGTTGAAGGCAAAGCATTTGCCAAATGAGTATTGGGCTGAAGCTGTACATTGTGCAGTTTATATATTGAACAGGTGTCCTACAAAAGCAGTCATGAACAAAGTGCCAGAAGAGGCATGGAGTGGGAGAAAGCAAGGAGTCACCCACATGAGAGTTTTTGGGTGTGTGGCCTATGCACACATTCCAGATCAGCTAAGGAGGAAGTTGGACAACAAAGGGGAGAAATGCATCTTCATTGGATACAGTGATGAATCCAAAGCCTGCAGGCTATACATTCCATCTACCAAGAAGTTCTTTGTCAGCAGGGATGTTCAATTCATTGAAGAGGAAGCTTGGGATGGAAGCATAGAGAAGACAGTTAATGTTAAACACTGTTTGTCTCATGATGAAGATGAAGAGGAGGTGGCTGAAATGAATCCCCAAACAGCAGCACCAGCACAAGGACAGCAAGGGACACCATTGAGGATCAATGAGAGTGCTTCTCCAAGCACACCACAAGGAGGAAATTCAAGTGCATCTTCAAGCACTTGCACACCAAGTGAACGAGGTAAGAAGTTTAGAAATCTAAGTGAAATTTATGAAGAAGGAATGAATTCCTTATTTGCCTTGTATTGTCATGTTGATGATCCTATTCATTTTGAAGAAGCAATTAAAGATAGGAAATGGATAGAAGCTATGGATGAGGAGATGAATGCCATAGAGAGAAACAAAACATGGGATTTGGTTGAGTTACCAGAAGGCAAAGAAGTCATTGGTGTGAAATGGGTCTACAAGACCAAGAGCAATGCTGAAGGCAAGATTGAAAGGCACAAGGCAAGGCTGGTTGTCAAAGGCTACAAGCAGCAGTATGGGAGAGATTATGAGGAGACTTTCGCCCCGGTTGCAAGAATGGAAACCGTGAGAGCAGTGTTGTCCATGGCAGCACAAAACAAATGGAAAGTCTACCAAATGGACGTGAAGTCAGCATTCCTAAATGGAGTGTTAATGGAAGAGGTCTATGTGGAACAACCTCTTGGATATGAGAAGAAAGGTGAAGAGCACAAAGTGTGCAAATTGAAGAAAGCTCTTTATGGGCTGAAGCAAGCGCCAAGAGCATGGTACAGCAGGATAGATTCATATCTATTGGATAATGAATTTGACAAATGTGAAGGAGAACCCACAGTCTACATCAAAGAAAAGGATGGTAAGATTTTAATTGTTGTTTTGTATGTTGATGATGTGATTTTCACAGGTAATGATGATCAGCTCATTAAAAATTTTAAATCAGTCATGAAGGATGAATTTGAAATGACTGACATGGGTTTCTTGAGATACTTCTTAGGCATAGAAGTAGATCAAAATGAAAAAGGAATTTTTATATCTCAAGCAAGATATGTAAATCAAGTTTTGGACAGATTTAACATGCAAGAATGCAAGGCAGCCATCACTCCCACAGTAATGGGATTAAAGCTCAGCAGAGAGGACAGCAGCAAGGATTTTGATCCTAGCTTGTATAAAAGTATTGTAGGCAGCCTCATGTACTTAACAGCTACTAGGCCTGATTTAATGTATGCTGTTAGTTTAATTTCCAGGTTCATGGAGAGGCCAAAGGAGGCACATTGGCAGGCAGCAAAGAGAATTTTGAGGTATGTCAAAGGCACCAAAATGTTTGGAATTTTATATCATGCCTCAGAACATTCAGATTTGGTTGGATACACAGACAGCGATTGGGCTGGAAGTGTAGATGATCGGAAGAGCACTTCCGGTTATGTTTTTAATATGGGTTCAGGAGCCATTTCATGGGCTTCTAAGAAGCAGTCCATTGTAGCATTGTCTACAGCAGAGGCTGAATATGTGGCAGCTACAGCAGCAGCATGTCAGGCAGTGTGGATGAGAAGAATGTTGAGAAGCTTAGGCCAAGAGCAGGCAAAAGCGACAGTGATCTTTTGTGACAATAGCTCAGCTATTGCATTGTCAAAGAATTCAGTGTTTCATAAGAGAACGAAACACATTGATACAAGGTTTCACTACATCAGAGAATTGGTGAACAATGGAGAAATTGTCCTAGAACATTGCAGGACTCAAGAGCAGGTAGCAGACATCTTGACAAAGCCACTTGATCAGAAGAGCTTTGAATTTTTGAGAAAGTGTCTGGGTATGACTGAATGCCCAGCTGTTGAAATTAAAGGGGAGTGTTGAAATCTAATTTCAACGCAGACCAAGAAAAACCGTGAACCAAGCCAGAAACCGTTCACCGGATTTTCTCGGAGCTATTTGCCGACGAAGGAATAATCCGGGAAGGAGCTCCGAGAAAATATGGAGCTGACGTGTGGTTGACCCCTGACGTAACGCAACGTAAGAATCTCGGAGGTTAACTTTCAGCACTTGTTGGTCTTCCGATATTGTTCTCCACCGTTGGATTTGCTCCCGTGTTCTCCGCCGTTGATCACCTGGAGCTGCATACGAACCCACATCAATTCAATGTTTTGCGTGGAGTAAAAGGTTTATGGTTGACCGCCGTAGGTAAAAGAATTTAATGATTGGTACAAGATTTTGGTGAGGCTCTTTTAATATGAGCATGGGCATGTTATAATATATGTTTTTATATATATTTATATACGGCATGTATTAAATAGAAAAAAAAAAAAATGTTATGTATTGCACACGGGAGGAACAAAAAATTATTCTACACAGCAGTGAAAAAGAATGATGGAGCAGTAAAAGAAAATCACACAGCAGTGTGTAAAATGAGAAGAACCAGGTGATGTAATTTTTGGAATAGCAAAAACCATGTGTGGTTTTGCACAGCAGTGCAGAAAGGAAATGGTGGAGCGATTTTTGTAACTCTGTGTAAATTTCTTTTCACAGCAGTAAACTTATGTAAATCTTTTTATTACAGCAGTAAGTTGTTTTTCACACCAGTGAATATAAAAAGGGATTTTACAGTGGTAAATCTTTGCATCAGGTTTTAATGAATAGAATGCTTTAATGGTAGTGAAATACTCTGTCTCTCAGTGAAATTTCTTTTAAGTCTTCTGTGTGCACAAAAGATCTTGGAGCAAAAGAAACAGAGCATTGTCTCTGTGTGTTTGTTTATTTGGTTTTTGGTATTTTCCCCATCAAAAATTCCCAACAGGACTGGCAGTTTTTAGCTTATGGATTAGAACTTTTGGGTTCAGCAGAAATCACATCAACTATCAGAGTCTGGTCCTCCTGGGGGAATTATAAGACTGACGGTTTTCGGGTGTGGTGGTTTTCAGTTGCCTTCTAATGCTCTTGGCGGGGTCAATTTGAATTCTCCCATATCTTGGACTTACTGCATTGGAATATTGTGATAGGCTCGTCTTGATCATTTATCGATGAGGTCATATTTCTTAGGACGCTTTCTTCTCGTATTATCCTGGGACCTAAAGTCCACATCAGTACCTCCCTTCCCTATCACCTACCTGACATCTGGATGTTGTGATCCTTCCCTGCCGTCGGACCTATGGTGCCAGTTTCTACCTTTATGAATATCTAACGAGTCGATATCTTCGTTACCATCGCATTTACCCTGCATTTACATGGGAATTCTGGAGTCCTTCAGTCATTACATATCATTTCATCTTATTGACATCTAGCAGCTGGGACTCTTACTATCCGTTAGATTCTTGTTGTCAATTTTCTCCTTTATGAACTCTGATGAGATGGTACGTTTTTTTCCTTCTTTCCATCTGTAACTGTTGTCCCCGTCCGGCGACGTCTTCCCATCACGCAGCTACCTTCCTCTCCAGGCTTCGAGGTCCTCCTCGCCATCACCATAGACGTCGAAAATCAAGCTTGTCTTGATCTGTAAAGTGAAGCAATATGGGATTATGGGACTGGTTTTCTTTCCGACGGTTTTCCTGAGGATTCTGTGAAGGGCTCCCAAGCAAAATTTCTCGCAAAAAAGGTGGCGGAAAACACCACAAAGCCCTGAAGGCAAGTAATATTCTGAAACCCTTGGCTTTGCGGCCTGAGTTTTTTTGGGGTAGTTTTGAAAGATTGAAGCTTCATGCTCTGCTCGGTCGTTGGCAATTCATGCACTTTACTGGTTATAAAATTAATAGTTGGATGACTTTGTTCTGGGTTCCCAAGCTTAGATATCGACCAAGGATTAGGATTCTGCACAATGGATGGGTGTGCTTTCATTTTCTTATCCCAGAGGACGTTGATCTCATCCATGCTCTGCCCTCGGTTAAGGGAAGAGGCTTCCTCTTGTTGCAACGTTGGTAGGTTGGCTTTAATCCTCATACGGCAACGCCTCGCCGTAAGATTGTATGGGCCAAATTGTTGGGCCTTCCCCTTGAACTTTGGAAACGCTCGGCGATTATTGACATTGCATTTTATAGGCAGTTTCTATTTTTGGGACGAGGGTTGCATAGGCCAGATGGATAAAAAAGTTGTCTGAGTGCTTGTCAAGGTAGATTTAGGAGGTGGATTGTTATCTACGTTGGATTTATCCTAGGATTCTTACTCTCTCAGTCTTAGTACTGATCACTGGGGCATCCCGTATAGATGTCTAGCTTGCCACTCAACGGGTCATCTTCTCTATTCTTGCCCGAATCGCAAAATTGTTAGCAGTCACACTATTTGGAGGCGCACTCGAAACATTCTTATCGAGGATTAGGAGAACACTGCACAGCCTTTGTTGATTCCAGGTACTACTTTATCATCTTCCCTTATTTTATCCTCTTCTGGTTCTACTATTCCATCTACTCCTATCTTATCCTCTCCCCCTTCATCTCCTACTATTAATCTAGATAGGGTTCCATAAGACTGCCTATCCATACCCTCCCCCACTATAGATGTCCTTGTATTTACTCCTCCTCCAATTCCAGATCTAGAACCACCAGTTCCCTCGTCACCCCCCTGTCCCTTTTCCTCGCGGGCCCTCCCTCCCCATCGATTCTCCAATTCATTTTTTCCTCCCATGCATCCCCCATCTCTTCGAACCATGAACTAGAAGCATTATCTTTTTCAGATTCTTTTGGTATGAAACCTTTTTCCATAAAAAAATATGTTTTTCATCTAAGGGACGGGTTGGGCAAAGGATCCTCCTCTTCCACCCTAGCTGTTACAAAATCCTCCCTTCCGTGGAAGAAGAAAACTAGCAAATTTAAGAATATTTCTTCTTGTTTATATCCGGCTGCATCTTTGAATGGCTATGTCCCTAAACCTAGGGAATTATCGACCTCATCCTCTTCCCTCTCTCGACTTAGAGTGGACGAACCCAAACCATTGGTTTCCTGATGATCATTCTCTCTTTCAACATTGGGGGGCAGGGGGCTAAGAATAAATCACAATCATCGAAAGGCCTCATTCTCAGACATCAACCAGACTTGATTCTCCTGCAAGAAACTATGATCTCCAGGGAGATATCATTGGAAATCCTTCTTAAAATTTGCCTCGTGTGGCTAGTTTGTGCTACTAGCTCAAGTAGAATTTCTGGTGGATTAGCAGTGGCTTGGAAGCCTAATAGTCTTAAGCTCATGATTTACATGACTCTTGCAAGTATCCTGTTAACTGGTCACTCTCGGGGATCAACCTCTCGTCTTTGTATCATCAACTATTATGTGCCATACATAGGAAGATGGTTATTTTGGGATAGGGTTATGGAGATTGGATTGATGGACCTACCTTCACTTTTCGTGGTTGGAGATCTTAGCTTCACTATGGAATGTAATGAAATTTAGGGACTCAAGGCGAAGTCTGATACCATGGAGACATATTTTAAATCTCTTTTCTACTCTCTGTCTCTCCGAGACATTACTCCACCCAAGATCGTCCCTTCATGGAAGAATGGCCGAATCGGGATTGATTATATCTCTAAACATTTGGATAGATTCTTGGTAAAGGACCAATTAGCTATTGGTCTGGAAGATCTCAAATCTTCGATTATTCCTTCTTTTGTATCAGATCATCTCTCGATTATCCTCTCCTGGGTAGGGGATACTAGTCGCAAGGCTCTTCCTTTTAAATTCAATCATTTGTGGTTTGTGCATAAGGATTTTAATGAAATTGTGCATTGGGTTTGGAAAAAACAAATAACAATGTCGTGCCTAATGGATAATATATGCAATACACTACAACCTTGTTTAAAATGGGAGGTTCAGAAGTGGGTTAAAAAATAAAAGCTTGCAGAATCCCGGACCTTGGACCCATAGAAGCCACTCTAAGAGACCTTTCTTATCTATATGACCCCTTATTTACTTCTGAAGCACGCAAGAATCAGATCCTAGAAATGGAAGCCAAGAAGAGAGTGATTTATAAGGCACAAGAAGTGGCTTAGAGACTTAAAATTCGGACAATCTGGGTAGAATCTGGAGACAAGAACACAAAATTTTTTCACAAATTTGCCTCCATGAGGTGGAAGGAAAATGGTATATGGAGTATCCAAGGAGAAGGGGGTACTATATACACTTGACAATCTGATATTGTGCAGGCTGCATACCAAAATTTCAAAGCATTATTCTCTGAAAGATATCACCCTTTTTGAGCCCAAATGAACTTTATCAATCTTTTGCCTGTGATGGTACAGGAGTCCGAAAATGATATTTTGGAAACACCTGTCTCAATTGAGGAAATCCATAGTGTTCTTCATGCCTATGCCAAGGACAAAGTTCCTAGACCAGACAGCTTGGGGGTCGAGTTATTCATCCATTTATTTGAGCTTATGTCTCCGGATCTAATAAAAGTAGTGGAAGAATCCAGGGTTAAGGGATGTATATCGGGTGCCATTAATGCTACCTTCATTGCATTAATCCCCAAAAAGAAGAGCTTGGATTCCTTTCTTGACTTTTGACCCATCTCCCTCTGCAACTTCGTTTATATATTGATCTCTAAGATTATTTTTATTAGGTTTAAAACCTATCTCACTGACCACATTTCACTGGAGCAATTTGGGTTCTTAGAGGCACAACAAATATAAGACGCAGTGGCCATAGCACAGGAATGTCTTCATTCTATTAAGGTCAAGAGACACTCTACTTGTCTCATGAAGATTGATATCAGTAAGGATTTTGACAGCGTCCACTGGGAATTTTTGAGATCGATCCTCTTCAAAATTGGTCTTAATGTACAAAATGTCAACTATATTATGGCTTTGTGTGTCTTCCACCAATTTCGCTATAATTATTAATGGTCTCCCAACTACTTTTTTTAGAGCTTATAGGGGATTAAGGCAGGGCTGCACTCTTTTCCCCATACTATTTTTACTTATAATGGAAGCTCTCAGTAGAAAGATTATGGATTTCAGGGACAAAGGTTTGATTAAGGGCATCAAGATGACTAGACAGATTAGTGTCACCCATTTTATATTCGTTGGCGACCTTATGTTTGGCAGTGAGTCTAATTTTTTAGAATGGTCACATTTCCATCACATTTTATCCTCATTTGGATCTGCCTCTAGACTCATTAAGAATTCAAGCAAATCTAAATTGATGTCTGCACATGTTACAAGGGGTGAGATTGATCAAATGTGTGGTTTATTCGACATCACTACCCGGTTATTGGATTCCGGCTTTCAATACTTGGGTTTTCATATCAAGAAGAACCAATATAAAAATGTGGACTGGAGCTGGATCATTAATAAATTTGACCACAAATTAAAGCACTGGACATTCAGGTGGCTCTCTATCAGGGGTAGGCTCATATTGATCATATCAATTTTACAGTCTTTATCTGTTTACTAGATGCACTTATATATGTTGTCAATGGAAATTATACACAAAATCGACGCGATACTGGCTAGATTCCTATGGTCCGGTAAAGATCCCTCTTGTAAGATCCATCTCGCTAGATTGACACATCTAGCCAAAGTTGTCGACAAAGGGGGATGGGGGATATTGGATACTCTCTCTTTTAATCGGGCTCTCATATGCAAAAGTCTTTGGAGAGGACTATTAGGCATGGGTATATGGTTGCTGATTATCAAAGGAAAATACTTGGCTTACTAGGATTTTGAAGTTTGGATAAAAGATGGTGTGAAAATTTCCACTTCATCCTCCCATCTTTGGCATAGTATGATGAGGCACAAGCACTGGATATTTGCGGGACTTTGTTGGGAGGTTAGCAATGGCAGTAGGATAGTGGTTGGATTGGATATTTTCAGAGGATTACAAGGGGTGCATTCACTATCTATACCGCTTCTTCAACACTTGCATGGAAGAGGTATTCATCTATTCTCTCATATTGTTTCATATCAAGCTTTTTCTCCTAATACACAATCTTGGCTCCGGGCAAAAGACATTGATCTGTCTAGATGTTTTCCTACATAATGGACCTTATATATTAGGCAAATTGAGGCTGCAGGCATATTTATCTCGGATGAGATGGATAATATGAGTTGGGTTGGTCAATTACATAAGAGTCAGATTGCAGCTAGTGACATCTATAAATTCATAACTATCTCTGCCAATGCAACGGTGGAATATTCTTGGTATCACAAGTCTTGGAAATGGGACTTTCCTCTAAAGCTCAAATGCTTCGGTTGGCTAGCCTTGCATGATAAAATTCTCACTTGGGAGATTTTATCTCGTAGAGGATTCATCGGGCCAAGTATTTGCATTCTGTGTATGCAACATTCAGAGGATGTTACTCATCTTTTATTGAGTTGTCTTGTTGCCACTGAAATTTGGAATTCGGTATTACAAGCTCTATAGATTGATGGTGACTGGAATCAACATTCTATGATGGCATGTTTCAAACATTGGTTTGTGTCTCAACAAGAATTTGGCACCTTGCCCTTCTTTATCATTTGGGGCATTTGGCGTTGTAGGAACCATAAGATATTTGAGCACAAGCAGGTAGACATAAGGCACTTTGTCCTAGGGATTGTGTCATATTTCTCTGAAATAGGTCCCATGAAACATGTTATAAATCCGTGGCATATCATTTACAAGACATCTCGCATATGCTCCTGCCCAATTTCTTTGATGGGGTATGTAATAATGGTCAATGCGGATGTGGTGTCCTCATTGTCACTGAACCTGGAAACTATCACCATTTCTAGTGGGATGGTGGTAGAGGTACCAATAACAGGGCGGAAATCATCACATTATGGGGGTTACTATTCACTGCTAGTTGGCTTAACATCAATATACTTCAGGTATACAGAGATTCTAAAGGCTCCATAGACTGGATCAAGGGTCTCTCATGCTTTCAACCTCCTCTACTGGCATATTGGATGAAGCGCATCCGCATTCTGATAAGATCTTTTCAACTCATCGACTTCAAACATAGGGAGAAAAATACCTTTGTTGACTTGCTCTCGAAAGATGAGTTACATCATCACCTCTGGTCATTCACTATGCCAAATACAATCACGATTCCATAACTGCCACTGGCACCATCCCTACTTCTTAGATTTTCCTATTTTATGATATTTTGTAATGAAAACACTTGGCTTTTTTATTTTATCTATATGTTGAATAATAGACAAAGGATCAGAGGATGATAGGATAATAGTTGTTGATGTTAGACATTTTTTGTAGAACTTGTTTTGATTTTTTGTAATGGTTGAATGAGATATATTGTGAAAGAACTATGTAAATGTACTTTATTTTCCATATGTAAAAGAACGCATACTTTTCTAATGAAATAAAAAAATCTTTCTTTTAAACTAAAAACAACCTTTCTACAAAAGAAGTCTTCATTAACCTAGGGCATCTTTCTTTTTATCCTGTCTATAATATTTGGAAATTCATGATGCATTTTATATACGCACAATAGCAAAGCATTTATTTTCATGTTAAAGATACAGTGCATATTTCATTACATCTATGTACATAATTATCAAACAACTCATATGCTACATTAAAATATAGGGAACAAGCTACCGCAGACTTCAAAGTACAGTAATAACATTACGACTCCATACCCACTGTTTAACCAAAATCACTAGGTCGAGGAAATGACGAAGTCCACTCTCATCAAAACCCGTAGATAACCAACTATCTCAGAGAACACATGGCTTGCCAATAGATGAAAGCATTTAGCGATTGTCGTTCCTTTGACAAATGCCTTTTTTTACTCAAAAATATTTGATTTTCAAT
The DNA here is from genome assembly GCA_031772625.1 of Pinus tabuliformis. Classification (NCBI taxonomy): domain Eukaryota; kingdom Viridiplantae; phylum Streptophyta; class Pinopsida; order Pinales; family Pinaceae; genus Pinus; species Pinus tabuliformis. The sequence continues at coordinate 1,308,645,070 of CM062820.1, forward strand.
TAATTTTTAAATTTTTAAATAAATTTAAACAATATTTGACTTTCAATTAGTTCTTAAATTCTTAAATAAAAATAAATATTAAATTTAATATTTTGAAAATTAAAAATAGATTTTGAAATTTTCTAAATTTAAATGTCTATTTCTATTGGTTCATACACATACAATGACTACTTTTATAAAATTATAAATAATATTTAAAAAACAAAAAATAAATATAAATATTTATTGATTTTTATAATTTTTCATTCACATGTCAACTTAGAAATAAATTAAAAAACATGTTATATCGAAAAAGATATGTTTGACCTTGGCATGGAATTTTGTACGGTTAATACATTGAATGTACCACACATGTCATGCCATTCATATTATAAACACATTTTGCTTACTTTTTCGTCATTCAAATTATGCCATTCATATTATAAACACATTTTGCTTACTTTTTCGTCATTCAAATTTTGGGACTTTGGCTGTAGATTCCTTCCACTTACATTGAACCATACTTTCACATTCCGAGCATTTCCAAAGTTTATAATTATTGGTTTCTTTTATATTGGTGTGTCGGGCGGCGGTGAAATCTGAATGCATCTTCAAACAAATAATTACGCCGTAAGGCGTTTCCCTCTGAGATTAACTCCCCAAATTGCTTTCGTGTCAAGATATGTGCCATTGGATTTTGGTGTTAGACGATTAGGTAATCCTTATCCGTTGATTTGAATTGAGCAAGGCCAGCGGCGACTGTTCGTTCCATCCTCCAATAACTGCGACTGTTCGTTCGATCCTATCTTCCAAACGAACCGTGAACCGACTTAATTTATTCTATCGATAATATTTTGCTGCATGAACAAGGGTTTTCTTCATATTTTCAGGTTATGCAGTTGGTATTTCGAAGGCAGAGGCGCAGCAGATCATTAATCCCCTGCAATAACACTCCAGATTTGGCACTTGGAGGGCAGCCATTTCATCAAGAGCGTTTTCTAGGAGAGTTGCAGAGAAAGGCCGAACACGGGGTAGGTACTGCTTTAAAGCCCTTTCATTACGGCGATTCGAACCTGGTACCTGCCGGGGCCGCCATGTGGACGCCCAAACCCAGCACTGTATGGATGCTTCCCGTTAACACGGATCTGACACCGGCTAAACAACAGATATGGACGACGGCATCGGATGCCATGTACAGATCAATGTGCACGAACTGCGACTGTTCGTTCGATCCTATCTTCCAAACGAACCGTGAACCGACTTAATTTATTCTATCGATAATATTTTGCTGCATGAACAAGGGTTTTCTTCATATTTTCAGGTTATGCAGTTGGTATTTCGAAGGCAGAGGCGCAACAGATCATTAATCCCCTGCAATAACACTCCAGATTTGGCACTTGGAGGGCAGCCATTTCATCAAGAGCGTTTTCTAGGAGAGTTGCAGAGAAAGGCCGAACACGGGGTAGGTACTGCTTTAAAGCCCTTTCATTATGGCGATTCGAACCTGGTACCTGCCAGGGCCGCCATGTGGACGCCCAAACCCAGCACTGTATGGAGGCTTCCCGTTAACACGGATCTGACACCGGCTAAACAACAGAGATATGGACGACGGCATCGGATGCCATGTACAGATCAATGTGCACGACTACATCGATTCGCCTCGCCAGCGGCGGAGGCGCGGGCGCGAGCGGGGCCGGTGGTGGGGGCTCGGTTTTTGTCGGTATGTCGTCTTCCCCCGTGCTGACAATCCCGTCCCTGATGCCGAGCAGAATCAATCTAGCAGGGATGGAATTGCAGAGCTCGTTTCTGGGTCCTTCACCGCATGATCAGCACCTTGGTCTGGGTTTGGGCCTTGGAGGTGAGGGCCATATGGGAATTTATGCATCGCCTCTCAATTCCTACAATCCCGGACGATCCCAGCTGAATCATTACTTTGAACACACTCAAAATCCAAATCCAAATCCAAATCCGAATTCAATCCACCAAGAAGACAACAACGACGATGAACAACCAGGCCAATAGCACGACAGCCATTAATGCCTACAAGGAGTGGATCCTATCCTATCCCAGATTCTGAGCATTCGCTCTGCAGCCCATGCTTGTCTTGTACATATAAAAGATTTAGTGTGGAAAGTCAGAGTTGTTATGTGTTAAATCGTGGGCGAGCGAAACCGTGCGTGAGTACAGTTATGTCTCCATGAGGTGTGTGCCCGCAGCAGCAGTAACAGGTCATCAACGTTGCCGATTTGGAGACATGGGAGAACTATTGTACCATTCTCTGCTGATTAGGCTACAGTTATAGCAAACCAGGTACTTAATTCCCTCGCATTTATTTATTTTCGCATTAGGGTTACTTTTATTTTATCCTGTTTTTAACTGAAACCCTCCCCAACTTCCGGGAGTTTAATTTGCAGCAAGAGCAACGCAATTTCTAAATTGCGCTGTAGTCAAAGCACGCTCCAAACGAACTGTAATTTACGTAGAGTACTCAACTAAGTTATTGATACCAATGAACGTGAAATATTTTCATTTCTTACTAAACTTCAAAAACCAAGCACCAGATGATGTTGCGTAAACACATTGTACCTGTGCTCAAGCGCTCATGAGAGATCTTGATAGTGTAGAGTTATATGAGTTGCATTTGTAGGGGGTGAAAATGAGTTAGGTTGGGTACCGGAGAGAATAATCATGAACTGTTTAATGGTATAAGAATTAACAATAATGATTTTTCATAAGAATAGTCAGGAAAGAGAAGACAGAACAATCAGGCATTTCACTTTTCAGAAAGATCATGAGTGGCTATCAAATTATTATCAAATTAAATTAAGTAAATCTAAAAATATATTTATAAATTTAAAATTAAATTGTTATTAAATTCATAATTAGATTAGATAAATTTGAAAACAAAATCATAAATTTAGTTACGTAAATAACAAATTCTTAAAAATTTTCAATCTTCAAATAAATTTAAATGTGTAGATATTTTATTATTGAAAATTTTAATAATAAATTTATGATCAAATTAGATTAAATAAAGGTGTAGTTTAATTTATAAATAAAATGATTTTTTATGATTAATTTTTTAGTTAATTTTAATTTGACTGGTTTTTAAAAATTCTAGTTTAAAGTGTTTAATTTATATAATTCCAGTGCCCAAAATTTTTTCCAGGATGGCAAATACATTTATGCATTCAAAACTGTATTTTAAATAACAAACAAACTTAAAATTATGTGAAAAAACTTTCTTCTATACATTAGACTAAACTTTAAATAAATATAAATTTACAAATATATATAAATATTATCTAAAATTCTATTTATAAATTCTAAAATATATATATATATGATTGAAAACTCTATTCATAAATATAAAAGAGATTAAAAGAATATAAGAACATCTTTCAACTGTAAAAACTGAAAATAAAAATATATATAAAACTAATTCAAAACCTTATAATAAAAAAATTAAAAATCACTTAAATTTATATACGACACATTTAACCGTCATCCTTTTTTTCCGAGAACATTTAACCGTCATCCTATTAATTCAAATTTTAAGCAAAAAGCCATAAATTAAAATATATAAAAACTAGTTTAAAAACATTATGGTGATTTGTATGATTTTTTTTGGTTTCTTCCCCTTCTTCAGACTTCAACGTAGGCGGTTACCTTCTAACTTCCCAGTTAGAGTTGACTGAGACGACGTATTATTTTTACCTCTAGAAGGGCGTTGGCCGAAACTATTTTATTTGATAAAATACTCTTTATTGGAAAATTACTAGTCTATCCACATAAAATAAAAATCTTACTGCATGTTTAGAATTATATTAAGATTAATCTGGTGAGAATGGGGGATGCTTGCAGGTGCAGCTGCGAAATTCTTCAGCGTTTCGTGACAAGTTGGGGTTAATATGGAGATATTTGTTGTCAGTTGACTGAGTCGACCTACAGAGAAAGTAGACGGAATTTACGTGTTTGTGTGTGGTGCCTATATCCTCTCTAGAATCAGTAGATCTACAGTTTGTGTGTTTAGCAGCCCACTCATACATTAATTTCTGTGATATGGAGGTAGACTGGAGATGATTGATTTGTAATGTGCATACAGACACTAATTACAAAAATTAAGTCTATTTGTACTGGGGTTGGGTTAGATGTAATTATGGAACCCGAATCTAACTTTCTTGGTGAAACAGAAGGTGAGACTGAATTCTATACTTTATTTTCCTTTCCCCTGCAGTGTGATCAGAACACGAGGATGATAGTTTAATTGCTATTCACCTCATCTTTGCACAGTGCATGTGATCGCTGATCATATATATATATATATATATATATATATTATGGAATAGGTTACTGCACTCTCAGCGAATATTGAGTATGAAATAAGAAAACTCCAAAGTTCATCTGACAAGGTATAATATACGAGCGTAGTGCATCGCGTGCTCCAAGGACAAACTGAAGCACGGTATAAGCAGTTCTCTCCTCCTCCACCACCATCTCCTGCTCACCATTTTTAACCGGGCGGGACGCAAAATTTTACAGTTTCTGAATGTTTTCTTATCATTTTATCTCACAGGAAAATTGGATCTTATTTTGCCAAATTGTATTTTGGATTTTATATTGCCAAATTGTATTTGCAATTTGAGACAACGTGATTAATTACGCCGTAAGGCGTTTCCCTCTGAGATTAACTCCCCAAATTGCTTTCGTGTCAAGATATGTGCCATTGGATTTTGGTGTTAGCCGATTAGGTAATCCTTATTCGTTGATTTGAATTGAGCAAGGCCAGCCGCGTGCTCCAAGGACAAACTGAAGCACGGTATAAGCAGTTCTCTCCTCCTCCACCACCATCTCCTGCTCACCATTTTTAACCGGGCGGGACGCAAAATTTTACAGTTTCTGAATGTTTTCTTATCATTTTATCTCACAGGAAAATTGGATCTTATTTTGCCAAATTGTATTTTGGATTTTATATTGCCAAATTGTATTTGCAATTTGAGACAACGTGATTAATTACGCCGTAAGGCGTTTCCCTCTGAGATTAACTCCCCAAATTGCTTTCGTGTCAAGATATGTGCCATTGGATTTTGGTGTTAGCCGATTAGGTAATCCTTATTCGTTGATTTGAATTGAGCAAGGCCAGCCGCGACTGTTCGTTAGATCCTGCAATAACTGCGACTGTTCGTTAGATCCTGCAATAACTGCGACTGTTCGTTCAATCCTGCAATAACTGTCCACTATCTTCCTTACGAATCGTCAACCGACTTAATTTATTCTATCGATAATATTTTGCTGCATGAACAAGGGTTTTCTTCATATTTTCAGGTTATGCAGTTGGTATTTCGAAGGAAGAGGCGCAGCAGATCATTAATCCCCTGCAGCGGATCAGTGGTTTTCCGGGCTCAAATTTGTAAGGTAGATATCGTATTATTCTACTCTTACCCCCTTGCATGTGCATGACTTGCAAATTCCTGAGAGAGGATTTCGATGGAATTCATTCAATTTACAACAATTTAAACGTTCAGAAGGCTAACTATATATTTATGGCACTATTTTCAACCGGTTAGTTGCAGCAGAAGTGCCGGAGAAACTATCCACATCTCAACTCACTATTTTCAATAACGGAGTTCTATAACGGAGTGGTCAATGTTTACGATATTCCTGCTGAGAAGGTCTTATTTTGATCCGAGCAACTCATATAATACATCAAAAAAATTTGTGTAAATTTTCATAAAACGATATGATTCTCTCATCTTTCTGCCTTTTACTCTATTTCAGACTGAGTACATTGCCATTCTCTGGGCAGGTTGAAGACATTATGAAGCTTGCCAGCTCCAATAGCTCGAGTAACAAAAGAACCTCTACGATTACCAGCCGCAAAATTGAAGAGATATAGGAACAACAGCCTTCCAAATCTGCATTGAACGTTGTCAATGAAAATCAACCTCAAAAAGTGGCAGCAGGTAAGACATGTATGACACATATGGTCGATATCTAACCGATTCTCCATAAAAACGAAAACGAGAACAACTATAAGTGCTTCGGCTTTTTTTCTTTTTTTCAAAAGAGGGGTTAACTTTTAAAAAATCGAACAGTGATGCATTGATCTGATCATCACATAGAAAATCACTTAAAAGACAAAACGTTGGAGGCAAGGGCCATGCGCTGTAATAAATTTGACCACCGCAAGCAGATAGCTTGGTATAATAAATGCTAATATTCTTCGATCATTGCAAATTTAGCCTCGCTTTTCTTTGGCTTTGAACATTAATGATATAGTGCAAAGAATCTGTAGAAAAGATAAATCGTTCAGAAACTCCAGACTTATCGATCTTGATGGATTGAGGGCGTACATAGTATTTGATCATGAAAAGTACCTGATTTCACAAGGTCCGTGGAGATCTGGATGCAGAAAATTTCACAAGGTCCTTTTAAGACTAATTTTTTTTCCACTTGAAGAAATTTCTTCTAAAGCAATTTTAAGGGCGTACATAGTATTGATCACGAAAAGTACCTGATTTTACCTAACTATTAAGCCACATCCTCTGGACTATATTCAACAGCTAATTTCAGGGCCTGTGTTTCAGATACAGAAAGAGAATGGTTGTGTTTACCATCGTAGTATACAATAAATATGTTTCGATCGTCTAGGGCTCGTTCTGTGTGCTTTCTTGCAGGACAACCCACTGTTCTGCACCTGTAATAGCTTCTGCAAGATCGAAGCAATAAAATATCAGTTAATCAAAGAGGCCAATTAAAGCGGAAAGAGTATCAGTATAGACAACCAAAAAAAAATGAAAGAATGTAACAGCAATATACATTGGATATGGATGGCCTAATATGGCCATCTGCGTCAATTTTACCCAAGAGAATTCATCCGATGGAATGTCCGCCAAATTCGCACTGGCAGCAGGTACTCTGATCATTCTTTTCACTCCCGAGGACCTGTATAGGCAATCCGAAAAGAAGTGAAACAATGTAACATGATCAATAAGACTCTCACTATATTTATTTACATAACAATCATGATATAATGATATACTCTGACTAACTGAGAAGGTCTTATTTTGATCCGAGCAACTCATATAATACATCAAGAAAATTTGTGTAAATTTTCATAAAACGATATGATTCTCTCATCTTTCTGCCTTTTACTTTATTTCCGACTGAGTACATTGCCATTCTCTGGGCAGGTTGAAGACATTATGAAGCTTGCCAGCTCCAATAGCTCGAGTAACAAAAGAACCTCTAAGATTACTAGCTGCAAAATTGAAGAGATATAGGAACAACAGCCTTCCAAATCTGCATTGAACGCTGTCAATGAAAATCAACCTCAAAAAGTGGCAGCAGGTAAGACATGTATGACACATATGGTCGATATCTAACCGATTCTCCATAAAAACGAAAACGAGAACAACTATAAGTGCTTTGGCTTTCTTTCTTTTTTTCAAAAGAGAGGTTAACTTTTAAAAAATCGAACAGTGATGCATTGATCTAATCGTCACATAGAAAATCACTTAAAAGACAAAACGTTGGAGGCAAGGGCCAGGCGCTGTAATAAATTTGACCACCGCAAGCAGATAGCTTGGTATAATAAATGCTAATATTCTTCGATCATTGCAAATTTAGCCTCGCTTTTCTTTGGCTTTGAACATTAATGATATAGTGCAAAGAATCTGTAGAAAAGATAAATCGTTCAGAAACTCCAGACTTATCGATCTTGATGGATTGAGGGCGTACATAGTATTTGATCATGAAAAGTACCTGATTTCACAAGGTCCGTGGAGATCTGGATGCAGAAAATTTCACAAGGTCCTTTTAAGACTATTTTTTTTTCCACTTGAAGAAATTTCTTCTAAAGCAATTTTAAGGGCGTACATAGTATTGATCATGAAAAGTACCTGATTTGACCTAACTATTAAGCCACATCCTCTGGACTATATTGAACTCAAAAAGTGGCAGCAGGTAAGACTATGGTCGATATCTAACCGATTCTCCATAAAAACGAAAACGAGAACAACTATAAGTGCTTCGGCTTTCTTTCTTTTTTTCAAAAGAGGGGTTAACTTTTAAAAAATCGAACAGTGATGCATTGATCTGATCATCACATAGAAAATCACTTAAAAGACAAAACGTTGGAGGCAAGGGCCAGGCGCTGTAATAAATTTGACCACCGCAAGCAGATAGCTTGGTATAATAAATGCTAATATTCTTCAATCATTGCAAATTTAGCCTCGCTTTTCTTTGGCTTTGAACATTAATGATATTGTGCAAAGAATCTGTAGAAAAGATAAATCGTTCAGAAACTCCAAACTTATCAATCTTGATGGATTGAGGGCGTACATAGTATTTGATCATGAAAAGTACTTGATTTCACAAGGTCCGTGGAGATCTGGATGTAGAAAATTTCACAAGGTCCTTTTAAGACTAATTTTTTTCCACTTGAAGAAATTTCTTCTAAAGCAATTTTAAGGGCGTACATAGTATTATCATGAAAAGTACCTGATTTTACCTAACTATTAAGCCACATCCTCTGGACTATATTCAACAGCTAATTTCAGGGCCTGTGTTTCAGATACAGAAAGAGAATGGTTGTGTTTACCATCGTAGTATACAATAAATATGTTTCGATCGTCTAGGGCTCGTTCTGTGTGCTTTCTTGCAGGACAACCCATTGTTCTGCACCTGTAATAACTTTTGCAAGATCGAAGCAATAAAATATAAGTTAATCAAATAGGCCAATTAAAGCGGAAAGAGTATCAATATAGACAACCAAAAAAAAATGAAAGAATGTAACAGCAATATACATTGGATATGGATGGCCTAATATGGTCATCTGCGTCAATTTTACCCAAGAGAATTCATCCGATGGAATGTCCGCCAAATTCGCACTGGCAGCAGGTACTCTGATCATTCTTTTCACTCCCGAGGACTTGTATAGGCAATCCGAAAAGAAGTGAAACAATGTAACATGATCAATAAGACTCTCACTATATTTATTTACATAACAATCATGATATATTGATATACTCCGACTGATATAGGTGCCATCAGCCAGACTTTAAAACCAACCTGAAAAACATAAAAGAAAAATAAAATTTTCCAAGTCTCAGAAATTCTTGCAAAACAGAGAAATTATCCTCTCGCTCATTCCAAATTAATATATAATAATAAAAAAAGTTAAATGAATATAGTTAATTTTGATTAAAAGCATTATAAGATATTAATAACTTTACTATAATTACGCCGTAAGGTAGTCGGTTTTGTTCCTATGGTCGGTTTTATCATGTGTGGAGGCTTCACGACCTCTCCGCCTCTCAAGGAGAGTTCTCTATTTTATGGTTTTGGTTCCTATTCCTCTCTATGCTTCACTTGCCTCTATTCTCCAACCCTATTTCTAAATTCCATAATCGTGATCACTCTGTATTGATTTTCCTTTGTCCTATAGTCTCCTTCCCTTCTCCTACCTCTCATGTCTACTCCTATTGCAACCCTTCTTCTCCCCATCACCATGTCATGAAAATGTATTCCCTCATGATGGGGATTTGATGGTTGTGGCCCCCATAGAAAATCTCAAAACTAGTCTTAGGCTTAGTTTGTAGTGTCTATCGTTCATTCATCCATCCCTTGAGAAGTTCAATATGAAATCCATATACTTCACGCTTAGGTAGTTCACGACAAGAGTGCTCACTCTGATTCATGAATTCATGTTATTTCAGGCTACATTCTAGACCCTATACACATCATGGGTTATAATAATCAATACTTGAATACTATCCCACAATGGACCTGCTCCTGAATACTTTACCAGCATGCTGCTGCATGTTCCAATTTCTTTGTTGTTGTTGCTAGTTCTTGTATTTGATTTTAACCACCCAACCAGGGATTTCCGTGCTTCCCGTACTAAACACATAAATTCCATTAGATTCAAAATAAATTGAAATAACTTCAAATCATATGTCATTGGTTGCTCGTCAATAAGGTACATTTGCAATCAAGTTTACTTCATGTCACAACAAGTCAAACTAACTATTTGATCAAAACATCATGTATAAACATATCACATATGGTTAGCTCAAAACACAACCATCATAGATCAACATCATAAATCACATGTAACCATCATATACTAGAATCAGGCATTTCCCTCTGAAATGAACTCCCCAAACTGCTTTCGTGTCAAAATATGTGCCATTCGATTTTGTTGTTAGACAAATGGGTAATCATTACTTGTTGATTTGAATTGAGGAATTCCAGCCGTGACAATTGTTACTGGGTCGTTGGATCCTGCAATAACTGTCAACTATCTTCCTTACGAATCGTCAACCGACTTAACTTATTATATCGATAATATTTTGCTCCGTGAACAAGGTTTTTCTTCAGATTTTCAGGTTAGGCAGCTGGTATTTTGAAGGCAGAGGTGCATCTATTGCAGATCATTAATTCCCTTGCAGTGGATCAGTAGTTTTTTGGGCTCAAATTTGTAAGGTAGGTATTGCATTATTGTACTCTTACCCCCTTGCATGTGCATTACTTGCTAATGCCTAAGAGAGGATTTCGATGGTGATTTTCACGTCGGTAATGAGAGTTTTGTTTTCTTGAGCATTTTCCATTTGCTCAAAAGTGCCTCTCTGAGATGGCCAAGGTTTTGTTTTGGGTTTGGTAGATATCACTAGTTTTTTTTTGTTTCTGGGTGTCGCAGTACTCCAACTTTTGTTTGGGGTGTGACAACTCTTTTTATCATAAATCAACTAGGGTTTATATTCTTGTAGTTACTTTTATTAATAGTAAATACTACAATAGTTATAGAATGTAATCTCCTTGGGTATTTTTTTGAGAGGGATCTGGCATCACATGGTAACTATGTTATTACATGACAACAGTTCTTTGGAGAAGGGAAAATGCCAAGTGGTGGGTTTCATGTGCTGCATCTTGTGAAACCATTTCTTTCAATCTTACTAGAAGTCCATATAGCTGAAGGAAAAGTGCCCTTTAGGGAGAAGGTTCTTTAAATTGTAATATCCCTTTTAATCTTTCTCGTATGCAGTTAGTTGCCTTTATATGGAATACATTTAGCAACCAGTTCCGATCCATTCTATTGGATGTGTAATTCTGGCATAAATGTGCGCATCAATCAATTTGATAAAAATGGAAAGAAGAAAAGAGGAGTTGGAGGTTATATTTAGGAGTGGATCAACACTAATAAATTCGTTAGTGATTTTTGGATAGTGGCAGACGTAAGGAATAATTTAATGACTTTCGAGATACACATAGTCTTGTATTACATCACGATTGATGCGGGGAGAGGTCATGCTGTCGGAGAGCAATGACATTCATGGGAGCAGTTTTAATATCAATACAAGAACTGTGTATGCGATAATCTTATCTTGGCGTCTTGTTTGCCAAGTTTCGCAATTGCATGTGTGGACAGTATGTTAAAAATGAACGTAATAAAAGCGAGCACTCGTTAAATATTTTCAAAGCGTGACAAGATGCCCTGCATTACATTCCATATATCCGTATATTCTGTATCTTTGAAGTCTGGACAACTATCACAATTTGCAAGTTCCAACTAAGGTGCATTGAATATGCTTCGATGTACTTTTATGGTCATTATCATTAATAAAACAAAACAATTACATGAAATATCGTTGACATCCATGTGGGATAATTTAAAATATAATTGAAAGTGCTAAATGGTGTTCTTAAAAGTTGTTTATTAATGATATCAATAAAAAAAATAGTGAGCAAGTACATGACATATCGTTGACATCCATGTGGGATAATTTAAAATATAATTGAAAGTGCAAAATGGTGTTTTTAGAAGTTGTTTATTTCGATTTCTGTTTAATTAATAATATTTCATCTATATTAAATGTATTATAATTATTAATAATTAAAAAATAAAATAACAATTATTATAATTTCCAAATTTGTGAGAAACACCATTCAATTACTTTTTATTACACTTAATATCTCATAGTACCCACTCATACATAACTTACTCTATATAATTTTGCCACATTATTGCATACGTTTTTTTGTTAGTTTACTACATTTTTTTAAATAATTATTTTAAATATTAAATTACAATCTACTATAAATTGAATTTTAAGAAAAATGATCTTAGCATGCATTATTTGAACAAAATATTGCAGCTTGAAGACTCTTGTATGTGATATGTCTCAGCCCTATTCAAAGTTGTAAAGTGTGTTTTCTGATGATCTCCTTGTTACTAGTGGTAATGCTTTGAAGGACCAGGGCAGTCCTTTGATAGATAAGAAGATGGGGCAAATGAATGGAGAAAAAATGATGGGAATTGAATAAAATCAAGTGGTCAACTGAAGAAGAATGGGGTAAGATGGGGCAAATGAATGGAGAAAAAATGATGGGAATTGAATAAAATCAAGTGGTCAAGTGAAGAAGAATGGGGTTCATCTAAGGATGGGAATGCTCTTTTTGATGGCAGGTCACATCCATTGCAACAATTTGGATATAACGAACACCCACTCTAGGATTTCGTGTTTCTTGGCTCCGTGATGAAAATAATGAAGACAAAATACATGTTAATTTGTTACTTGTGTTATTTGATGCAAGTTTTGTAATGAATGGCTGAAAAATACACGGTGAGAGAAAAATGCATATTACGCTAATTAAGAAATGTTTTTCACTTGTTGAACTTGTAGTATTGAATTTAACACACTCGCACTTTACAACAATGAACTAACAATCTTCATGATGAAAATAGTAATGTGGAAAATTTATTTACATAATGAAAAAGGCAATATGGGATATTCCAATCACGTTCCAAGGCATTTTTTAAAATGTGGATTTGAGAAAAGGTTGTTGTGGAAGGTGTTGTTTGTATATGGGAAAGATTTATCTACATAATGAAAAAGGCAATATGGGATATTCCAATCATGTTCCAAGCCATTTTTTAAAATGTGGATGTGAGAAAAGGTTGTTGTGGAAGGTGTTGTTTGTATATGGGAAATTTCCTGGTCATGGTATGTAATCCTAATGTTGATAGATATGTCTAATTTAAAATGTGGATGTGAGAAAAGGTAGTTGTGGAAGGTATTGTTTCTATATGAGAAATTTCCTGATCATTGTGTGTAATTCTAATGTTCATAGATATGTTCTACTAAGTGGTTCCAGTTAATGGGACATTGATGTGAGCATTCAATATATTTTTATTCTTTATCAAAGTATTTTTTTTTTGTATTTGCATAATTCAATTTATGCCTTACGGCGTTCCCTTTGCAACATTTGGTGCAAATGCTAGTTATGTTTTTGGCCGGAAAACACTTCGAATGTATTTTCTAGTCTGAAATTTCAATTCGCAATGAACACTTCTAATTTTATAAGTAGGTTTGTTCCCATTAAAAAATATTATAAAAGGGCGCTCTTAATTTTATAAATAGTTGTATTCCCATTAAAAATATGCGCTTTTAATTTTATAAATACGTTTGACAATATGTTTGTTTTCATTAAAAAAAATGTAAGATAAAAAGGTGGATCTCATTGGACTGATTTTGTGTCAGAATTATCGAGACGAGATTTCTAGAGACATTAGCCTAATAAGTATGTGTCTAATAAGTTTATTTTATATAGAGTATATTAAATATATTTTGTATTTTGTTTTTAGATTGATTTTTTAGATTTTTCAGTGTTTGAATTAGTAAAAATTTGAGGTGAAATTTTTATTTGGTTGTATATATGGATCCAGTACCTCCAAAAATCTTTAGGGCATTTCGATTGTACAAGGTTACTCATCAAATTTGTGATTCTCTAAATTTCTGTCGGATTTTAAAGAAATTAGCACAGAAAAAACCCACCAAAAAATCTTCCAAAAAGTAGCACTAAAAACAACTCGATTTCATATTGTTTTCACTTAAATTATTGTAAATGAAACTTTATTAAATGAATTATTTTATTTAATACTTTAAAATGTATTCTTTTAAATCAGCTTGTATTGAAATAAGTTGTTTTTAGTGCGATTTTTTGGAAGCTTTTCTAGTAGGTTTTTCCGGTCTAATTTCTCTAAAATCCGGTAGGAATTTATTGAAATTACAAGCTTGAGTTGTCTTTAGTGTGATTTTTTGGAAGCTTTTCTGGTGGGTTTTCCCGGTCTAATTTCTCTAAAATCCGCAAGAATTTATTGAAATTACAAGCTTGATTGGTAACCCTTGCCCAGTCAAAGTGCCCTCAAGATTTTTAGAATGCTAAATCCATATACAACAAAAAAAATCAATTTAAATAAGGCAAATCAAAATTTCACTTCATATTTCAAAGCGGAAAGTCCAAAAAATGGCGCTAAAAACAACTCCGTATTAAAATATCCTAAAATGAAACTTTGTTTTTAGTGTATTTAGTTATATTTGATTAATCTTCTGATATTAAATGAATATATCGGTTTATTCCATTGTCCTAGGGTAAAGGGAAATAAAATTCACATAGTATATTATCAAAGCCATCGAACAACTTCTCTCCAAAGATGTTTTCAGGCATTCGCCACTTCCCTTTGCTGATTGGCACTAGCTGAATAGCACAAATCGACAGGTGCATGATCCTCCACACGTGCACAGTAAGTAACACATCATTGTTCCTTAAATTGTTCCGAACCGTTAAGCCAAGCTATGACTAGCATGGCCTCTTGGGATCGCCTAGCGGCAAAAAGACCAGAATTGCAAGGGAATACAAGTGAATTAAGAAGGTTATGTTTTTCAAAAGTTTAGAAATTTTTTAATGGAAAATACATATCTTTTGGGTTTTTTTTAGCCAAAGTAAATGTAATGGAGGTATGTGGAAGGATGTCATGTGAGGGGTCCTGAAATACCCATTCATCGTTAAATTAATCTTTGGTCTTTTAATATTTTAATAACTATATTAGAATATGAGACAATGGAAGATGGTCGGCGTGTATTAAGATATTTTTACTGGTTATTGTAGACTTTAATTAGAGGTTAGAAACCATTAGTTTATATGAACTTTTAATGAGGGGTTAGAAACCATTAGTTTATATAAGATCTATATTGCAACAATACTAAATTAAATAAGTAAATATATTATTACTTTTTCACATATTAAAATATGTTTTGAGAAGTGTGATTAGATACTAATGATTTAAGAAATGATATTTTTCATTTTAAATATACATATAATTTTTTTTTGTTGCTTAGACATTAACAATTTTTTTTGATAAATTAGAAAATATATATTAATTTATATCATATCTAAATTAAAAAATATATATTAATGAAACTTATATTTGATATTAAAAGCAAAAAGTTAAGAAATACATAAAGATGTGTCTTATTGCTTTAAATTTACGAATAATCATGCGAGTTAAGTATCCAAATCCACAAAATTTTAAATAATATTATGCAAAATCCATTATTATTATTGCAATCTTTGCACAACACAATGCTATTTGACCTAAAAACAAAAATATACCAAAAATATTTTAAACCAATAATACATTATCAAAATCTTCCAATTTAAATATTAATAATAACTGTTTCATTATCAATTGTGAGATTATACCAACTAGACACACTTTTGAAATATGTTGTTTAAATAAAAAGAATGTTATTCAAATAAAAAACTAGCAGTTGATTGCCTCACAAAGATTAAATTGGAGCCACAATCTGGAGGTGGACAGAGCCCGATGAATCAAATCTTTTCTTAAGATTTTTCCGGTGGGGGACTTGGGAATTGAATTGACAAATGCTACTCGACGTATCCTCTTGTATGGCGAAACCTGCACTCAAATGATATTTTCGCTTGGAAATTAACAGATCTCCAACAAAAGAAACCAAAGTTTTAGGTTGAGAGCAGGCAAGTTGACAAACAAAATATCTCTGTGCTTCATTTACCTGTTTTGCAACCAAAAAAAATACATCTTATTCGGATAGATTGCTGTCAGAATTCCTGACAATATATGCCATTGGTATTTCACCTGCTTCATCATCAGGATACCTACCATACAAACCCAAAAGACAGAGAGCTGCATGCTTCAGTATGTAACATGTATTCAATTATCTTTGGCTCAATGTATAAACGAATAGAGATATCAACTAACTAATGTTGCAGAGAAACTCTGTGTTATAAGCCCAAATGCTGAATACTAGATAAAACTTTAAAAATATTTATGAGCTTAATAAGTCGTAAATCCGGCTAATCAAACCAATAAGTGGTAAATCCAGCTATATGTAGAACTTTGAAGGTATATCAAATCAAGAAATATAAAATGCTACTCACGGAATTACAGCAGCATCACCAATCTCTAGGTTTGAGAGGAGCAACTCCTCTCTAGGTTTGAGAGGAGCAACTCCTCTAACTCTGCTGGTAATCAACTCCTGTATTCTGTGTACAATGAAAAGGAAGCCCTCCTCATCAATGTAACATAGATCCCCTGTTTTCAGCCATCCTTCCGAGTCTAAAGTTGATGCAGTTGCTTCATCATTACCAAAATAACCTGCATGAAACAGCTAAAAAGTTAAAACTTATAAATTTTTGCTGTAATCTAAGGAGGGAGGCACAATTTTGTTGGAAAATAATGGAAATTTTAATAATATAAGTTTTTTTGGAAATCCATGTTACACTTCTCAACTTTCAGGATTTTAGGTGCGAGGGGTTCTGGTGACAGATCTCTTTCCACCGTTAAAAAAAGTAATCCAAACACTCTAAAATTGAATTTATTTATTTATTTTTTCCCAGATTCCACTGGGGTGAAATTGTAGCATCCTTTCTAGCCAAAACGCTGGGAAAATCAATATATCGTTCAGAGTGCTATGGCATCATACTGAGAACCTATTGTTCGGGAGGAAGGGATGGATAAATATCAGACTGCTTGCATGCACAACTTTCCCGAAATATAGATTCTTTTGCTGGGGAATACTATTTTTGTTCGTCAGATGGTTCTGGGTACAGAACATACACCCATAAAATTTCACAAGACAAATTAAGGATTACCCAGAACATACACCCATAAAATTTCACAAGACAAATTAAGGATTTTAAATGGAATCGTCATAGATATTTTGATGTGATTTTGATCTTCGGGTACAGCATGCTTACTGGGCACCCCATGTTCTCACTGTGGCTATGGAACTCTGAATTTGCTGCTTATGAAGTTTGAGATTTAGTTCATTGAGGTCCACGTGAATGGGGTGCTATCCAAAACATTCTCTCCAAATCAAAAAATTGGAAAAGTGACTAAAATATAAAGAGGCCTGCAAATTTGTGAAAAATATCATGTTTATAAGGAAAAGATTAGATGATCACACCTTTCATGATTGTAGGTCCTCGAAACCAGAGCTCGCCTTTATGGTTGGGAGGCATAGCTTTGCCAGTGGCTGTGTCCACCACTTTAGCTTCTACATTAGCTGCAAGCAAGCTTGCCGTTCCATAATGTTTGTTTTCTTTATCTGTTATAGTCATGGCTATCGAACCGCTAGACTCTGTGAATCCATAGCCCTGCAAAATAATAACTGTTGGAAGTACTACACACCTACATGCGGACTCTTAGTTAGAGCATGGGACTACATGCAAGATTCCTTCTGCATGGTTTACTCTTTAATTTGCTCCTTCTTTAACTCCGCCACTGGTTAGTTCTTCTGCATGATTTACTCCCTGATTTGCTCCTTCTTTAACTCCACAATTGATTAGTTCTTTTGCATGATTTACTCTCTCATTTGCTCCTTCTTTCACTCCGCAACTAGCTAGTTCTCTCCGGAACTACTTGTAGGTGTTGAGTCTTCTCATTGGATCACCACTATGGTGCATTACCTTGGGATCTTCACCCAGTAATGCTATATCATGAGCATTGTAACCTATTTTCTAATGAATCATTCTTTTGTTCTTTCGATTTTCTTTTAATGTTTTTGCTCTGCAAAGCTGTGTGTTCAACCTTTACTAGTTAGATTCATCTGTGTAGGTTTTCTAACACATTTACATGGTATGAGAGCCCACAGGTTGCTAGATAAAAGGTGCACCAGTGCTTTATTTTGCAGGTATTACAGCTTGGAGATCGAAGATCGATAGAAAAATGGAGTTTCCCAAAGCATCGATCCTAACACCGTACAACTATCACGAATGGAAGGACCAAATCGCTCAATACCTTCATCAAAAAGGGTTGTACAGATTACCATCGCTGCAGAAGTGGAACCCACTTCAGCCATAGAGAAATCCAAGTACCTCAACCGTATGGATGAGGCTCACAAATCCATATGCATATGCATCTCTCCAGAGTTGCAGTTTCATCTATCTGCCTGCAATACTCCCAATGAGATTTGGAAAAAGGTTGAAGAACTCTATAGGAAACAGGATGAGATGAAAGGACATCTGCTCGAAGTGGAGCTGCTATCATTGGATCCACGGAACTATGACAGAATTCAATACTTCTTCACCAAATATAATGATCTATTGTTGCAACTCAAGGGTTGTGGAATTTACAAATCCAAGGAGGAGAGTCGCCAAGTTCTCTCTATTATGTCAAAGCTCGGATCGGAATACTCCGTCTTTGTGTCTACATTTCATTCAGTAAGGCTCGCAACAGGTAAATCCTACACTATGCCTTCTCTCAAAGAGTTCATGGAGTCCCTTACTTTTGAGCAAGATAAACTCATTGGCATGGGGAAAATCAAACCTCCAAAAGCGCATGCACTTGCTGTGCATGATGGCAGCCACAATAAAAATCACAGATCTGATTCAAATTAGAAAAATCAGCAGCAAAAAGACAAGGGAAAAGCGCATTCCCATCTAAAGACAGAAGGGTACACCAAGCCCTTCAATGACTCCTTCGGCTCGACAAATGAGAAAGGGAAGAAAGGAAACAGCCAAAATCCTCTTGCATAAAGAAACAAATTGACCAAATGGCAGAAATCCTTCAGAAGCACAACCTTGGGGACCACATCCCTCAGGGTGCCAAGAAGAAAACTGAGGATCCGCCACACGGGAAAGGTAACAATTTTCATGCTTTAGTTGCAATTAATTCTTCCCCTGATGCATGGATTATAGATTATGGTGCATTACATCATATGGCTGCTGCAAAGGAAGTCTATTCCTCTTTGGATGCATGCAAAGGACCTCCCATCCTCATGGGATATGACTCACCTATTGAGGTCACCAAAAAAGGTAGAGTGGAACTTTTACACGGAAGCTTTGAAGATGTGCTTCATGTTCCAAAACTTCCGATAAACCTGTTTTCAGTTTATCAGATCACTCATTCCGGCATCGGAAAGAGAGTGGAATTCACTCTAGATGCAGTGAACATATATGACCTACATAGTAGCTCCAAAATTGCAACCGGTGAGGTAAATAATGGAGCCAGACTGTATACATTTTCTGAATTTATTGAATCTGAATCCTCCTTATTGCTTACACATGCTGATGATAGTAGTAGGCTTTGGCACGAGAGGTTTGATCACTTAAATTACAGGTATATGCAGCAGCTAAGCAAGCATGAGATGGTGGAAGGCTTGCCAAATATCAGTTTCTCCAATGGAGTTTGTGAAGGGTGTGTCCTTGGCAAACATCCTAGAGAAAAGTTTGACACTGGCAAGACTCACAAAGCATCCTCTCCTCTAGATCTGATCCATAGTGATCTCATGGGGCCTTTTCCTCATCCTTCCATCACCAAGCAAGGTATGCGCTTACATTTATTGATGATTTCTCACGGTATACTTGGGTGTATCTTCTCAGGAACAAATCTAAAGTTTTTGTGCACTTTGAAGATTTCAAAGCACTAGTTGAGACACAGTGAGAGAGAAAGATCAAAGCCCTCCATACAGACAATGGGGGGGAATATGTTAACACAACACTTCAGAACCTTTGCCTTGAGTCCGGCATACAGTTACAGTACACAGTTCCATACACTCCGCAGCAGAACGGAGTTGCTGAGAGAAAGAACCGATCTCTCAAAGAGATGGCTTCCTGCATGTTGCATGCTAAGTCACTGCCTCATAAGCTATGGGCTGAAGCACTTAATTGTGCTAATTACATCCAGAACAGATCTCCTCATTGTCAAGGATCAGACCCCCTTTGAGGCCTGGAGTGGCACTAACCCAGAGGTCACCCACTTCCGTGTTTTCGACTCCTGAGCATGGGCCAAGATTCCCTCTGAAAAGAGGAAAGCTCTTGATCCACAGAGCATTGAGTGCATCTTTGTTGGATACCCTGATGGTGTGAAGGGATACCGACTCTTGATTTCCTCTATGGACAAGCTCATCATTGAGCGAAGTGTCAAATTTAAGGAAAGTTCCTCACATGTACCTCAATTGCCACATGCAGACACCTTTTATCTACCTCATGTCCGAGATGATGACTCAGTACACTCAGATGCAGATATAGAGCATGTAGATGCCGCGATAGAGCATGTAGATGCAGAGACAGAGTCTTCAGATACAAATCCAGTGCATGCATATGATGATCCACATCCAAGCCTAGATCGGGCTCCCAGGAGTGAATCAAATTCCCCTGTCATAAATCAGAGAACAAGGAGCTTACGTGAGATATATGCACAAGACCACCCAGCTGCTAGAAATGGTCTTGTGGGGGATAATTCTGATCTACAAAGGACTAGCTCAGAGTTTATTGAGCGTCCTCTTGTCCTCACTGCCGCTGAACCATCGCCATCCTGGCATTGTCATTTGGTTCAGTCTTCTGATCCACAGTCTTATGCTGAGGCTGCTGGGCATCCATCTTGGGAGTCCACCATGGAGGAGGAGTATAACTCCCTCCTCGAGAACCAGACCTGGGATCTGGTCCCCCTTCCTTCAGGAAGGAAACTTGTCCGATGCAAATGGGTCTACAGGACCAAGAGTGCTGCAGATGGGAAAATCACCAGACGGAAAGCAAGGCTAGTAGCTAAAGGCTTCCAACAAGTGCATGGCATTGATTATGACGAGACCTTTGCTCCAGTAGCAAAGATGGATTCCATACGCCTTACACTTGCCATTGCAGCTACCCAGGGATGGGAAGTACATCAGATGGATGTGAAGAATGCCTTTCTTCACGGAGACCTATTAGAGGAGATTTACATGGAGCAGCCACATGGTTTCATTCAGGATTCATCTTTGGTCTGCAGACTGAAGAAATCTCTCTACGGCCTTAAGCAGGCCCCGAGAGCTTGGTATGCGAAGATGGATTCTTTTCTCTTATCACAAAACTTCGAAAGATGTAAGTCTGATCCGAATGTTTACATGCTCAGGACACATGATTCTCTTCTTATCTTAGTTTTGTATGTGGATGATCTCTTGATCACCGGCAGCTCGGTTTCAGCCATTGCTACAGTCAAGAGGGCCTTGCATGATAGGTTCTTGATGACGGACATGGGTCCATTACACTTCTTTCTTGGTCTTGAGATCAGCCAGGATGCCACAGGCATCAAACTCTCTCAGGCTAAGTATGCACGGGATCTCCTCGAGAGATTTCACATGACTGACTGCAAGCCAGCACCGACTCCTTTTCTGTCTGGGGTCCGCCTTGAGGATGGAGGTGACACTCCATTAGTTGACAGCACTCTCTATTGACAACTAGTGGGGAGCTTATTGTACCTCACCCACTCCAGACCAAATCTCTCATATGCTGTAGGGGCAGTTTCCAGATACATGCAGGACCCGCATGAGCTACATTGGAATGCTGCCAAGCGCATCCTCCGATATGTGCAGAGCACCATCACCTTCGGGATTCACTATGTAGCAGGCATTGCATTGAATCTCCTTGGCTTCACTGATTCTGATTGGACGGGTGACAGTATTGATTGCAAATCCACCTCCAGATATTCACTCAGTCTAGGGTTTGGCCTTATCAGTTCGATTTAAATGGATTATTTCTAGCACCTGTGATGGTGTTTTCCCCTGTGATTCATGTTGCTCCTTTTTTGCTACATCATCTTCTTCCATCAATGGCACTTGCGCATCAACTATTTTGTCTACAATTCCATTCCATGACTCTTGTTCTTTGAACACAACATCTCTGCTAATCATGGTCTTCTTTGTGACGGGGTTATACAATTTGTAAGCTTTTGATTGCTCACTATAACTAGTAAATATGCATTTTTCACTTTTATCATCAAATTTTCTTCTTCGCTCTTTAGGCACATATGCATAAGCTACACATCCAAATACTCTGAAATGAGATACGCTACAAGACATACCTGACCATGCTTGTTTTGGTACTCTGTTCATCACACTCTTTGTAGGAGATCTATTGATCACATAAATAGCACATGCAACTGCTTCTGCCCAAAACTCATTAGACAAGTTTCCGCCTTTCAACATGCTTCTTACCATGTTCATAATTGTCTTGTTCTTTTTCTCTGCTACATCATTCTGCTGCGGTGTGTACCTGGTTGTAAATTGTCTTTTGATTCCATGTTGTTTGCAGTGATCATGGAATGCCTTTGAGTCATATTCTCCACCATGATTTGACCTCAATACGTTGATCTGTCTATCACTTTGGTTCTCTACTAAGGCTTTGAATTCCTTGAACTTTGCAAAAGTTTTAGACGACTTCTTCAAGAAGTAAACCCAATTCTTTCTACTATAATCATCAATGAAAGTAAGGAAGTAACAAATTCCACCAATCGACTGTGTCCTCATAGGTCCACACAAGTCTATATGCACTAGCTTAAGAGGTTGCTTTGCTTTGTATGCAACTCCCTTTGGAAAAATTTCAAGGTCTTTCTTTCCCAAAATTCAACACTCATAAGTACAAGCAGGTTCTTTGATGGGAGGTAATCCTCTGACCATATGTTTCTACTGCAACAATCTTAAACCAGAAAAGTGCAAGTGTCCAAATCGAAATTGCTATAACCAATAATCATAAGAACATAGAACTGTAAAAGAACTCACCTGACCATTATAACTCATAATTAGAGGAAATATTTTGTTCCTTTTCATCTACACCTTTGCTATCAGCTACTTGCTTGGGGGCTTGTCATATGTAAAACATTTTTGACCTTGAAAGATAACTTTATATCCTTTCTGTGTCAATTGACCAACACTTACAAAATTATGTTTGAGACTAGGAACGTAATATACCTCTGAGATTGTCTTCGGCTCCCCCTGCTTGGTCAGAATGTTGACCACTCCTTTGTCATTTATTTCCACAGTCTTGTCAGTCCCAAACTTTACCTCTGCTTTCACAGATTAATTGAAATTTGCAACCAAATTCTTGTTGTCTGTCATGTGGATACTGCAACCATTGTCTAACAGCCACACACTAGCAAAAGGTTCATGCATGGTATGGCAACCTAGGAACATGGAATTAGTACTTTCTGTAGTGACATTAACTCTATGGTTCCCTTGATCAGCTATCTTCTTTCTACAATCACGAGCATAATGACCAAATTTATTGCAATAATAACATCTCACCTTTGATTTGTCAAATATATGATTATTGTTGAAGTTTCTGTAGTTGCTTCCACTTTCATGTTTATGCTCTTCTCGTCCATCTCTCTGACCATCATATCTTCTGCCTCATCCTCTGCCTCTCGATCTACTTCTGCCTCGACCTCTATCTCTTGAAATAGAAACCTGACTTTTGAAGGCAGTCTCTAAAGTGAAATCCTTATTTCTGTTTATCTTTGCCTCATGCAATAGAAGTGATCCCATCAACTCATCAACTATCAATGATGCGATATCCTTGGCTTCTTCTATGGTTGCTACCACAACATCAAATTTGGTAGACGAATATCTGAGGACCTTCTCAACTACTATTTGATCTTTAATTTCTTCACCATAAATCTTTAACTGATTTACGACAGTTATGACCTGATTCATGAAAGGATCGATGTCCTCTGTCTCCTTCATTTGCAAACTTTCAAAATCTCTCCTAGTATTCTGCAACTTAACAATATTAATTTTGTACATACCCTTATAGTTTGTCACCAAAGTATCCCATGCTTCCTTTTTGAAGACGTGATCATAATCTTTTGGAACGCTTGTGCATTCTTCTTTTTGTCTATCTTCCAGTGTTCCCTCTTTGCATGAGTGAGAGCTCGTGCTTCTGCTTCATTTTTAGGTTCTGAAAACCCAAGCTAGACATAATCCCAAACATCATGAGCCCGCAACGTGGTCGCCATATTAATGACCCACACATCATAATCTTTCCTTGTAAATAGTGGGAACTGGGGCTGAAAATTTGAGAAAGCCATCTTTCTTCAAAACTTCTCTCTAAAAACCCTAAATTTCTCTTTTTTATAAGATTGTCAAACCTCCTTTTATAAAAAAACCCTTTAAATAAGACCCTTTATTATTTGTTAATATAAAAAATATTTATAAAAAAAATACCCTTTATAAGCACTCTTCGAAAAATCATATGATAACGTGAGAAATATTTAAAATCATAAGTGACTATGCCTTTCGACTTTCAAATATGAAAACCGTTGACTCTAAGTTACCGAAAACACTAACTGTACTATAACACGGAATGATAGTTCAAGGAAAACACAGTGGTTTACAGCAGCTACAACTGTGCTTTATATTTTTTTCACAGGATCTTCACAATAGCATGGTTTCCGCTGAGCCTGTGCAACAAATATGGTGTTCTGTAAACTGGAGGCCAGGCACGGCTCCCTTAACCAAAAATAAATAAATTGTGACTCTACAGACTGCAACTACACTCTGTCTCTTTTTTTGCTCATGAAACCTCACTTTGATACCAATTTGTTAGAAAGACAGAGAATACAAAACAAATAATTCACACACAAATCCACGAGTTGCAGCTCTTCTATTGATCACACAAAACATGATGCTTACAATGAACCCGGTGAAGGGTATTTAACCTTTTCCAACTAGCGACTTGCCTAAAATATCTTGACATGCAACCACACACTAAAAGTCATCTATCACTTAACTTGACTTGACTCAACACTCAAACACTCAACCCTCAACACTCAGTTAATTGACTCTTTAAGTTTAGCCAACTCCTCATGCAGGAGTAATTAGCTTATTTTAACAATATGCAAGATCAAGAGTTTCTCAATATCGTCATGTCAGTTTCGTTTTCATATACAAATCTAAAAAATTATCAAGAAAACAAGATGCTTTTAATGGAAAAGAATCAAAAGATACCAAGAAAAACATAAAAATTAGTTAAACAACCTAAATCAAGAGTCAGTTGACAGTTAAGTAGTGGAATGCAACAGCTGAAAAACTTTTAATCGCCTAACAATAGATCTAATGATGCAAAGTGGTGCAGAGTGGCATCTTAGGGAGTTCTTCCCATAGGAACATCTTATGACATAATTTGTATATGGAAAATAAAATAGAAAATGATTTGGATTTCATGTATTTCAATAATTTTATTAATGAGATTGTGTTAGTTGATAACCAATGTGCATAATTTGATATGCATTATTGATTATTTTTAAATGTTATTGATTAGTGTAAGAGTAAGAAATGATATGGATCTTTGTATTCTAACCATTTTATTAATGTGGTTGTGTTAGTTGATAGCCAACATACATGGATAAGATTAGTTGATCATGGATTACTACATTTAACATTGGTTTGTTATGGTAAAGTTATGGTTGAGAAGGGTCGATTATGATCAACAAATGATTAACTATGGTGACCATGGTTTTCCACTTTAAACTAATTTTTTTTATGATAGATTATAATTGATTGTGGTTCACCATGTTACCTATGGTTGATTGTGGTTGACCGTGGTTTGACCACAATTAGCTATAGTTGGCCATGTTGACAATATTTTACCAAGAATAACTAGGATTACACATGTTGTGCATGGGTGACCATCCTGATAATGGTTTATGATGGTTTGACCATTTTACCCATCGTTCAACTTACTTGACTATGGTTAAATATTGGCAAATATTGGATGGCCATGGAATTAATTGCTTCATTATTGCATGGTTTTTTTCAGTCTGCTCTCGTCTTTTCAGGAGACATTATAGGATCCCCTTCTGCCTAATAATGATCTTGCTTGCATTAAGGTCGTGCATTTTGATGTCAAATTTACTGGTTCTTGGGTCCTTAAAGGGGATGTGCCTGTGGAGGTTCCCCCAAAGTGATAGGTATGTCTTTAAACGTGAGGGGTTTGGTATCTACCTATAAAAGAAGATCCTTGTGTAATATCATCCAGATTTATAATCTGGATGTGGTTCTCTTGCAAGAGATTATAATTTGTAGGCAAAAGACATGGGAATATTTATTGAAGATTTGTCCACTCTGGTTTATGTGCGTGACCAGTGCCTCTAATCTCTCGGGGGGACTGGCCACCATGTGGGATCTAAACATGATTAATTTTAGAGCTTTTAATTCTAATGCACACATTTTATTATCAGGTTTTCAAAGAGGGTCTAATGTGTGCTTTCATCTTCTCAATATATATGCCCCTTTCCTGGACAGGTAGAGGTTCTAGGATCACATTGAAGGAAGCGATTTGTTGGACCAAAGTTCTTTGATATTGGTAGGTTGCCTAAACTTCACTATGGATAAGAACGAGGTTTGGGGACTAAATAGCAAGGAGAAAAAGTTGGGTTCATTCTTTAAGGGTTTATTCGCACAAAACTCACTAATGCATATCAAACCCACAAAAATTGGCCCGACATGGAGGAACGAGCATTCAGGGAATGAGGATATTTTGAAAAGATTGGATCGCTTCTTTGTTCATTCTGCTTTGGTTGGGAACATGCAACACTTGGTTTCATGGATCCTCCCTTCATTATTTTTTTTTTAATCTAGGATAATTGGTAACTGGTGAGAGTTACCTTGAACAGGCCCAGGATCAAATCCAACTGGCTGCCACTATAAACCTAGGCTAGGTGCAACAGCCTGCAAGCTGCACACAATAGTAATTAACTTATGCCTCAACAAGAGCCGAGACGTCCGCTCGGGGGTCGCCTACTCTTCTAGCCAAGACACAACAGGCCATATACTCAATCAGATTTGAACCTCCATCTCATGGGTTTCACCCAGCGAAACTTACCGACCACTTTCTGATTTTTTTAGAATGGTCCAGAGGAATATCAAAGCAGGGTTATCCTTTCAAGTTCAACCATTATTGGCTTAAGGGGAAAGCCTTTGAATACTCAGTTCGAGATACATGGATGACTACACTTCTTGGGCATGGGGTTTCATGTTTGGACATAGTTTGGTACAAGCTAGAAAAGTTGAAGAAAGTTGTCAGGATTTGGGTTAGGGACAAGAAGAAGGCATTGGTGAAGGAATTGATCTCTATAGATATGATGATAAAGTATTTGTTGGAACTTGAGGATCTGGGATATTTCTTTGCCTTCACTTAAAAGAAGCTTGTTTCTCTTGAATACGGAAAAAATCAAATTTTGAAAACACAAGAAGAGGAATGGTGTATAAAGAGTAGGGCGATGTGGGTAGCTAAAGGAGACAAGAATACTAGATTTTTTCATAATCAAGTGTCATTCAGAAGGAAACATAATGTTATCTTGGATATTAGAGACAAAGACGAGAACTCTTTCTTTTCTCAAAAGGAGATTCAAAGGGAAGGGGTTCGCTTTGTCAGTGAGTTATACAAAGCTAGAGAAGGGGTACAATTTGACTAACAATTGGAGATTATAAACCTCGTTCCAAATATAGTTATTGAGGAGGATAAGGAACACATGAGGAGATCGATCACTAAAGAAGAGACATTAGGGGTATTAAAAGCATTGGCTAGGGACAAGAACCCATGACCAGATGGTTGGTATGTGGAGCTCTTCATTCATTTTCAGGATATTATGCTAGAGGAACTTTCAGCAATAGTCGAGGAATCCACTACCTTTGTTTGATTTTGGGCTCAGTAAATGCTACTTTCATAGCTCTAATTTTCTAAGGTATCGAATCCCCCTTCCTTTGCCAATTTTCGTCTTATTTCTGTTTGTAATATGGTTTACAAAATGATTTCCAAACTGATAGCTAATATGATAAAACCAATGTTGTTTAAGCAGATTATAGCCAAATAATTTGGTTTTTAAGAACAAAGACAGATTCATGATGTTGTCACCATTACTTAGGAATGTATACATTCAGTTAAATATTGTAAGATTGAGTCTTGACTCATGAAGATAGATTTAATTAAAACCTACGACAATGTGGGCTGGGAATTTTAAGGTCGATCCTTCATAAGATCGGTTTCAGAGTATTGATGGTTGAATGGATCATGGCTTGCATTTCTTTGGTGAAATTTTTAGTCATTATAAATAGTCTTCTATCATAATTCTCCAAGGCATTTAGACGTCTCATATACAGATGTGCCCTATCTCCTCTCTTGTTTATGCTTGTGATAAATGGATTAAGTAGGAGGATTATGAAGGCGAGATATAGTGGTATCATATCAAGTTGCAGGATGTCAAGAATAATTTCTCTATCACATCTGATGTTCACAAACGATGTTCTAGTGATAAAAAAATCCTCTATTTCAGAATGGAATTCTTTTCATCATATCCTGTCTAGTTTTGGGGAAGCATCGGGCTTAATTATAAGTAAGGGTAAGTCTGCATTGATCTCAACTAACCATGAGGATCCATAGATGTTGGAGATCACCAAAAAAAATATTTTTAATCAATGTCATTGGAAGGAGGGTTCATATATCTAGGGTTCTTCATTAAACCAAACAGTTATGAGAATAAGGACTGGGAATGGATCATTAAGAAATTTGAAAAGAAGTTGTCATTATGGTCTCATAGATGGTTATCTTTGGGGAGTAGACTAGTTATGATCATATTGGTGCTTCAAAACATTTCCATTTATTGGACGGATATATACAAGTTACCAAAATAGATTATTAATATAATCAATTCTACTATAGTAAATTTCCTGTGGGCTAGTCCAAGTCACTCTAAGAAAATCCACTTAGTTCGCTTCGGTGATTTGTCACGATGGGTCGAATCGAGTGGATGGGGCATCATTGATTTAAAAAGGTTTTAATATGGCTTTGTTGTCAAAGAATCTGTGGAGAGAGATAAATAGAGAAGGTATATGGCAGTAGATTATTAGGGACAAATATCTCTAGAGCAAACAATTGGATTAGTTGGATGAGAGAGGGGGCACCACAGAAAATGGAGACTTCTCTTTTCCTGGAGAAGTATGATGAAAATTAAGCATTGGATTCTTGGTAACTTAAGATGGGAGGTGGGCTCAAGGACGAGGGTGGAGATCGGATTGTCCATAATTAAAGGTTTGGAAGGTAAACATTATTTTTTATTTCCTTTACTATATCAGCTCTATAATAAAGGCCTCTAATTTTTTAAAGATATATATGTGGACCATGACCCAAATTCGATTTCGAAATCATGGAGGGAGGCAGAGGAAATTGGACTTTCAGGTCCATTAGCCATTGAATGGGGAGAATACACCATGTAGTTAAGTTTAACAGTTGTCATATTGTCATCAAAGGAGGATTCGATGTCTTGGAACATAAGCATTGCTAAAGTTTAGGCATCGGTCAAAGAGGTATACTCTCACATCTATCAGAGACGTAATGTGGATCTGATATACATGTGGTTCCAAAATTCTTGGAATTGGAACATACCACAAAATTGAAGTGTTTTATCTAGCTAGTGGTCCACAATAAGATTCTAACATGGGATAATTTGCACAAATGAGGCTTCCATGTTCTAGGTAGATGTGATATTTGTTGTGGTTCCACATAAGATGTGGAGCATCTCTTTCTTTTGTGCCCATTTGTGGTTTTTGTTTGGATCAGAGCTTTTGAGCTGCTTAATTTAAGAGTCACTTGGATAGGTCCTCTATTGGGGATTGTCTAACACAATGGTTCTCGGAGTTTAAGAAATAAAAATCCCTACCATTCTATATCATGTTGGGCATAAGGAGAGCTAGTAATGCATAGATATTTGACCAAGTTGATCTAGACGTGAGGGTGACTCACCTTAAAATTTTGGCATACTTTTTGGAGATGGGTCCTAAAAAGGAGAGATATCCAAAAGAAGATGTAGTTTTATGGATATATGGGCAAACTTCCCTGCTAGTTTTTTTCACGAGGCCTCATCTTCAGAGGTATGTGGAAGTGGGATGTACATTGTACTAGGAGATTACTATCTTTTTAGATGGTACAATGGCATAGATACAAACAATAGAGCAAAGCTTCTTGCTCTGTGGGGAATCATTTTTTGCGCCAAGTGGCTTGGCATTGATGAGATCGATGTCTTCAGAGACTCCAAAATGATTATCGAATGGGCTAATTTTGTAAATGATTACGAGGCTCTAACGTTCTCTAACTAGATGGATAGGATAAGGTTGTTGAATAAGGTTTTTAAAAGGGTATCTTTCACTCACATCTACAAAGAACAAAATCAAGTAACAACTTTATTGTCAAAAGAAGGGTGCAACACTAAATCAGGCTTGATCAAGTACTCTGTTTATGAAAAAGGAACATTTCAACTCTTCAGGAACATCAGAATATGAAGGAATGTTAAGGTTATTTTTGTCATTATTAGTTTTTTTGGTAATTTGAAATGTATTTACAACTCTAAAAACTTTTTTTTGTAGATTACATGAGTCTCATTGAAGATCAGGAACATTTTTTGTATTTTTAAATCATGTTGTATATGATAAAGAGAGAAAGAGGAAAGCAAGTACAGATAGATATTATATCCAAATGTGAAAAAGGCAGAAGTTTTTGTGTATTAGTGAAAACATTTGAAAACCATGGAGTACAACAAGCATTTAAGGAGGCTTAATTATATCATATACCTTGGACAAATACCATGGTTTTGTACACAACCAATGGTAGACCAATCATAACAGAATCAAGGTTATCTTAATTTCTTTGTGATTGAGTCAAAATTATCCAACATTCCCCCTTTAAACTTGACTTGTGATATGATATAATGAAGCATGCTTAAAATCTTGGGATACTCCATTTTGAAGTGTCTTAAGTGGTTTGTGTTGGCTTGACTTGGCCAAGGTAAAAGTAGCTTTCTTGCACACAAAAAATCAGTTTTTCAATAAGATTTTCTAGGGTAATTATTGGATTTATGTTATTGTTTGTGTTTCTTAGTTTTAACATTTGGTATCAAAGCAAGGAAAACACAAATGTTGAAGATGGAAGTCGTGGAGAGAGAAAATGGCATGTGGATAATGATGCAAGGAGTATATGGTATATGGATATTGAAACATGTAAGTTAATCACATGTAAATGGGAATATGGTTATAAGCTCTTTTTTCGGTACTTTACCTAGATAAGAAGGGACATGGTGTGTTCCCAAATACCTAGTTACTAAACTTTGAGATAGTACGTGGTTATCCTAAATCGAATTTAAAAGAGTGAATATTAGTTTAATCTTGATTAAATGATTGATGGGCTTACCATTAGTGGCTTAGAAGTCCATGGTATTGGGTAATACATACTATTTGAATGCAATGAAGCCTATTTAAATAATTTAAAAACTACATTGTAAAATGTTAAAAAAAAAACCTATTGTTTAGTTGCCTTGGTGAGATTGACCAAAGAGAATAAAGATATATATTTGAAATCTCTCGATTGTTTCATGCTATTATACCAAATACTAGCTTAGCCATATAAATTAAATTGATATTAAATATGGATATGCATCAATCCATGATAAACATCAAAACACTTACTTCATGATATATTTCACATTGCTAAGATTAAAAAAAAACCATAAAAAATAATTAAATGACTTTAGTTTAAATTATTATTATTAATTATAAAAAGAATTAATATATGAGTTAAACATATATACATGCTCCACCTTACTATGGAAATTATTAACTTGTAAATAATATTTATCACAATACCATGACTTATCACTATCGCATGTCCAAAAAACCATATTTGTGAATACTACGAAAATTATTATAGAATGTTCTTTGGACGTTAAATCCCTACCATGGGGGTTTCACTAGCAGAACAATATCATACCACGTGGTTTCATATTGGGGGATATATATTGAGGAAAAAATGACATAATATATTGGGGGATATATAGGGGGTAAAGGGCTTTTATATTGGAAAATATAAAAAATGGAGCTCAAAGTTAATCAAAAAATTTAAAGGGGTGTAAAAAATGTTAATGAAAAAATAGATACCTACAATATCTAGTGAAAGTAGAGGTTTTTAAATTGGGAAACTATATTGGGTTTATATTGGTAGGGGGTTAAATAATGTGATTTTTAGAGGGATTTTCTAATATGTAGTCAAATGAAGGGCATTGTTTAATATGCCACGAACGCACGTGATATGTTAGAGGTTCACTGAGTGAATCCCCTATGATCCCTACCATCCACCAAATAATTATTGATAATTAAATTAAAATTTTGGAATCCCTATTTCAAACTAGGTACATCTATCCACATAATTAAAACTTAAAAAGAAAAGTGTTGTAGGGAAACTTAGTCCTTCCCACTCAAGTTAGAAATTATGCTCTGGGAATAATTGCATAGAAACTTATAACTTACATTTGTCAATGCTAAATTACTAGTGGCCAATAGTCAAATCAAATTTTATTTTCTTGCTTTCACATGAACTAATAAATTGAGATGTGAAATGGATAAATTAATTGCTTGTTTAGACACATGGACTTCCATAAATTTTAGTGGGTAATAACTACTAATAAGCCTACACATCTACAATTTTACTCATACATAAGTGCTCAAAAAACATAAATAATAGTGGTAGTAACTCCTAGTAAGTATATTCATTTAAATCTTATTCATATCTATTTTTTATATAAAAACTTCCTTAAATTATAGTGAATTGTAACTAATGGTGCAAATTTTATTTACCTAAATATAAATGGCATGCTTCACTAAGTTACATGTATGCAAGAATGTTTGGCTCAATGTGCAAACTAATACAGACATCAACTAATATTGCAGAGTAAGTCTGTTTTACAAGCCCAAATGTTGAATTCTAGATAAAACTTAAGAGATATTTATTAGTTCAGTAAGTGGTAAATCCAGTTGTCCATATAACTTTGTAGGTACATTAGAGCAAGAAATGGAAAATGCTACTTACGGAATAACAGTAGCATCACTAATCTCTAGGTTTGAGAGGAGTAACTCCTCTAACTCTGCTCATGCAACCTACCAAAAAAAAAAAAATCCTAGAAAATTAATATTGCGGGTTTCGAACTGAACTTTAAATGGTCCCTGAAATGTTTTGTACCTGATCAACTCCTTTATTCTGTCTACAATGAGAAGGAAGCCCTCCTCATCAATGTAACATAGACCCCCTCCTTCCGAGTCTAAAGTTGATGCAGTTGCTTCATAATTATTAAATCTCATGCCTATAAGGAAAAGATGAGATGATCACACCTTTCGTGATTGTAGATCCCCGTAACCAGAGCTTTGCGTTATGGTTAGGAGACATAGCTTTCCCACTATCCACCACTTTAGCTTCCACATTAGGTGCAAGCAAGCCTGTTGTTCTGTAATATTTGTTTTCTTCATCTTTTTTAGTGAACGATACTGACCCGCTAGACTTTGTCAATCCATAACCCTGAGAAATAATAACTTCCTTCCATTACCGTTTTACTTAAAACACATACACATGCCAAATCAAAATCAAAATTAATAACAGAAAGAGGAAAGGAAATTGCGGAATACGTATGTACTATGAATGGCACCTGTTGAACTTGAACAGTCGGAAATCGAGCAGACTATGAAAGACTTTCCCCCAGACTCTGAACAGTCGGTAACCCGCTTTTTGGTCTGTCTATTTGCTAATCGGACTGCTCCAATGGACAGAATAGCGAGGTAAATGCAAGGAATGGTGATGAAAATGGGGAAATGTACTATGAAATACGCTTGGGTTTCGAATCGGAAACCTGCTTTTTGATATTTGTGTATGTGCTAATCGGATTGGTGGTGAGGAGTGCTCCAATGGAGAGAATAGCGAGGTAAATGCAAGGAATGGCGATGGAATTGGGGGAAATCATGAGCACCACGTCGCCTTTACGAACCCCAAGAGCATGCAGTACGGCAGCGAGGGCTTTCACATTGTGGCGCAGGGTTGGATAAGAGAGCGTTATGCGATTAGAGGCGTCGATGAAGGCGATCTGATGCATATCGTGGTGATGATGGGAAAAAATGTAAGTAATAACGCCCAAGTGTTGAATGGGTGGAGATCGATGGGATCTCTTTTGATGTAATAGATTTCATTGTTTTTGCAATAACTGCTTTTTCAATCCATAATCGGTCGTTCCTGCTACGCTGCCATATTTGGAGAGATACAGGGCTTTTTCGGTGGGTAATGGGTACGACGGAGTGGCTAAATCAATCTGTAAGGGGGAATGGTATTTGGTTGGGGAGTTTGTGATGAAGCTTTTTTTTTTATGCTGATGATCTTGTATTGATTGCTGAATGGGCTCATGGATCGGCTCATAGATTAGAGATGCATTTATATGTCTTTGAGCATTTTTGTAAAGCAGTGGGGATGCAATTCAATACCATTAAGACCAAAATAATGATTTTCTCTATAAAAAAAGGCAAAGCCAACATAGGTTCTTCTTTGAAGGCAACATTCTTGAAGAAGTAAATGAATACAAGTGCCTCTGGATCAATTTCAACAACAAGCTTAATTGGGAGGACTGCAAAAAGAAGATAATTTTAGGAGGGTGGAAAGCATTATATGCACTTCAAAACAGAGGTAGAGAGACATATTTATGAGATCGGAAAATGATTAAAGTGCTTTTTGGACTGCTAGTTTGTCTAGTGATATTATATGAGTGTGAGTTGTGGGCTAGCAGCATCCCTGTGTCAAAATGGAAATAAATTGAGAAAATCCAAAAAGGCTTGATCATGAGCAAGTTCAAAATAAAAAATTATGTTCCTTATGAGATAATGTTGAGTGAAACAGGTGCAACTCCCATTGAAGCAATTGCTATGTTGCCTCTTATAAGGTATCTAAAAAGAGTTGAGCAAATGGGAGTAGGTAGATGGCCCAAAGTTATCTTCAACGAAGACATTAGTGAAAGAAAGAAATCATGGATGAGACAAAACAACAAATGGATGCAACAATGGAATATTTACCTCAATGCATGTCCCACAAATAGCAAGTATTTAAAGAATATTGTTATGGGGAAGTTTAGTAAGGGTATATGGGGAAAAGAGTTGGGTAGAAAGAAGAAGTATTATGTTCAGGAATTCAACCCCGCTTGTGATTTCCAACAAAAAGAGTACATTGGAGCTAGCATTCTGTGGAGAGCAAAGATTCTTATTGCTCAATTAAGAACTAACTCACATCAACTTCAGTGTGAAACAGGATGGTGGAACACACCTAAAGAAGCTTGGGAAGAATGGGTGTTTACGTTTTGCACTTCTGAGGCAATGGAATCGGAAAAGCATTTCATTTTGTAATGTGATGCTTTCAAAGACATCAGGGTGGCAGTATGTTAGCATCAATTCCTTGGCATGGTCTTTTCAGTGAGGGGACTCTTAAAAGGTTGGGTCAGCGCATCATCAATTTGTGTAAGAAAAGGATTGAGTTGCAAAAGGGAAAAAAAAGTTGGTAGTCTCATAGACTATTTTTAGGCTGGTGGACGTTAAAATATCTATCATTCATTCATTCATCATTTATATGTGCGATTATAACTTCTTTTGTAAAAGTTTTAATTAGGTCTAACTTGTATTTACTTGTCGTTGAGTATTAACTATCACACTACTTTGATAAAGTACTTGAAATAAGTTGATCCAAGTCATTTTATGGAAAATAAAATAGAAAATGATGTGGATGGGTGTATTTCAATCATTTTATTAATGTGATTGTGTAAGGTGACAACCAATATGCATAAATTGACATGTATTATTTTTATTTTTAAATGTTTTTGATTGGTGTAAGAGTAGAAAATGATGTGGATCTTTGTATTTTGACCATTTTATTAATGTGATTGTGTTAGTTCACATCCAACATATATGGATAAGATTAATTGATCATGACTTAGTATGTTTGACCTTGGTTTACTATGGTAAAGTTATGACTGAGAAGGGTATATTATGATTAAAAAATGATTAATTATGGTGACCGTGGTTATCCATTTTAAATTAAAATTCTTTATGATAGATTATAATTGACTATGGTTAACCATACTTCCTATATTTAATTGTAGTTGGCTATGATTTAACGGCTATTAAGTATAGTTTTCTCATGGTTCAGTTTAATTAACTATTATTAAATAAATTATAAATAACCATAGTTATAATTACTTAACTATAAGTAATTATTACTAATTATAGTGAATTTAAATATTTAATTATAAAATAAAGATTAACCATATTAATTAGGATGGTCAATAAGTTGACCATTGTTACACATATTTTCCAATGTAGTTGACAATGTAAAGTTTCTTTGTAACTCACATTGTACCCAAAGTCACATGTTCATGAAAAAATTCCAAGGTTGGCCTCGTTGTAACTCACATTGTACCCTAAGTCGCATGTTTGAAAAAATCTAAGGTTTTTTTTTTCAGAGAGAAAAAGCATCATAGTATTATATTGAGTCAATATAAAAGTTCAGATGGTACATAAGGGCTCAAAAATAGCCAGCATGCCAGCATATATGAGACAAAAAACCTGTAGGAATAGGACTTCCCAAAGGATACGGAAGCCAACATCATCAGTCCATAATCACAGCTAACAATCTTCAGATAAAAGAGCATCAGATGGCTAGACACATATTACAAAAAGAGATAGTGCATAAGGACAGCCAGAAAAACTTGATATATACTAGAGGAAGCAGAAAAGATGAAGAGAAAGACGCTGAATTAAAAACCAAAAAGACTCATAACCCAGGAATAGAAAAGTCCTGGATGAAGCAAGAGAACTCTCCATCAGAAACCATCATGGACCATGAGCCAGAATCTAAAGTCAGCCCCTTCTTTGACAGACAGTCAGCTTGGACGTTTTGGGAACGGAAGATGTGGTGAATGGAGCAATCTTTCATGCGCCCCCAGAAAAACATAATCCTGTCCATCCACCCAGTCAAATGAGGACTACTAATGTGGCAGGCACCCTTTACATGGTCAATCATTGTTTTTGAGTCGCCATAAATTGAAATGTCCTGGATATCAAAAAACACACAGAAGGCAAGAAGGCCTGCAAGAGCCCTCGCCTCAACCAAACTATTTGAGCCATTCCCATTGTTCCATGATATAAAGTATTGCAACTTCTCATCCATAATAATGTGGACACCACAGCCACAAATATTATGTTGCTCGGCCCCATCAAAAAAAGCACAAGGAGCCCTGTTGAGAGGGCTTTTCATTCTCTTTTATGCGACCTTTTCTCATTTTGGGTTGTTTTAATGGCACAACATCGTGGATGGAGATAATATGATGCAAGATAGACTTAAGGGGTTCTTTTGAGTCTTTGAAGATTTTGGCGTTCCTCCATTTCCATGTGCACCATAGGACAATGATAAAGAGAGATCTCCATGATTCTCTTTGAGCGCACCACCATTCAAAAGCTACCTGGATTGAAACAAAAACAACATGAGGGAAACCATAAAGCAGAGACAATTCATACCAGATTTGTAGAGAAGAATTGCACTGGAAGAACATATGATAATTGGATTCCTCCGCTGATTCGCACATAGAACATCTACTCGGTCCGTGCCAGTTCCTTTTCCTCAAATTTTCCCAAGTCAAATTTCTGTTGTTGAAGACCAGCCACGAGAAAAGAATCATTTTGAGAGGGCATCCCGACTTCCAGAGACTCATAGGATATATAGAATAGGAGCTAGATGCCTTTAATTTAATCATATCAGTGTAAATATCTTTAACACGAGCCGGCAGCTTTGCATTTGGCACAATCCACATAAGATGATCCGCAGACCCTGAGCGATGGAAACCATAACTACAAAGAGCATCCTTTACAGATTTCCATACAGAAACCAGAGGTTCTGGTAGATGAAGATCATGGGCTTCTTTCCATAAAGGAATTGGGCCATGCCAGATTGATATTAATTTGTCCCAAGTAAAAATGCCATTTCTGTAAAAAAAGAACAAGAGGCTTTCAGGGATGAATAAGCATTCCCGCCCACCCATAATGGGGTCAATTCCAATTAAAATTCTGCTGCCAGAATAAAGACTCCATCTCAGATTCTCTAAGAAGTATTGCTCAACTTTGCGGAGGCTGAGCCAGATAGCAGATCCTTGTTTGGCTCCAATTGATCCCTTCCTGTACCAGAATTCCAAATCTTTACCTTTCATGTATTTCTTTTTAATAGTGATACTCCACGGCCCTTCACCATAAATACCCCTCCACAGCGTTTTGCATAGGAGCACTTTACCAAAAATCCGTAGGTCTAACAGGCCCCAGCCACCAAGATTCTTTGGTAGAGAGATCTTATCCATTTTGGACAGATGGAGTTTCCTCTGATTAGATTTTCCGCCCCATATAAAATTTGCAGAAACTCTGTTCATTTTGTGTATGATACTTGCTGGAAGGTAGAAAATATGAGCCCAGTAAACAGCTAATTGCACTAAGACTGCCTGCGTTAAAATAATTCTACCTGCCAAGGAAAGAGTCTTATATTCCCACGCCGAAATCTTTTTGTAGTATCTTTCTATCACCCATTGCCAATCCGCTTTGGAATAGCCCTTGGCCTTCAGTTGAAATCCCAGATATTTCAAACCCTCCTTTAGCGATCTCGACTCTATACCGAGCAGTTCAGAGATCCAATTCACCATTTCCATGTTGGTATCATTGTGGAAAAGGGTAGATTTTGCTCTATTAATTTGTAACCCAGTAGCCCTCTGGAATCTATTAAGAATATCGTTGAGGCATATCCAGGACACCCTGCATAGCATAGCAAAGATGAGCACGTCATCAACAAAGAGGTTGTGAGAGATATAGATGTCCCTGCAAATCATGACAGGCCTGCATCTATTTTCGGCCACTGCCTTGTTTATCTGAAGGCTGAGAGAATTCATTGCCAATATAAATAAAAGAGGGGAAAGGGGGCACCCCTAACGAAGACCCCTTTCTGCTGGAAAGAAAGGAGAAGGCATTCCATTTATGATGACCGAGTAGTGGACATTTTCAACACATTACATAATCCAGTTGATGGAATTTGATTTTAGGTCGATCTTTGCCAATAAACATCTAATGAATCCCCAATCTAAACAATCGTAGGCTCTTTGCAAGTCAATTTTTAGAATGGCCGCATCCGTTTTTCTTGATATCAATGAAAAAAGACTTTCCTCTGTTATAGCAACTGCATCCAAAATGTTGCGCCCCTTTAAAAAAGCATGTTGGTCCTTGGAAAGAAAGGTGGCCAGAGTCGTTTTCATTCTTTCAGCAATAATTTTAGTGATAATTTTGAAGGATATATTGCATAATGAGATCGGCCTGAAATCTTGGAAAGATTCCGCTTCTGCCTTTTTTGGGATTAGAGCAATCTGTGTGGATGTTGTGATCTGATGAATATTTCCAGAGATTCGAGATGCTTCAACCATCCTCAGCAAGTCTTTCTTGATGATATCAAAAAAGTGAGTAAAAAATTCTATGGTCCAGCCATCCGGGCCTGGGCATTTATCCTTTTTGAAAGCTTTAAGAACTCCAAGGAGCTCCTCCTCTGTGATTGGCTGAAATAGGCTCGCGTTTTTCTCATCATCGAACATTTGTGGAGCCAATTCAATACCCCATAGAATGTCCTGAAAATCACAAGCTTCCCTTCTTTTGTACTGGTTTTTGAAATGCCTCACAGCTTCATTCGATATATCATGTTGAGATACGAAAAAACCACCCTTGCCATCATTAATTCTCCATATTGTGTTTTTTTCGCGCCTGGCATTTGCAAATTTATGAAAAAACCTTGTGTTCCGGTCACCATCCTTCAGCCATATTGCCCTGCTTTTGAGCCTCCATGAGGCCTCCTCCTGTTCCAAAAGATTTTGTTTTTCTTTTCAAGATCTCTTATATGGCATTTCATGCTAAGAGGAAAAAAATTTGCATCCATAGACCCTAAAATCCTGTCCAACTCCTTTTGTATTTCTTGAAGCGCCTGTCTGTCCCTTTTTCTTTTATCATATTGCCACTCTTTTGCCACCTTTCTCAAAACAGACATCTTGTCTCTAAACGTCATAAATGGGGGGACAAATCTCTTGCGGATAGATCCTTCCATGCATTAGATATGATTTTATTGAAATTTGGGTCCTCTAACCATGTTCTATTGAATTTGAAGGGATAACCCATTCTGAAACCCTTCTCCCGCCAGCTGAGGAAAATTGGCCTGTGATCTGATGTAAAGGCGTTCCCGATGGATGAAATAGGCATGCCCATTTTGTCTATGATGCTAACATGCATTATGAACCGATCAATCCTTTTAGCAATATACGCCTCTCCTGACCTTCCGTTATCCCACGTAGGCATCATTTTCGAAGGAGCAATATCCACAAGATTTCTATTCAGAAGTTCCAGCTTAATACGGTCAGCAAGCGAGTCTCTTTTTCTGCAGTTACCCCAGCATTCGTCAGTGCTTAAAGTTACATTTAGATCACCTGCAATCATCAGAGATTCAATATCAAAAATTTCCGAGGCAAACAATTTTTCCCAGAAAGGGATTCTGTTCTTATAAGGCGCATAGGTGTTCAAAATATTAATTTGGAATCTTTGACCTCTGATAAATGCCGAGATAAGAATACCAGCAAAACACTTGTAGGCTTTGGCACTGATCCATTCAGGATCCCATAAGACTGCCAGCCCCCCTGACAGGCCTCTTGCCTCTGAGGCAACCATATACCATGAAGGAAGCATTTTCCTAAAGTAAGATATGGATACCTGATTGCTGTGCATGGTTTCTTGGATTAAAATAATTTTTGGCCGAGCTATGTGGAAGATGTCCCTTAGCGCCAAGAATTTTGGGTTTGCGCCTAAACCCCTAATATTCATGGATACAATAAAGGTCATTTGGACGAGTCACCAGCCATGCTTGCTCTAAGAGGTTGTGATTCAGTCATATCATATATGGGAACATCGATTAGTGATAAGTTCCTTACTCCGCTATCTGAAACAATCGTCCTCCCCCTAAAATGTCTGCTCCCTCCATTGTGTTTCTTTCTTACTGTAATATTCCTTGCAGAATTTGGACTTATGAAGGGAGAAGCAGGGTTATTCGGTTTATGAATGGTCAGAGGCTCCAGCTCGAGAGATTTTCTACTAAGTAAAAAATCTATATCACTGTCACACATATTAACTGGAGATGACTCAGGGGAATTGAACGGAGTGGCCGCCACCAAAGGCTCTTTGCCTTTTGAGGAAAGAAGAAGACACCTGTCTGGTGACTCTTTGCTTTTTGAGGAAAGAAGATGACTCTTGTCCGGCGTCGGGGATGAAGATGATATCACTATGGGGTGGGAGCCAATGATAAAATCCTTAATCTGAAAGGGCGCAGGAGAGGGAACAACTTTGTCATCCCTTGGTTCAGGAATGGGCGAGCAGAAATTAGACGAAGCCCTATTAATATTGGAACAAGCAGCCTTTGCAGAGGAAACTGGTCTGGCTTCAGGCCCATTAGAAAAATCCTGAGACGACAACCGCAGGGACAGGGTGGGTTCCAGATTTTTAAGGGCCTGATCATCCACAAGTTCGGTCGCCGATAAGCTGGCTGAAGGCGAAGAGATCTTCTTTATAGAGGGAATGGGTGAGTCTATCCGGGATCTGCGATGAAACAACCTTGGTTTTGGGGCCGCATGCCGCCTGCAATTTTTAATTAAATGCCCAGTTTTGTGGCATGAGGAGCACCTGAAGGGTATGCCCCAAAAATCTAGCCTTTGTTTAATTTTCAGGTGCCCCCACGCAATCTCAATATGATCTGGATAACCCCCCTTATATGCCTTCTCAATGAGAATCCACGCTATCCTTTTGTCTTTTTCTCCACGACACCATGGGTCAACATAAACAAATCTACCAATGGAGTTGCCTATTACAGCGAGGGATTCCATGGACCACATCTCCAGAGGGAGATTTGGGAGTTTAACCCAAATCAAATTATTTGATGGAGTGTTTTTTAACGGGTCGAATCCAATATACCACCTGTAGAGAGCTAGAAAACTTCTTCCAAAAACCCAGGGACCCTTCAAGACAGCTTCTAAGTCACAGGCCTTCAGGAAATGAAAACAATACCACTCTTTCATGAGGAGGGAGATGATGGGGGTATAACCGATCAGAGGTTTCCACCGGTCCTCAAGCCATTTTCTCATAGCGGCATCGTCCATTTCCGGGAAATGCCACCTGCCCACCAAGGCGAGATCCTGAAGGCTTTCAATTCTTTCAGAAAGATGAGAACTGTCCAAATTGATAGCTGAAGGCGGGGAGGTGGTTTTGACAGGGTTCCTGGCTTTGTTGTAATGGTTCGCATGTTCGCGCAGCCGCTCGTCCTTCAGGTGGGACTCCTCTTTGCTATATGCTTTCTGAGATGGATGAATAGAGAGGAGCCCATCCTTCTCTTGCCACGAAGGTTTGACAATCATGTCGTCCAGGGTGGATTGCCACCCAGCAGACAACGTGGAAGCCTCACGTGCCTTTTCAGCCAAGATAGTGGCTCGGACCATGGCCTCCGTGGCCGATGCATCCGACCCAACGTCCATTCAATTCTAGAAAATCACGCCTTGGTAGAATAACCCCTGGGGACCTAATTAAATTCCAGATCAGGATTGTACAGGAAATTAATCATCCTCTGATCCATTTCTGAACATATCACCTGGATGAGATAAATGCCAATTGAGGGGAATTAAGTGAGGATGGATCAGATCAGACTTTGGGACTAGCGCTTAGAAGACTCCGGAAGGAAGGCTCCAACAATCAAGGCGGGCACAGATTAATAGGCCAACTTTTAGCCAGGGACCATAACTAGGGATGACGATAGCGCACCGGCAATTTGACTAAAGAGGGATGTTCCTAGATTGACTGTACACTTAAGTACGAAAACACGTCATATAAAGGACAAAATCCAGAACTCAATGAAATTTGAATTTTCATTCCGAAGATAGATTACGGGATTTCCAGTCCTGGAGAAGATTTTCCGATCCCGCATTCTGGCCATCCGAAGGAAGCCATTACAGGCACTAGATTGAAAGTGCTTCAGGTCGCTCAGAGAATGAGATTAAGAAACATCTAACTGGAGGAGGATTCTTGGCAAACTAAGCAGCAGCAGTAAATCTCAACAATGCACCACCATGCCCCTATTCTAAAGCGAATGTTAGAGCACGGTTTGTAAAATACTATGGATTTCTTCAGTTTAAGGATAAATGCCGAAAGCATTTTGGAGAACCAGACCAGAACCAAGGAAAAAGAGAGACACCCAGTAACCACTAAACTCAAACAGGTTGAGCGGATTGATTCAAGAATTAACTTGTAAAGGACCAGAACCATAAGAATAATTCGTCGTAGTATCCCCAGACTAAACCATCACTAAATTTCAGAAAGCCATACTATATACCTTGACAGATACATGGGAAAAACGCAGAAATGTAAACAACGTAAGAAGCTGTATAGGATTAAAAAGATAAATTAATATACTGACCTCTTACCAGGCGCGTGCCGAGGGGAGAGCATGAATTCCGCCAGCATGAACGAAAACCAGGAGGAAAATAACCAGAGAAATGGAAACTATGACAGGAACAAACGAAACAACTGGGAAAGACCAGCCAAAGAGAAGTATACTTCCTTTGAACCGAGAAGAAAGAAACTAGTCTGTAAACACGAGAAGTTTTAGACAGCAAACAGCAGGTATCGGCACGTTGGAGGGTAGGTATGCATGGATGACTTGCGGCGGGTATCGAGCATGCATTGGTTCTTAGATTATACCTGCCTATCATCGATTGGTCAAGGCCATGGACGCCAGAGCTTCGAAAGGCCTGGTTCGTTGAGCTTCGGTCGCTTCTCCACGCTCGACACACACCTCCCTCCAACATCCAAAGTTGAGTTATCCAGGTTAATATCTTGAAA
Source organism: Pinus tabuliformis (assembly GCA_031772625.1). NCBI lineage: Eukaryota > Viridiplantae > Streptophyta > Pinopsida > Pinales > Pinaceae > Pinus > Pinus tabuliformis. Next base: position 1,308,688,965 of record CM062820.1, read on the forward strand.
AAATCTAAGGTTGTCTCTTTGTAACTCACATTGTACCCTAAGTAGCATGTTCATGAAAAAATCGAAGGTTGGTCTCTTTGTGACTCATAGGTGTTGACACGTGGCGAATGGTTGCTACAACATATTAAAGTAAATTTCATGTTTGCAAATATTGAATCCATAAACGAGCTAATTTCATAACACGAATTACAAAGACAACTTAATTTTAGATGCATGTTATTATAATAGGTTGAAGTAAGTAATATATGATTCGGATGGAATAAAGGTATAATATGAAAAATGAGATTATTAACAAGCTTGTTTTCTAATAACTTTGTCATGAGATTATTAACAAGCTTGTTTTCTAATAAATTTGTCTTTTAATAAGGTGGTATAGTTAATGTTTTTGGTTATTTAGTTTAATTATTGAATTTTGAAAGATATGAATTAATTCGCACATTATGACAAGATAATTTATGATTACATTATTTTTAGCTAAATTCTATTTGTGGATGTTTTTTTATAAACTTTAATGTCATATTTGTTTATTTTATTTTGTGATCAAAGTCTTTTATTAAATTATTATGAGGAGGAACTGAGGGCACTGTAATCTATTTAAAATAATATATCCATTTTTCAATATACATAAAGATTTGTATCATTTCTTTTAAATATAATTATGACAATTATTAACAACCATTGAAATTATTTTATCTTTCACTTTCAATAATAACAATCAAAATGTTCGAGTATTTTTGTGAAGGTTTACTACTAAATGATTAGAAAAGAGAATTGAAATATGTTATATAATTTATTGGTAACATTATTAGAATTAATTTTCTTTTCATTTTCAATAATTATATTGAAAATGTTATATAATTTATAAAGAAGATATATTGTTATAATATATCACCAATTTATTTTAACGTATGATTTTCCAACATACATGAAGATTTTCATAAAATTTATTAACAACTATTAAATCATGCTACCCTATCATTTATTTTCATATATGTGTGTGTGTGTGTGTACTTTAAATTTTTTACAATCAATTAAAAAACACTAAATTTTTATAAAATAATTAAGTTTCTCACTTATCCAATAGTAATTTAAAAACCATCAATAATCAAAAAAATCAAGGAATCATAAATCACTAAAAACTAATATTCTTGAAATGATTTAAAAATCAACAACTTGTATTTGCAATTAATTGTTATTGACTTCCTATAACCATACTCTCATCTATTTTATTTTTGAATATATTGTCTATTATTTTTTTCTTATTAATTTTAAAATTTTAATGAATATATTTTAAAAATAAAAAATTGTATAATTAATTATGTTGTTAAAAAATTCTACGAAAATTTTGGCACAATTTATTTATAAAAATTCAATAATATGAAAATAATTTCTTTTAAAAAATATAATGTTAAATTAGAGATAAAATAGAAACTCACTATCATTTAATAAAAAGTTACAATGGAGACCTTTTATTTTGAAACCATAAAGTTAAATTATAGAATAAACATCATGGAAAATTAAGTACTAGTATTTTTCTGTTAGAAAAATAGAGAGATCAAAGAGTGATTACACACAACACAAAACACACAATGTGATATCTCTTATTGATCACAATAATTACACATATATAGGATATAAATCTTTGATTTCCACACATCTAGATCATGACTACAACTCATACATATGAAACAATAATTTGTAGATTGACGCTTGGAAACTCATAATGACAACTCACAACAATACATGGAAGCCTTACTTCCAATACCCTCCCTTAATGCTTACATGAAAAACATTGAAAACACATATTACAACAAAGATAATCTTTGTCTGACTACATACACTCTGAAATCTTGTAAACATTAATCTTTCACCACGAAATCTTTGAGTTGTCACTTGACCTCCATTTAAAATGTAAGTGACGCAGGTTACCCCGCCAAAGCCAGAATCTCTACTCTGTTATGCATACAAAAATGCATTTCCTGTTTCATCATTTCAACAAAGTCCATTGACTGGCAAATTCAATCATGCGGAAGATTTAATTTTACAAATATAACAATGGTTACAAAAAAACCATTAGCATTCCCATTTCATCTGCATTCTAATTGTAATTAAAATCACACTTCACATTGATACTCCAATAAAATTACCCACTTGGCAATTCATAATAATATGAGAGCTTATCTCTATTAAATTCAAACACCTAGATTTCATATGCGCTCTTCACTGTTTATCACCAATCACAAGTAACATTTGTCTCATGGTAACCATTCCATTTAATAAATATGCTACAGGTTTTAATGCAATTGGGCTTACCTCATAAACACAATGCAATTCAATAATTCCGTTCTCTATGCCATTAAACCGTCATCGAAGCTAATTTCGATTTCATGAAACCATTTTCCCGTTGTACCCATTATGCACTAATTATTCAAATCCGGCATTTAGCTATTAACTCACCCATTTTCCTTTGGCTCTACAGCCGCTTCAACTCACTATGCACCTCTGACATTTCAATTCAGTCAAACTGCTCTTCGTTCTTCGATCATTCAATTGATAAATACCAGTCTGCAACTTTCATTTATAGCAATCACAACGTTCAGATATATAGATCAGTAAAACAAAAATAAATGCTTACAGATTGGTCTTAATCTCAATGCTATGGGTTCTGTCCTTTTTTTAAAACCCGTTCAATTCCCATGCCAGTGATTTCAGAACCTCGGCCTCTATATAAAAAAAAAAACAGTGTCTTCAATTTCTTGCTGAACTTCAACATTGACAATCTCTGCTAGTCACCTTTCACAACGCCTTCATGATACATTCAGATCCAAAACCCAGTTAATATTAAAATTGATTTCATCATTCATAACCATACATTTGATTCAAAACTTCAGGCTTTCACACGGTTTCAATCAATCAAGTATCACAGTGTAAGTGAATTCAAAACCGTATTTCATTGATGTTCTTGCTGCGTTGTTTATAACTAGTAACTGTGGATTGATTTAATCGATCTCAAACTATCCTAATTGACCGTATTCATTTAATTTAGAAAACAACATTGTACATACCTGAATTTTTCATCACACATTAAATTTCCAATGCTGCTCAGAAACTGTTGTTTCTCAAAATCGGAATTGGATTGCTTTGAAGCTAAATTATACAGGCTTTTAAATTGATTTAACCCAGAAAATTAATGCTCTTTTCTCACACAGGCATTCTGCACCAAAGTTTGAAAATGCTTCTCTATATCGATTTATCAGTGCTGTACACAAACAAAGATTGGATTCCAACAACATATAATTCAATATATCTTCAAAGTTCAGAGATTAACTTACTGCGTCCCTCAGACATCAGCAATTCTTGTAAAAATCAGATTCAGTAATGATTTCTTCAAATCGAATTTCAATAACCCTTTATGCAATGAATTCCATATATATGTTCCAGAATTAAAACAAGAATTGTGCGTCTTTCAACTAGTGATTACAGAAGTCAATTTACACCCAATTTCTCCTTGTATTGAATCAATCTAAATTGTGATCGATTTACCCAGTTTCACACTTGAAATTAATGCACCATCTCACACAGTCAATCAATCACCAACCAAACTTAATTACACAACCCATAACTTAGAAATGAGATTTAATCTTCAGAAAATAAATTTCTGCATTAATACACATAGCACTTACATAACAATCTGTCTCCTTACTTGGCCTGATTTCCCAATTGTTTGCCCTTTTACAATCTGCCCGAAGGCATCCAAGCAGAAAACCTCTCTCTCTCTCACTCCCACTAACTCAATGTATTTTTCTCTCAAAATCCCTTCCTATTTATACAATTTTTAAAAATCTTTTAATTAAATGCTCAATCCCTTCAATTCCTCAACAAACCCCTAAATCTCTCAACATCCCTAAAGGATAGATCTTTATCCCTAAAACCCTTCAACTAATTCTAATTATCTTAAGGCTAATTTCTCTCATGTTTCCAGTTGGTTGGAGACATTTACAAATTCTCAGAAATAATTAATTAAAAACATAATTAATCACTCAAAACTAATATTAATATTTACATGGAATTTATAAATTCTCAAAAAATATGAGACCCCTATTTCTACTAAAATACAATGATAATATTGTGCTGGATGCTCCTGCATCAGACTCCCCATGTAAGAAATTTTATGACCACTTGGTCATAAGTCTGGATAATTGTTTCCTCTTGGATCCCAAACTTTATTTTGTAATATTTCCTTGCTTTTCAATTGCTTTATTGTTGTTGTTATCTGTTGTTGTCCTCCAGGTTTCCATATTTTGTGCTGTAATGCTCCACTTGCTCTGCCTTCCAAGTCTGCTACAGTCTTTCTTTTGTTGTTTCTCGTTTGTCTTGCTACTGCTGGTCTCTTCCGGGATTCTTTCGTCATCAGTCTTCTGATACTTTCAATCTCTTGGTCTAATAAATCTCCCCGCTGTTGATTTCTTGTTGCCTGCTGAGCTAAGACGGCTTGCTCAGTTTTTACTTTCTCTATCTGTACTGTCACTTGCTGACATCTTGCTTCTTTGCTTGTTTCTGTTCTGACTGCCACCCGATCATCCATACCCTCTTGTCTTCTGGAACAGAAAACTTCTTCTTCCTTCATTTGACTGCTCAGCTGAGTCAAATGTTCTGCAACAATACCTGCATTCACAAAACACTTGTTAGAATAAAAATAAGAAGGCATCAGTGCCTTGTCCTCCTTTCCCAGCACTTCAGTATGCTGTTCTGAATTCTCCTCCACTATCAGCACATCAGTATGCTGATTCTCTTTGCCCAAAGAATCCTCTGAAGAATTCTCAAGACTGTCAACCAATCTTTCTCTCACATCATCTGCTTCCATGATATCTTTCTGCACTCGTTCACTGTACTGAACTCTTTCTTCTGCCATCTCCTTGTCATACTCTGAATTTTTCAACAAATATTCTATCAATGCAATTTCTCTGTGACATTGCTGAAGCATAACATCACCATCACTTACAGTCCCTGCATTCATACACAACTTGTCAGTTTGAAAACTACAAGTCTCAACAACTTTAATCGTCGGTTCATATACCAGCTCTTCTAGTTGATCACCTTCTTCATTCACATGAACTTCCTCTTGTACTGTAATAGCAAAAGCATCACTGCATTCTTCTTTAAAGTACTTATCTCCCGAGAGATTCTTTTCCATGCTTATGACAGTTTCACAAGATTGTGCATCCCCTTCAACAAAACCTGTAATGACATCACAACTATCAGCTATAAAAACACAAGAGTTCACATTATCCAGCTGATCTGGATCTACCCAGTAATTCAAGAAATCATCAATGATCTCCTCCTCTATTTGATCAATGGAAACCTCCTCTTCCAATTCAGCTGCTCTGAGTTACGTACACTTCAGCTGTACATCCATCATCTACTCGAGCTTCTTTAGCTCTTCCATTAACCGCATGTTTATCTGTCGATCTCTTTTCTGTTGTAGCTTCTACCACTTCACTTTCTTTCCCTTCAGTGGAAAGATCCATCCTCTATTATGGTTTTCCTGCTCTTGCAGCCATTCTTCTAGTACCTGAAATTGTACCTTTATTACTGCAATCTCTCTTTCTGGAAATTCTGCAGTCATCTCATCTCTGTGGCATTCCTCTGAACCTCTTCTTTGATCCTCCATGATCATCTTCTCCATGAGTTTCTCACTCACCATGAGTTGTACTAGCCTCTACGACAGCAATCTCTTCTGCTAACACTTACCTCACCAAGCTCTCCTCACTCAGTCTTTTGGTAAGTACTTGGGTCACTGCCTCTGGAACCTTTCAAGCACTCTCTCTGCTCTCCTCAGGCTATCTCTTCAACTCACCTTCTTCTTCAGGACACTGCAATTGTCCTCCTTATTCAGCCTTTAGCTGAATGCCAGGTTCACTGCCATCATCTTCTCTGCAACCATAAACTTCATTTACAAATTTCAAATCAGAAAAATCATCTCACCTCTTAAGATCTTGCATGATCTTGTCCTCCTTTCGTTTCTGCCATCCTGTTCACTGCATTTGTGTAGTTTGCATATCAGATTTAAAAATCTGATCTTTCAATCATTCATCAAACATTCAAAAATACATTTCAGTTCTCATTTAGAAAATAAACATTTTCCAATTCAACAGATCCAAGCTCTGATACCAAAAAAATGACGCAGGTTACCCCGCCAAACCCAGAATCTCTACTCTGTTATGCATACAAAAATGCATTTCCCGTTTCATCATTTCAACAAAGTCCATTCATTGGCAAATTCAATCATGCGGAAGCTTTAATTTTACAAATATAACAATGGTTACAAAAAAACCATTAGCATTCCCATTTCATCTGCATTCTAATTGTAATTAAAATCACACTTCACATTAATACTCCAATAAAATTACCCACCTGGCAATTCATAATAATATGAGAGCTTATCTCTATTAAATTCAAACACCCAGATTTCATATGCGCTCTTCACTGTTTATCACCAATCACAAGTAACATTTGTCTCGTGGTAACCATTCCATTTAATAAATATGCTACAGGTTTTAATGCAATTGGGCTTACCTCATAAACACCATGCAATTCAATAATTCCGTTCTCTATGCCATTAAACCGTCATCGAAGCTAATTTCGATTTCATGAAACCATTTTCCCGTTGTACCCATTATGCACTAATTATTCAAATCCGGCATTTAGCTGTTAACTCACCCATTTTCCTTTGGCTCTACAGCCGCTTCAACTCACTATGCACCTCTGACATTTCAATTCAGTCAAACTGCTCTTCGTTCTTCGATCATTCAATTGATAAATACGAGTCTGCAACTTTCATTTATAGCAATCACAGCGTTCAGATTTATAGATCAGTAAAACAAAAATAAATGCCTACAGATTGATCTTAATCTCAATGCTACGGGTTCTGTCCTTTTTTTAAAACCCGTTCAATTCCCATGCCAGTGGTTTCAGAACCTCGGCCTCTATATAAAAAAAAATAGTGTCTTCAATTTCTTGTTGAACTTCAACATCGACAATCTCTGCGTAGTCACCTTTCACAACGCCTTCATGATACATTCAGATCCAAAACTCAGTTAATATTAAAATCGATTTCATCATTCATAACCATACATTTGATTCAAAACTTCAGGCTTTCACACGGTTTCAATCAATCAAGTATCACAGTGTAAGTGAATTCAAAACCGTATTTCATTGATGTTCTTGCTGCGCTGTTTATAACCAGTAACTGTGGATTGATTTAATCGATCTCAAACTATCCTAATTGACCGTATTCATTTAATTTAGAAAACAACATTGTACATACCTGAATTTTTCATCACACATTAAATTTCCAATGCTGCTCAGAAACTGTTGTTTCTCAAAACCGGAATTGGATTGCTTTGAAGCTAAATTATACAGGCTTTTAAATTGATTTAACCCAGAAAATTAATGCTCTTTTCTCACACAGGCATTCTGCACCAAAGTTTGAAAATGCTTCTCTATATCGATTTATCAGTGTTGTACACAAACAAAGATTGGATTCCAACAACATATAATTCAATATATCTTCAAAGTTCAGAGATTAACTTACTGCGTCCCTCAGACATCAGCAATTCTTGTAAAAATCAGATTCAGTAATGATTTCTTCAAATCGAATTTCAATAACCCTTTATGCAATGAATTCCATATATATGTTCCAGAATTAAAACAAGAATTGTGCGTCTTTCAACTAGTGATTACAGAAGTCAATTTACACCCAATTTCTCCTTGTATTGAATCGATCTAAATTGTGATCGATTTACCCAGTTTCACACTTGAAATTAATGCACCATCTCACACAGTCAATCAATCACCAACCAAACTTAATTACACAACCCATAACTTAGAAATGAGATTTAATCTTCAGAAAATAAATTTCTGCATTAATACACATAGCACTTACATAACAATCTGTCTCCTTACTTGGCCTGATTTCCCAATTGTTGGCCCTTTTACAATCTGCCCGAAGGCATCCAAGCAGAAAACCTCTCACTCTCTCACTCCCACTAACTCAATGTATTTTTCTCTTAAAATCCCTTCCTATTTATACAATTTTTAAAAATCTTTTAATTAAATGCTCAATCCCTTCAATTCCTCAACAAACCCCTAAATCTCTCAACATCCCTAAAGGATAGATCTTTATCCCTAAAACCCTTCAACTAATTCTAATTATCTTAAGGCTAATTTCTCTCATGTTTCCAGTTGGTTGGAGACATTTACAAATTCTCACAAATAATTAATTAAAAACATAATTAATCACTCAAAACTAATATTAATATTTACATGGAATTTATAAATTCTCAAAAAATATGAGACCCCTATTTCTACTAAAATACAATGATAATATTGTGTTGGATGCTCCTGCATCAGACTCCCCATGTAAGAAATTTATGACCACCTGGTCATAAGTCTGGATAATTGTTTCCTCCTGGATCCCAAACTTTATTTTGTAATATTTCCTTGCTTGTCAATTGCTTTATTGTTGTTGTTATCTGCTGTTGTCCTCTAGGTTTCCATATTTTGTGTTGTAATGCTCCACTTGCTCTACCTTCCAAGTCTGCTACAGTCTTTCTTTTGTTGCTTCTCGTTTGTCTTGCTACTGCTGGTCTCTTCTGGGATTCTTTCATCATCAGTCTTCTGATACTTTCAATCTCTTGGTCTAATAAATCTCCCCGCTGTTGATTTCTTGTTTCCTGCTGAGCTAAGACGGCTTGCTCAGTTTTTACTTTCTCTATCTGTACTGTCACTTGCTGACATCTTGCTTCTTTGCTTGTTTCTGTTCTGACTGCCACCCGATCATCCATACCCTCTTGTCTTCTGGAACAGAAAACTTCTTCTTCCTTCATTTGACTGCTCAACTGAGTCAAATGTTCTGCAACAATACCTGCATTCACAAAACACTTGTTAGAATAAAAATAAGAAGGCATCAGTGCCTTGTCCTCCTTTCCCAGCACTTCAGTATGATGTTCTGAATTCTCCTCCACTATCAGCACATCAGTATGCTGATTCTCTTTGCCCAAAGAATCCTCTGAAGAATTCTCAAGACTGTCAACCAATCTTTCTCTCACATCATCTGCTTCCATGATATCTTTCTGCACTCGTTCACTGTACTGAACTCTTTCTTCTGCCATCTCCCTGTCATACTCTGAATTTTTCAACAAATATTCTAGAAATGCAATTTCTCTGTGACATTGCTGAAGCATAACATCACCATCACTTACAGTCCCTTCATTCATACACAACTTGTCAGTTTGAAAACTACAAGTCTCAACAACTTTAATCGTCGGTTCATATACCAGCTCTTCTAGCTGATCATCTTCTTGATTCACATGAACTTCCTCTTGTACTATAACAGCAAAAGCATCACTGCTTTCTTCTTTAAAGTACTTATCTCCCAAGAGATTCTTTTCCATGCTTATGACAGTTTCACAAGATTGCGCATCCTCTTCAACAAAACCTGTAATCACATCACAACTATCAGCTATAAAAACACAAGAGTTCACATTATCCAGCTGATCTGGATCTGCCCAGTAATTCAAGAAATCATCAATGATATCCTCCTCTATTTGATCAATGGAAACCTCCTCTTCCAACTCAGCTGCTCTGAGTTGCGTACACTTCAGCTGTACATCCATCATCTGCTCGAGCTTCTTCAGCTCTTCCATTAACTGCATGTTTATCTGTCGATCTCTTTTCTGTTGTAGCTTATGCCACTTCACTTTCTTTCCCTTCAGTGGAAAGATCCATCCTCTATTCTGGTTTTCCTGCTCTGGCAGCCATTCTTCTAGTACCTAAAATTGTACCTTTATTACTGCAATCTCTCTTTCTCGAACTTCTGCACTCATCTCATCTCTGTGGCATTCCTCTGAACCTCTTCTTTGATCCTCCATGATCATCTTCTCCATGAGTTTCTCACTCACCATGAGTTGTACTAGCCTCTACGACAGCAATCTCTTCTGCTGCCACTTACCTCACCAAGCTCTCCTCACTCAGTCTTTTGGTAAGTACTTGGGTCACTGCCTCTGGAACCTTTCGAGCACTTTCTCTGCTCTCTTCAAGCTATCTCTTCAACTCACCTTCTTCTTCAGGACAATGCAATTGTCCTCATTATTCAGCCTTTAGCTGAATGCCAGGTTCACTGCCATCATCTTCTCTGCAACCATAAACTTCATTTACAAATTTCAAATCATAAAAATCATCTCACCTCTTAAGATCTTGCATGATCTTGTCCTCCTTTCGTTTATGCCATCCTATTCACTGCATTTGTGTAGTTTGCATATCAGATTTAAAAATATGATCTTTCAATCATTCATCACACATTCAAAAATACATTTCAGTTCTCATTCAGAAAATAAACATTTTCCAATTCAACCGAGCCAAGCTCTGATACCAAAAAAATGACGCAGGTTACCCCGCCAAACCCAGAATCTCTACTCTGTTATGCATACAAAAATGCATTTCCTGTTTCATCATTTCAACAAAGTCCATTCACTGGCAAATTCAATCATGCGGAAGCTTTAATTTTACAAATATAACAATGGTTACAAAAAACCATTAGCATTCCCATTTCATCTGCATTCTAATTGTAATTAAAATCACACTTCACATTGATACTCCAATAAAATTACCCACCTGGCAATTCATAATAATATGAGAGCTTATCTCTATTAAATTCAAACACCCAGATTTCATATGCACTCTTCACTGTTTATCACCAATCACAAGTAACATTTGTCTCATGGTAACCATTCCATTTAATAAATATGCTACAGGTTTTAATGCAATTGGGCTTACCTCATAAACACCATGCAATTCAATAATTCCGTTCTCTATGCCATTAAACCGTCATCGAAGCTAATTTCGATTTCATGAAACCATTTTCCCGTTGTACCCATTATGCACTAATTATTCAAATCCGGCATTTAGCTGTTAACTCACCCATTTTCCTTTGGCTCTACAGCCGCTTCAACTCACTATGCACCTCTGACATTTCAATTCAGTCAAACTGCTCTTCGTTCTTCGATCATTCAATTGATAAATACGAGTCTGCAACTTTCATTTATAGCAATCACAGCGTTCAGATTTATAGATCAGTAAAACAAAAATAAATGCTTACAGATTGGTCTTAATCTCAATGCTATGGATTTTGTCCTTTTTTTAAAACCCGTTCAATTCCCATGCCAGTGATTTCAGAATCTCGACCTCTATATAAAAAAAATAGTGTCTTCAATTTCTTGCTGAACTTCAACATTGACAATCTCTGCGTAGTCACCTTTCACAACGCCTTCATGATACATTCAGATCCAAAACCCAGTTAATATTAAAATCGATTTCATCATTCATAACCATACATTTGATTCAGAACTTCAGGCTTTCACACGGTTTCAATCAATCAAGTATCACAGTGTAAGTGAATTCAAAACCGTATTTCATTGATGTTCTTGCTACGCTGTTTATAACCAGTAGCTGTGGATTGATTTAATCGATCTCAAACTATCCTAATTGACCGTATTCATTTAATTTAGAAAACAATGTTGTTCATACCTGAATTTTTCATCACACATTAAATTTCCAATGCTGCTCAGAAATTGTTGTTTCTCAAAACCAGAATTGGATTGCTTTGAAGCTAAATTATAGAGGCTTTTAAATTGATTTAACCCAGAAAATTAACGCTCTTTTCTCACACAGGCATTCTGCACCAAAGTTTGAAAACGCTTCTCTATATCGATTTATCAGTGCTATACACAAACAAAGATTGGATTCCAACAACATATAATTCAATATATCTTCAAAGTTCAGAGATTAACTTACTGCGTCCCTCAGACATCAGCAATTCTTGTAAAAATCAGATTCAGTAATGATTTCTTCAAATCGAATTTCAATAACCCTTTATGCAATGAATTCCATATATATGTTCCAGAATTAAAACAAGAATTGTGCGTCTTTCAACTAGTGATTACAGAAGTCAATTTACACCCAATTTCTCCTTGTATTGAATCGATCTAAATTGTGATCGATTTACCCAGTTTCACACTTGAAATTAATGCACCATCTCACACAGTCAATCAATCACCAACCAAACTTAATTACACAACCCATAACTTAGAAATGAGATTTAATCTTCAGAAAATAAATTTCTGCATTAATACACATAGCACTTACATAACAATCTGTCTCCTTACTTGGCCTGATTTCCCAATTGTTTGCGCTTTTACAATCTGCTCGAAGGCATCCAAGCAGAAAACCTCTCACTCTCTCACTCCCACTAACTCAATGTATTTTTCTCTCAAAATCCCTTCCTATTTATACAATTTTTAAAAATCTTTTAATTAAATGCTCAATCCCTTCAATTCCTCAACAAACCCCTAAATCTCTCAACATCCCTAAAGGATAGATCTTTATCCCTAAAACCCTTCAACTAATTCTAATTATCTTAAGGCTAATTTCTCTCATGTTTCTAGTTGGTTGGAGACATTTACAAATTCTCACAAATAATTAATTAAAAACATAATTAATCACTCAAAACTAATATTAATATTTACATGGAATTTATAAATTCTCAAAAATATGAGACCCCTATTTCTACTAAAATACAATGATAATATTGTGTTGGATGCTCCTGCATCATTAAGTATCTCTGACCATCATTGATGAGCATTGCAAAATCATCAATATGGACACCTCGGCTCGTCGGTGCTTCCACGATAAGAGGCAAAAGGTAATGAACCATCCTATGGACCAACCACCATCTGTTGGATATTTCTCTTTTGGCGATCCATTAGTTGCTAGGATGGAGGTCTAGATATTGAATGTGTTCAAAATTTGATCAAACTACTTGACCTTACTAACACACAAGAATTGATCTTTCGTACACTTCCAGTTTAAGAACCACCAACCCTCTTTATAACCAATAAAAAACACAAACACTAACCACCAAAATGTACAAAGACAAAATCAATGACTACTCTTTATTGATCTGTGTAAATCAGATCAAATATAATAATAATAACTTTTCATATTGGTATTTGTCATCAAATCTGCAGTGTTTGGATCTCGATCTCTGGATAAACAATACCAAAATATTTTATTAGTTCAGATTTAGAATGAGAAATGCCAACATTCCACATGCATGTCGCAACTATACATCTTGCACCATTTGATATTCTTGAGAACCACCATTGAAAACATGTAGACATTGTTGTCAATTGTAGATCCACACAATATCAAACCAAATATATATTGATCCAACTTCTTCACAAAGACATCTCCTCTTCTTTTACAAAGATTTGTCCACAATGGAGCATCACACAACAACAACAACACTGGATCTTCGTAATTCTCCTTTGCATGCGACTATCCACAATCCACACACAAACCAAATATTCACACAAACAATAAATCAAACACTATATTAAACTAATCTATGTACAAAGGAGTATCATGACTAAAATTGCATGATCTCGGCCCCTCTCATGAGAGAGTCAGGGTCAAACCAACTTTGATACCATGTTAGAAAAATAGAGAGATCAAAAAGCGATTACACACAACACAAAACACACACTATGATATCTCTTATTGATCACAATAGTTACACATATATAATATATAAATCTATGACTTCCGCATATCTAGATCATGACTACAACTCATATAGAGGAAACAACAACTTCTAGATTGACGCTTGGAAACTCACAATAACACATGGAAACATTACTTCCAATAATTTCAAATCTTAGTACAGTATTTCACCCAATACCATATTGATAGTAACACTTTTGTGACAATCTTTGTGGAAAGTAGTTTGAAGGATAGTTTCATTATATACCTAAGTTAATAACTACGTTAAGTTTGAATATTTTTTACAAAAGAAATTATTATTTTCATTATTTAAAATATTAATAACGAAAATGTTTAATTAAGCAAAGCATTATATAATGATTTAACCTTTGTGTTGTGGTCCAGCGCCTAGTCGAAAGTCGGGGTGTTGAGGGTAACAAGTGCAAGGAAGAAAAAAGGGAAAGATCCCAACCCCGTAGGACCCGACCCGAAATATGGGAGATTCTTGTCAGTGACTACTTGAGCCATGGTCTCCACTGATGTGGAGAGAGTAACGTATAAAAAATATTTTGATAAATGGGACAGTAGTTGTATGAGATGCATTTTATTTTAATTACTCTTTGAACACAACACGAATTTAGATTATACTTCGAGCATTTGTGCTTTGATCACATAGGGAAATTAGCGAATTATAATTGATTATTGGATTTATTTATGACGATTGTGTTGTGCCATATATATTAATGAGTTTTTTTTTTTCTTGTAGTATTATGCATGAAATTTTGAAATAATCATCATGCTTTTTTATTTTGGTTGAGAAATTTTGTAATGATATTTTTTACAAATTTCTAATAGTGGCAAGCATCCAGTCATTTTAAGTTCTAGATTCTTATTTGGTCTGACTCGAGTCGTAAGGCCTTGCATCAACAAAACTAAGTTGAAGTGTGTTGTATAATTGCCTAGATTCCCATTAGCGTTTGATAGTGAGAAAATTGGTGAAGAAAGCTCGGCGTAGAAAAAATCAATCAATATAAGTCTCTATTTTATTCATTGTGGGTAACATCGTGACAGTGGTTGGAGTTGGTTCTTCGAATTTTTATTTATGCCCAAATAAATCATAACGACATTCCAACCCCCACCTCATTTGTGGGTCTCATTTGTGGGTCTCATCAGTAGTCGGCCCTTCATTATATTTGAGTCCACGAAATTCAAGTTTATTCTGACCCTACCTTTTCATCATGGATCCATTTGTAGTCCACCAGTTGGCATATATTTCAGTCAACTGACGAGTAGTGACCTCGACTTAGATCGAGTCTGACTAACTTGCCAGGGATTCCTACAAGCTAGCTTTGCATAGAAGGGCGAATAAATTCCCTATTGTTTCAAAAGTCATTCAAGTTTTACTATTCTTGTATGGTCATAAGTGGTGTGTGGGCATTCCCTTGAAGGGTTAGGTTATTTTGGTAAGCAAAAAAGGGGTTAAAAAAAGTCTCCTCCATGTGAACAATAAAAAAAGTCAAAAAATTGACCAAAAAAATAGAATTTTTGTATGCTTCACGGATATCCTATTCAATAAACATTCACATTTCCCCTTGTGTGATATTCCTCTCATTAAATGTGTGATTTTGAAAGTCCACCAACTTAATATTAATGTGTGATCTAGATTGATACGTAGTCAGTACACTCAGTACACATGACTGCAACTGGTATTGCAAACGGCGACGAAAACATCATTGCACAATAAGACGCAAATGGTATTGCAAACGGCGACGGGCGATGAAAATATCATTGCACAATAAGACCCAAACCCTTTTAACTAATCAGAATGCAAAAGCAGTTGAAAAAAAAAAACTAGCTGAAGCCGAGAATAAGGAGCGGGTGCATGGAGGACGGATAAAAGAAGTTCCCATCTCAAACTGAAGACAGAGACATTGGAGCAAACAAAGCTGCACACTCCGCCACACCTCTATATACAAGCCTTAGAGCTTTAGCCCTATCTTTGGAAACCTAACCTGCTGCAGACCTCCTCATAGCAGCTGGACTCATAACAGCTGGATCCGGACGAGGTGATGGCTTCCGAAACAGGGATACCGGGCGAGATGAAGGGATGTAAGGAGCTGGTACAGGAAGGAATGCAAGTAAGAAAGCTAGAACTGGAAGGGACCCTAGGCGAGATGGCGGTGGTGGGAAGCTTATTCTGGGCCTCGATCCCTAATTGGGACCGGAAAGGATGCCGCGGGTGCTATTTCCCCCCTAGCCCTTGATTCTACTGGTGCGGGATCCATATCTGTATCATTTCATTTTTGAAAATTCAGTAGTAGTCTTTAGGTACTAATAAGTTGCAGAAGCTAGATCTCAATCTTGAACTACTTATGAAATAGAGAAACCGGTTATGGGTCAGCTCACTCTGAATAATGAACCGAATTGGTAACTCCCCTGGATGCTCGCTTTGTTGGGGCTCCCGATGGAGAGAACTCCTCCCTATAGGCACCACGCTCTTGCTATGAAGCACCTAAAATGATAGGGGATCGAAGCGAAGGATATATCAATCTTATGATGACAGACAATGATTAGGTCATTTATTATGGTCAATCGATCACCTGACTAGATGACAAAGTGAAGTGCACCCGTTGCTTTCTATTTTGCTAAAACTTGCCTTTACCATGTCTTATTGTATCCGAAAGGTACTGGTGGCGGGGTTTACTAATGGTGATGGTTCAATTTGAGACCTGGGAACTGGTGAAAAGTAAAGAACTTCACCTGAGCTCAGTAAAGGTGTGGGTGCTACAACCCTTGCTTTATTCGATGCCTCTACGGGTGCTATTAGTGCCTCTGCCTTTCTCATCTTGGCTGCTTTTGCTTCCACGGTCTCTGCCTCCATTTATAGCTTGGATGCTGCCGGCTATGATATCTATCACAAGCAATGGGTTTCACTATTCACTTTGGATCACCTTATTAGGAGAAACTAAGCTCTTTGATTGCCATGTATAGTTTGGGTGTACATTACAAGCCACTGATCTCTGTATCATGTCCATGGAATCTGTTGTAATATATATATAACCAACCACCTATCGTAGTAAGTGTGTCGCTATCCCTTGTTCCCATAACATATGCTCACCGGTCTATCTAACCCTTCTACTCGGTCATGGTTGTATAACAGTAGTCCGTCTAAGTAGATCCATGGGATTAGTAGTACCATATATGCCTAATTTCCCTAATTGAGTGTGGTAGTTAACCGATGAATATGGAGAATACCATATGAATAAGGAGCCACTGTTGTGGCGGTAGTTCCTACCGGTAAACAGAACATTTTGGTCAGTTATTATCATGAGATTTAAATTGCCTTGGTGACAGTGAGATATCTTAATGTCAATCATGAGAGATTATCTAACCTCCTATGATAACGACAAATGACAAATTCATAAAATGATAATGACCAAATATAAGTGCAGGATAAATGTCTAACTGGACCCTCAAAACATGTACAGCCTAAACATTAAAAACAGATAACATTGGTTTTGAAGCATAAGCACTGGCAGTAGAATCCAAATTCAAAATATAATCCAGTTGCTGTTTATCAAAATCGTTATGTGATTTTTGTTCCAAAATACATTTATGTCAAGTCAAAGAAATCCCACTTTATAAGCTGGATAAAGAAGTATTCTGTCACTACAATGTCAAATTTTCTGCGGCAACATTTTTGGCAATTACAGCACTTCATTCCAAGTCTCCACGTTTCAAAAATTTCAGTTGAAGGGGATCCCATGGAATTTGCAGAAATTTATGCTTCTTTATAACAGCTTAGCTGCTGAATTTTAACAATACCATTCCCAGACTTTCCTAGAATGGCTGCAACTGCGCGTTCAGGTATTACAACTTCAACTGTAGTTTTTGTGATAAGCCCACCAGCGGCTCTGACACTGCCAAAGATGATATACAATGTCAGGGACATTAGTACAAAAATGATAATCAGCAAGATATTAACGCGGGCTTTAATCGCCAAAAAGGGATATACCATGAGCAGATTATGTTAAGCTAAAATAAAGAAATCAGGTATATTTGCATAGGGATTTTGAATTTGGATGACAATTATCTTACCATAAAATCTGTTCATTGGCATATTAACGAAATAAAGGTTTGTTGTTGACAATGGATGTTTGAATCAAGCATTGGGCTGCATTTGTTTGCTCTGGAGTGCCTGAAATTTCAACCACTGCTTCAGATGTTCCTGGTCTAACTTCAAGAAGATTAACTTTGGCACGAGAAATCTGAACATACAAAGAAAACATGATCAATAAAGGGTCTTCATAGCAAGGTATCAACAATCGAGCTTGAATTACTAGCCATTTAACACATTGTTATTTCCTCTAGCATTGAAGCCAAATTTATCGTTAATCTCATACTGCTGCCATGTTATCTCATTGCGGCAAAACAATATTCAAAATAGAAAACCCATAAGGTATACAGGAACCAGTATGTGACAACAGTTTTAAATATACAGAACAGGTCCCGTCAAAAATTGATCCACTACAAAATTATGAAAATGACAGAAACTCCCATTTGCTAAAATTCTGAAATTGAAACATGATGCATTGAAGCATAGTAGAGCAGAAATAATGTCGAATAGTTGATAACAGTCGTCAAAGACTGAAAAAACCTTGTTTTAATCAACAATGGATGAAAATAAATAAAAATGTTTAAACAAAGCTGACCTTTGATGACCATGGGGCTGGTGAAGACTGCATAGTCAGATAGCTTGATGATGAATGACCACAACCTTGAAACGGGATGCTAGAAGATAAAGATCTACCAGGAGAGCGGTGTTCAAACCTTGTTCTAATACTTAATGGTGCCATAGACGAAGAAACCATAGCACCAGTACTGGACTTTTCATGGTTTAAATTTTCCCGCAGTCTTGAAGTTATCTGAACTAAAGCTTCTCGTGCAACCCTTATATCACGTACAATGTGCCAAAAGCTTGTTTAACATTAAAAAGAGTATTTGATTGACTAAAGCTGTATAAGAGTAAAACACATCCCTAACATGACTTGTTCCAGCTTTCCAATCTTGACGAGATCTCTTTTAATTTGCAAAAACAATTTATTAGAAAGTGAGTATTGTATATACCTGAACCAACTGATCAGTTTCCAAAGCACACCGAGGAAGGTCTTCTCTTTGTAATATTCTAATATTGGCAGCTGTTGTGTGCCTCATTTCAGAACTCACTGCACCACCCCTGCCAATTAGACAACAAAATTTCAAAATAAGATCAAGCTGCTCAAAGGTACTTTATCACATGCAAGTTCCTCATGGCAAAGTGTTTCTAGTGGCTACTGAAGGTTGTAAATTAAGCAATCCTATTACTGGTTACAGATCTGTCATTATCAAATGACAGAAGGTTGCACCAAGATGGCAATGACACAATGGGCATGAGATTGGGGACTGCTACTTTGTCTCTGGCTTAGTTCTACTTCGTAAGTTTAGAAGGTTTAAAGAAGGGCAGCTTTTAAGAGTTCAGAATAATAACTGTAAAACTAATCCTGTGTTCTCTAATCTTTGGCATCTAATGTGCGCAAATGCGACAGCGTTAAACTGTATCTGCCATCAAACGTCACATTCACCCTAACTAGCTAAACATGACAATGCAGAAGGAGAGATCAAAACCGTGAGGCTACAAACTCATAAACTTCTGAAATAAGGCTTGCAGTGCCTGCTTTTCAATGAGATCTAATACAAACATTGGCCCAAAATATTCCACAGTGCTGAGGATGTAGGCAATTATGAGATGCTCATTGTCTTAGTATACAACAAAGGGGCAAAATGGTGCAAGAAAATGCAAACAACCGACTAGAAATTCTAGGCACGGGTTTCATAAAAACCTTTAAGTCCCCTTGCCCAAGTACTCCAAAGGTAGCTTCTCCATACACGACATTCTGTGTGAAGTGGGCTTCAAATCATATAAAAAATGAAATGGGTTGAGATAAACTTACTACTCTGAAATCCAGCATTGAGTCCGAGCAAGAATACCAATGGAATGAGTGGAAGCTACCCGAAATGTATATCGGCCATTCTATCCTTCGTGCTTTGTAGATTGGAAACCATGTGACCATTCTTCAGATTGTAAATTGGAAACCATGTCAGCACTCTTCAGATATATGGCATATTCAGATGGTCTCTGGGATAAATTCTTTCCTGGTAGTGTTACCAGATTTTATGCAAAGCAGTTACCCTGTAGCATTCGTTTCGAAAATATAACTCTACGTTTGACTTTGAATCAGATGTGTTTAGGAACATGCAAAAAATTTAAGCAAATTGTACAGCTAACAGTAAACAGAAACATAGGTAAAATAAAACAAAACCTTTCCACCCCAAAACTTTGGTTCGACTTAGGTTATAATGCTATTATAATGAAAAATCACGTCGGTCAAACAACGGTCAGCGATCGATCGCATATAGTCCCAGGCAGGGACTAATAATACCAAATGCATTATGCCATAATTCCATTTTCAAACAACATATATTCATTTTAAAGTCCATATAGTTTGGTGCTATTTATAAAGTCTAGCTTTAAGCATGTTGCAGAATGCGTTCCATCTGAAATACAGGACAGAAACAGAAACAGTACAAACAGTCATGCATAAAGACTTTCCAGCCTTATTTCCTGAATCGTTACCTACATTACGCAAGAAACAAAAACTAACATAGCATTCAGCCATAACATAGGAAGAAACAGAAATGAGTAACCGATTCAATATACAATTTGTCATTTAACTTGAGTGGATAATAAGTGCCATGTTTAATCAATCTATGGAACCTTTGGTGTTTTCATTTAGCAGCTGTAGATACAAAATTATTGCTCATCTGATGTTGCATTTGCTGTATTCAATGATATAATTTAAACCAAACATGGTACTTTTTAAGATGGAGCAAAAATATAAATACAAAAGGTGGCAAGACAATGTCTGGTTGTCAAGCTTGAAGCATGATGCAGAATGCGTTCCATTCGAGATACAGAACAGAAACAGAAACAGTACAAACACAGATGCATAAAGACTTTCTAGCCTTTTTTCCTGAACCGTTGCGTTACATTTTCTTTGTAAATGAGTCAAAATTGCAAGTCAAATACTTGTATTACAGTAAGAGCATAATATGAAGAAACATATTCATATCACTTTTGCATTTGTTGTGTACGTGAAGGCCGCCATGTTCCTGGATTTTGTAATCTGTATAACAAATAGTTAGTTAGAATAAAATGATAACATTGTAAATTGAAGAGAGGACATATTTGAGACAAAACATGTTAAGGCATATGTTGATGTACCTTCCATTTGTTAGTTGACATGTAATAGCTCACTATCTTCATTGAGTGTGAACTTGCTCTGAATTTTGAAGTCACGTAACATGTAAACAGTGGTAGCTTTCTGTTGCAAATATGTTTCATATGACATTACTTTTAAATCAGGAAGTAAGTCATGTAATAAGGGCTGCCTGATAATGCACTGGACAAAGTTATTTGTAATGGATTATATTACAGCGTTTATACAATGCTTGTAGAGGAAAGGGCAATTATCATTGCATTGTGAACATAAAATTGTTGCATTGGCTATCGCTATGGATGAATTCACTAGGGAGTTACAAATTGCACAAACAGGTTCGAAAGGAGTTGAATATGGATTTGTTGCGATCAGAATACCTTCGACCTGTTTATAAAACATTCAAACGTTAATTTACATTATTACATGGCAAATGCAAAGGCAGTAAAAACATTATTATTGCTATACTTACAGCATAGGTAGATGTAGTTAGTTTTCTGAGATTGTTCAGTGCATCTGTGTTAAGTTCAGTCATGAATGTTGACTTTGATGCTCTGAATATTGTTTCTTTTGTGTTTACCTTTTTTGTTAAATTTTTGAAAAGGATGAGCGGAAAGTGTCCTTTTTGCAATTGTTTTTCCATTGAAAGGAAAAATTGTTCATATGTGTCAAACAGTTGCAACTGCAAAAGAGAAATTGTTATCTATTGAAAAATACGAAAAGTAATATGCAAATACATTGTTCGTATGCATTGAAAAATTGCAATTGCAACAGACAAATTACAAAAACTATAGACAAATTACAACAACTATATATTGAAGTGATGCATGTTATCTACTGAAAATTAGCAATAAGTAACATGCGAATACATACAGTTGCATTGTCATTTTCAGAATCTCCATCTTTGATATGGAGTATGTAATGCAATCCAACTCGTTTGGCAAGTGTAACGGCTGCAGCGATTGTGCCAATTGGGTACATTTCTTTTTTGTTTGCAAATTGCCTAATGGTTGTATTGGGAATGAAGCAATATTCTTTGCAAACTTCAGGTACAGTTTCTATGATACTTGATTCATTAAGCAAAATTATTTTGTCACAGTCACCGCGATCATAAACAGTTTTAGGCAATATCCTGAAATTTGTAACTGAGATGTTGTTGCCTTGCAAAATTTTCTGTTCATGTCGCTCCACTAAATGTGCAGGTACACTCAACGTTATAGTCATCATTCCTTGAGCATCTGTCAAATCAGCTCGTAATACTTGACGTGATTTGTTTGCTTTATCAAGGAATGCAGTATAGACAACCATTATGTCTCCAACAAATAGCTGCCCAATTTTACGACTATTGAGATCTTCAATTGATACTTTAATTGGCAGTATCTGTTTTTGCCTATTAAAATTTCTTAGTTAGAAATTGCTATAAACATTTGTACAATAGTATGTTTCTCCTAAAAACTAAATAAGTAGAAATAGATTAGAGTGTTGTGTTTCATATGCATACCTTTTTGATGTATCATTTTGTACATTTGTTGAATCAAGTTTTGTTGTGATTGTTTCAGTTGGACTAACACAAGCAAACGCACAGTTCAATATGATGTGGATATTATCACATGTATTTTGTGATAAGCAATCAATAAAGAAATTGTGATATGTAACTTGTACATGTCTTCTTGCTGCATTGTTTGGGGGGACTTACTTCTAGTGCTTTCTTCACTCGTCCAAGATTTTCTAATTTATATACATTTAAATATAGATATGTAAAAAGAGAAGATATATATAGTAAACATTAATATTTTAAATAGAAAATAGCATATTTGTATAGTTGTCATACATACCTTTTCAAAGCAAGTGGTTGGTTTGCCTTTTCTAATTGAGTTATGCGCTCTATTTCTTCAATTGTTTGTTTTCCTTTTTCAGGATTTATGCTATGTTATAGAATAGCAACATATATTTAGTTCAATTTGAAAGAGCATATAGAAGTAAAGAGTTAACAAGAACATTAAAACCATAGAACCATACATATGTAAAGATAGAATGCATATATAGTAAACATTAATATTCTAAATACAAATTGGCATATTTGTATAGTTGTCATAGACATACCTTAGTGAACATTATTATTCTAAATACAAATTAGCATATTTGTATAGTTGTCATAGACATACCTTTGCAAAACAAGTGGTTGGCTTGCCCTTTCTAATTGGGTTATGCATTCTATTTCTTCAATTGTTTCTTTTCCTCTTTGAAGATTTAGGCTATGTTATAGAATAGTAACATATATTTAGTGCAAATTAGAAGTAAAAAGTGAACAAGAACATTAAAACCATAGAACCATACATATGTAAAAATAGAATGCATATATAGTAAACATTAATATTCTAAATACAAATTAGCATATTTGTGTAGTTCTCATAGACATACCTTTGCAAAACAAGTGGTTGGCTTGCGCTTTCTAATTGGCTTATGCATTCTATTTCTTCAATTGTTTCATTTCCTTTTTCAAGATTTATGCTATGTTATAGAATAGTAAGACATATTTAGTGCAAGCCAAAAGAACATATAAAAGTAAAAGTTGAACAAGAACAGAAGATCCATAGGAAAGGAAAGGCAAGAAGAATATACTATGTTTGTTTATGTTCCATGTTGTTGTTCTTTTTTCTTGGTCGTTCTGTTCAATTGAAAAAGGTTTTACTAGCAGAATCTGCATCCATAAATAGATGAGGTCATATCTGCAAATTTATGATAGGATACTTGTGTTGGTTAATTGAAAAGGGTGTCTTTGGCATAACTTGCATTGATGAATACACGACGCCATATATGTAAATGTACAATAGAATGCATAGTATGTATGCTGTTATCATTTCGTTTAGTACAAAAAGAATATTGTAATATGCTTTAGTAAAATAGAAATGGTAAAACCAATGAGGTATTGCAAAAATGTCAAAATTTGCAATTTTGTAAACTGTTTCATGTGTATATCATAGCTGAAGGACAAGAGATATTGTATCATGGTCAGACCAATATGTATCCAATACGAAAATTCTATATTTTATATTAGCTAGATTTGCCCAAACATGGTCAATCAATGATTTATGCATGCTATTAGTTTTGTCAACTAGGAAATGAAGATTGTAGTTTTGCATGTAGGTTTCTAGCTGCTTTGTTTTTTGATTGCAATGTACCATATCAATATTGAAGTCCCCTAATATAACTATGATATTGTTTAGATCTAAGTGGCATAAAGCTTTTGCAATGACATTGAGGATATTGTTTAGATTTGCATATGGCGATGCATATATATTGAGTATTGCAATTTGTAATGTGTGAACTTTTATTTTTGCGAGCAATGCTTCTACAAAGCAGTCTTCAAAATGGGTATGTTCAAGGATAATGATATTTTTATTTATCAATATCATTACTCCATGCTTAATGCAACTTGAGATGCAATTGAAATTTTTGAAATATTCATTTTCCATACACAGCGACATATGTGTTTCTTGTAAGCATAAGATATCAGATTGCATTGTGTCATAATCATTGCATACGTCAGTAAGATGTGCATGAAGATTACGAGTGTTCAATGAAAGAATAAAGATGGATCGAAATGATTGTATTGATGAAGAGTCATATTCTAATTGCCATTTTGCAGTGGTTTGCAAACGTTGCATTTCACAATTTACTTTTTGCTTGACCTTAAAATTATTGTGTTTAAGAGGATTAAGCAAATACAATGATTCTATGTTTCTGACACGTGATAGTGCTGTGTATACTAGGCCATGCACTTGTACTCCAGTAGGGTCGAATGCAAGCCTATCCAAGGTTAAGCCTTGTGATCTATGTATTGTGTGTGCACATGCAAGTTGAATTGGAAATTGTTTCCGTATTTTCAATGGGGCCATCTTTGATGTCATAGGCATTGCTTTTGATATTCGCAATATTGGTGTCCAATCATGTGCTATGTCTAAAGTATACAAATGAGCTAGTTTTCTAGATTGTCGGACACCAATATTAGGGTCATGGAACTTAATCCATAGAACATCGACCTTATCTGTATGGGTATATGCTTTAACTATTCCATCTGCACCATTCACTAGCCCATCTGGTGCATCATAATTGCAAGCATACATTTCAACTAACATGTTCAACTTTATCAGAAGGTGCGGAGGCAAAATAGCTGTATGTTGATGGGTTGGGAAATTGCCGTTATTCTCCTCATTTTCATCAATTGCATTAATTAAAATTTCTTTGCCAGGCATCAGCATTAACATTTTCTTGTTATGCATTGCAACATCTTTGTTTTTGTAAAATAAATAGGGAAATGTCGGATCATTTGGTACAGGGCGCATGCAACTTGTATTCATATATGTTATATCATCAGATGTTTGACAATTTGTTCGCATTCTATTTAACACTGATATGAATCTCTTATTTGTTTGTCGCATAGTCATATGCAATTGGAAGCACTTGACATTATCCTTCCAGAAATCATGTGTTATTGTTTGATTGTTGATTCTTGGTTGTTCAAAAATAAGAGAGTCTTGAATAGGTTGTGCTTGATAGAAATCACCACAAAATATGATGTCAATGTTCCCAAAGTATTTCGTTTGGACATGTTTTATGTTTCTGAATCTATTGTCAATAGAATATAAGAACCGACTTCCAATCATCGAGATCTCATCTATGAAAGCTAGCTGCAATTCTTGATATAGCTTTGATAAGTTGTCCAATACTTCTTTGCTCAGTGAGAACAGTTGAGACTTGTTAAAAGGCATTAGCAATGCAGAATGGATTGTTGTTCCACCTGCATTATATGCAGCTTTTCCTGTGTATGCTAATATTAGACCTTTTGGTTTCATAGGATCAGTTGTGTTTTGTGAATCATAAATTCGTATAAGCATTTGGAAAATCGCTTTTGTTGTGAGTGTTTTACCTACACCTGCTCCACCTGTAATAAAAAGGTAAATTGGTTCCTTGGGGTTTTTTTTTTTTTAATTGCAATGTCTTTTACAATTGCTTGTTGCTCTTTGTTCAAGATTCTTCTAAGTTTGTAATATTCATTGTTCTCCATTAAAAATGGATGGGCAGTAATTTGAAATCCAAGATTGATTTTTTTCTTCATTTCAAATTGTTTTGGAAATTGCAAGTCCGATTGCAGATCATATTCCTCATAATGGGAACTGTTCTCTTGGTTTCGCATATTCATTTGGTTAGTATTCAAAGAACTAATTTGCTCATTTGTTGCAGTCTCTAAATCACCCCATGTTGGATTGATGTTATATGTAAATTTGGCTTCATTGGCTTGAATTGTTTTTTCATGTAATGTATATGCAGAGAACCATGTAGGCAATTCTTGTTTCAATGTATTTTCACAATTTTCAAATGGCATATATAATAATAATTTCTCTCGACAGAAGTTTTCAATATCACTGTGTTTGTTATATTTGACAAATCATATAACATTTAGTTTTTTCCTTTTAGATATGGGTGTGCCATCTTTCTTGTAATTTGATACAAATTCTGCAAGGCAGATTTTGCTAATGGAACTTGGCCGTCCAATGTAGTAGTCAACAATGGAATGGCACATAACATCTTCTGAATCGTCAGGTTCTTGTTTCAAAAGAATAGGCGGTTTAAGCATAAATGTGCGTTCATCAACTGGAGATGTGTTTACAAATATACATTCCCTTGAACTACAACTCAATGGCAATGAAAGTGCTATATGCACTGCTTGTTGAGCTGACATTTGCTGTAGATTGAGTAATGTATTTCCAAGTTTACGAATCATTTGCATAGCATCAATTTCATCTTTCTAATGCTCTTTGCGTATTCTTCTAAATGCATTTGTCATAGACTTGTCAATTTTGGTCATATATGAACTACAATATGACGCTGCGGCATATGCATTTAGCACAAATTGTGCATCTGTATTTGCATTCCATAAAGTAGGCATAGTCTTTGCAAAACTGTTATTCCAAATGTGAGAAGGTTTTCGTTTCAGGAAAATTGTTGGTTGCTTTATTATATGTTGTAATAGTTCTATGTACTCATTTTCTAGTAGCCCTATTTCTAGGAGGAAATTGTCATGTGTTATTGAATCATTGTAGTTTGTTTGCTCCAAGAATGCAAAAAGCGATATTGATTTCTCTACGATTTTTTTATTTTGTGCATTGGTTGGTTCAATGATCATTGTTGATTTCATTGGTGGCATGGGGAAGTTGTATCTGCAATTTGAATTTTTTCGCTTCTTACAACTTTTTGTATGGTGATGTTTATGCAATTTAGCAACATCTGGCTCCAAATGATCTGTATTACAAGTTATGTAATTGTCAAGAAACCTCTCAATTTCTGTATTGCTTTGTTTTCCATATATTGGAGCATTCTCTATCCATAACAGTCCATGTTCATGTTCAGTTCCTCTATTTTGGAATTCTGTTACGAAATAGTAATCAGATATTTTTCCAAAGAATGTAGTATCTTGACATATCAATCGCTTTATAGCATTAATTCTATGTCTATAGTATTGGCTACATGTGACTGGATATTTTCTTATAAGGTAGTCAATGTCATCATCTTCTAATATTTCAATAGCATTTTTATTTGCTTTATTTCTAAACAATGTGACGAGTGTATCTACTAATGGTTTCCATTGATGTTTTGCACTTGTGAATGTCACAAAGAAAGTTGGAGGCCCCAATTGTCGTATAATTGCAAATATGTTTTTCTTAATTTGTTCCAAATGATCAGAAGATATGCGAATGTTTTTGAAATCTATGTATCCAATGTCAGATTTCAATAACTTTTCCAAATTTGCTCGATACTTGACATCTTTTGCTAATATTTTCCTGCCTTTTAGTTGTCCTTTTCTTATTCGTACCCATATGCAAGAAAGCACTTTATCAATTATTATTCGCATTGTCTTGAAAAACAAATTTGTTGTATGATATTGGAAGTCACCACTTGCTTATAACAATTCCCATTGTACATTTTTTTGGTAACTAAACCTATTTGTGATGTCATGATCACGTGCATTGCCATAAAATAATGTTGGAAAGTTCATTTCTTCTGCATATTTGTCCTTGAAAATTCCTAATGGTCGTTGTCCTTCAGCAGGTGCCAATTCAATAATCTTGTCTTGCAAATCGTAGATGCGTTGTGATTCTATTAATCCATGCACCAATGTTTCAGTAGGTGTTTCGTTATTTGCATCACTGTCTGTATCACTTTCATTGTCACTGTTTGAATTTTGTACAATGTATTCATTATTCTCTTGTAAAACATGGGCCCAATTCTCATTTATACAAATGTTGTTAGCTTTATAAAGACTTCTAGAACATAGTTCGTTCAATGCTTTCATGACAATAATTGGACGTACTTTACCTGTTTGGTATGCATTTTTGTATTGCAATCGTCTTTTTAATGCAACTGCAATTGTCATTGTATCACTTAGATATTGTGGCAATGCTTTTTGCACAATGTCCATATGAACTGGTACATTGATAATTGATCCTGTTAAGCCAATTTGTGATCATCTATGTCCCCATTGTCTGATTTGTGCAAATGCAATTCTCAATGACACAAGTCTTTCTTCTAGGTCTGAAAGTATATTTACAGTTGGCAATGGAATGTTACGTCTTATTTGTTCAGGTGTTGCAAATTGTGGTAGCTTTCCATTCTTGAGTGCTTTTTTGCAAGGAACACATATGTTTTCATTGCTAAAGGTCCTATTGTTCAACGTCAAATTTATATGCTTTTCTTGCAAATCTATAGTGAAGAATCTAATATTTTTTGCAAAATGCAATTTGGTACAAACTGCACATGTATTCCTAGGTGTGTCTTCAACTTTTTCCATATAAATTTGTATTGCATTTTTCTTGCTTGTAATTCTTGACTTCTTATTAGAAAATGGTTTTTTGCATATGTCATTGCATTTGCGTTTTGTACGTATGAATTGCTTTAGCTTGTGATAATTCAGCCTACGATCCTTAGTTGGTTGCATTTGTTCTAAATGACATGCTATCTCAAATGCAATATTATTGCTAAAATGTACTTGAGATATACATTGCTCTTTTTCTAGTATATGCTTATGATGCAATTGATTACAAACGTTGTTTACATCCATGTGCACTTGTTGAGAATTGTGAACATATTTTTGTATCATTGCGTGGTAGTGAATATGTGATGTATTTGTCCTTAATGACATGATGTTAACAATATCATTGCATCTCGAATAAGTGGAACTGTAATTGACAAAGTTATTAGCAACAGAGGACCATACTTGGATATTGACTTTGAATATCACAGATATCCATTGCAGACAGAATGGTTCGCCTTCCACCTGTCCTTTCTCATATGGCATTGCCATAATTATGAGATATTGTTGCCAGTTGCTATTCATTGTATAGTGTATCACATCAACTACTAGGTATTGCTCTAAATAATGCAATGCCTCTCGATTCTTATGCATAAGTGCATTGCAAAAATATTGCACAATGTAAAGTCGCAAACACTCTGCATCGAATTCTGTTGCTACTAAATAGCAAATTGCATTAAAGAGACTATCACCACAATTAGATGTCACTTGCTTTGCAATTGTTAGTTCATTTAAAAGCATATTATTTGCAATATGCATCCAGTGGCTTTCAATATCTTTGCAAATAGGTGACAGGTAGATATTAGACTGGTTGCAAATGCATATTGGAAACTTTTGGTAAACCAATGGTTCATAATGACCACTAACAGGATTTGCATCATGAAAGAGAATGCAATATGGAATTGCATTTTCATGTGGATTAAAAAGCAAATATCTTGTTTTTCTTGTCAATGACCAAACTGCAATTGATATATCTAGCCATTTA
Organism: Pinus tabuliformis; assembly: GCA_031772625.1. Lineage (NCBI taxonomy): Eukaryota > Viridiplantae > Streptophyta > Pinopsida > Pinales > Pinaceae > Pinus > Pinus tabuliformis. The sequence goes on from CM062820.1 coordinate 1,308,718,732, forward strand.
GCTAACCAATGTATGCAAAAGGTATCACCCCATAAACCTCGGTCAGACTCCTTTATATTTCTAGATGCAGAACAACGCATTTTATGAAGATATGTACCAATATCATTAACACCATGTAACTCGTATAGGAAGTCAGGTGCTAGTTCATACTCATATGACTATATTTCTTCAACGTCATTGTTCTTTAAGCAAAAAAGAAAGTGGTCTATTAACCCATTTCGCAGTTCATTTGAAGTATAACGAAAATGTAGAAGCATTTCGAATGAGTCAAATAGACAATCTCCTACAGTATATGAAAATGCATTTAGTCTAAAAAGACCATTTCTTTTTAATACAATATCAATGTTGTCAGGCAAAATGCATTGCAATCTGAATTTGTAATTGTCAACATCTATTATTTCTTCCATAATTTGCAATTGCTTACCAGAGTTGCCTTTTGCAATTGTCTTGTACAGCTTTGCAAAAAATATTGATCAAGTTAGCAAAAAGTGAAGATGATTGTTTTGAACAAAATATATATATATTAAAAAAATAGGCTATTGCATTATGTTGCTAAACAAATATCAAATTTCTAGCAAGAAGCCATATTTATAAATAACAAAGAAATTGGAAATGGAAACAATGCAAAGACATAATGAAAAAATGGAGCATAACTTTAAGAATATTTGTGCAAGTTAACAAAAGGAAGCAATGGAAAGACAAAATGAAAAAATGCACCATAACTTTAAGAATATTTCTGAAAGTTAACATCATTGTCAATTGCATTTGTGAAATAAAATAACTCTGAGGCTATTTATGAGTTTTACATAAGTGGTGCAGCAATTCAACTGTCAAAATATACAAAGTATTGTCTCCAATTGGTGCTAGGTTGCAAGTCCAAAATATTTCAAGGAAAAAAGTTTCCTCCTATTCGGTATGAGAGTATGGCTATACTATATGGATCTAAACAGAATTCAAGGATCAAGGAACCCAAACAGGGCATTGAGAAGCAGATACGAGTAGTGCATAAGCGTACTTCCATAAGGCTTGTCAAGAAGATCCATCATTATGTGATGTTGGAGGTATGATTCATATAAATGATCAACATGTAATATGTTCAAAGGACAGCTTTGGCAAACACACCAACAATCTGCCTGAGCAAATTGCCCCAAGACTGCTGCCGATTCTGGCACCTGAAAAAAGATGCCCAAAAATTACAGATCTTTGATGATTCATAAATTGTGGTGAATTGGATGAATGGAACAAATTCATTGGATAATTATAAATTTCAGCCTATATTTGAGGAGATTCAACTTGCTTGAACAGAGTATTTAACACATTATCTTTCAACATGTCTATAAAGAGAGGAACATGGAAACTGATGGACTGTCAAAAGCTAGATTACACTTGGAAGCACGAGCTTGGATCCTTCAAAAGAAAGTGGAAGGGCAGCTCATGGAATGTCTTGACACACCTTTCATATAATCATGGGACTGTTTAAATGTGAATATCTATATGTATATTTTTTTATGGGACTGTTTATGAACATATCTAGGAGCTAATTTTTTATGAGACAAAACTAGTTTCAAACCTGTGATATATGTTAGAATGACTATGATAGGGCTGTCATATTGACATTTTTGAAAATTGTTTATGAAGCAAGATATCTTCTCAGCCATACTTTTATCACTTCCTATGCTTAAGGATATCTCTATATGTATATTTTTTTATGGGACTGTTTATGAACATATCTAGGAGCTAATTTTTTATGAGACAAAACTGGTTTCAAACCTGTGATATATGTTAGAATGACTATGATAGGGCTGCCATATTGACATTTTTGAAAACTGTTTATGAAGCAAGATATCTTCTCAGCCATACTTTTATCACTTCCTATGCTTAAGGATATCTCTGAAATGCAGAAACACATATAGTAAATGTAATTTTGTTTTCATAATAAAATTATTTTTTCTCCCTGAGGAGAATAAGGTAGCCGAACATCATATCAGAACCAATCTGGTTATAACTAGCTAACATGAGATTTTAATCTAAGGGTTAAATAGACAAAATGTCTTCATACATCATTATACGCAGCTAGTTGGATGCATTACCCAACTTCTACTTGTTGGGATCATCTCAAACAAGACTTCCAGTGTAAATTGACATCTAACTTTAACGTGGTCAACTGTTTGTCTAACATTGTACCTTAAAGTTAAGATATACTTTACCAACATAAGATAGTACAAATCATTAGAATCGAGAATAATTTCTTAATTAATTATATGAAGTGCTCTGAAACTGGAAAGTTGAAACATATGCTAATTCAAGTTGTCTGCGGCATTGACCCCAATTAACATGATCGCAATACATCCACTTTGTCATGGATGATAAAAGTACAAAATGGTTATGCGGAATGACCCCTTCTCAACTACAGGGTTTACCCGGACTATGGCACAAATATGTATTTTGAAATAGCAGAATAATGTTGAGAAGTCATTTGGATGAACAGATAGAAGAAATAAATGCCTGTAAACGAAAGCGCAGTAAAAATCACTTATGGAAAGCAATTTCATTCTTGCATATATGGTACGAGGCCAAATAAAAAATACTCTTCCATTTGGAAGGAAACAATGATGGTACTCTTTGAGTGAGCAATAATATACACTATGCAAATCGCCTACAGTTATTAAAGGTCAAAGTGCAAACCAGAACAGGTGATGAAACTTATTTCGTTATACGAGTCATCTGTCAACTGTTACTTCCATTCTAAAACATAAGTAATATATCATTGTAAAGAGCACTGGCAGCAGAAGTCAATTCGAACCAAAAGCATAAAATCAGGACAGAATACAGGCATATCTATTATTATTTTTCAGTTGTTTCCCCTCAGTTGTTTCCCCTAAACCCTGGTTCCTTTAAATCCAAATACTGGTATTCTACATATTTTACGAATAAACCCAATTGCGTATGATTATACCTAATTGCTAGATGCTTTGAATCAAAATATTCTTATTGCTTTTGGAAGCATGCAAAATTAAGAAAAGCAATATTTAGCTACAGAAGTCTGGATATTTACCAATAAAACCAACTGCCTTTTATTATTAATAAAGGTACACATGGTCGAACAAAATACTTGAAAATTCAATGGCCTGAGCCTGCCATTTTCAGTTAGGAAGATGAAACTCTTATGCTCGGTGAAAGCAGATAACGCGGTTTTGCAGCAAACGCAGAGGAAACTCGTAGCTCGTTCCGCGTAGGGGTTAAACAGAACGCTCTCTCAGCTTCCACTAAAATGATAAACCCTAGGAACCATCCCCAAAACCCAAAGTGTGAAAAACATCCCCCTGCATCTGATATTCCGGTGATGATTCATGCCATGGCGAGAGAACAGTGGCATGTTAGTCCCACTAGATCGTTTGAATCAAAATATTCTTATTGCTTTTGGAAGCATGCAAAATTAACAAAAGCAATATTTAGCTACAGAAGTCTGGATATTTACCAATAAAACCAACTGCGTTTTATTATTAGTAAAGGCACATATGGTCGGACAAAACACTTGAAAATTCAACGGCCTGAGCCTGCGATTTTCACTTAGGAAAATGAAACTCTTATGCTCGGCGATTTTTCATTTGGCTTTGGCCAAAAACCCTAAATAAAACTCTTTTGAAGAGGAAACTCCCAGCTACTAAATTCAACGCCCTGAGCCTGCCATTTTCAGTTAGGATGGCTTTGGCCAAAAACCCTAAATAAACATTTTTAGCGAACAAATACCCAAATAAACACAACACCCATTCGCAATGGTTCCCCTAATTTACATTTGTGGATTTAACCACCAAAACTATTCGATATTCACAGTCGGCGACATGCATATCAAAGGAAGAGTTATTTCTCATTATAGGCTTTTGAAGACAGGACCCATGGCGATTCTTACCTGGACTTGAAAGCAGATAACGCGCTTTTGCAGCAAATGCAGAGGAAACTCGCAGCTCGTTCCGCGTAAGGGCTAAACAGAACGTTGTCTCAGCTTCCACTAAAATGATAAACCCTAGCCGATTCGACAACTCTTAAACAGGTCCAACCTGCAATAACACAACTAATTTCCGTTACCTCGATAATAAACACAACATCCATTCGCAATGGTTCCCCTAATTTACATTTGTACATTTAACCACCAAAACTATTCGATATTCATAGTCGGCGATTCTAACCTTGACCTGAAAGCAGATAACGCGCTTTTGCAGCAAATGCACAGGAAACTCGCAGGTCGTTCCGCAGAGAGAAGTTTGCCAAACTCGCAGCTTTGGCAGCTCGTTCCGCAGGGGTTAAACATAACGCTCTCCCAGCTACCACTAAAATGATAAACCCTACCATCTGCTTTTGCAGCAAATGCACAGGAAACTCGCAGGTCGTTCCGCAGAGGCTTTTGCAGCAAATGCACAGGAAACTCGCAGGTCGTTCCGCAGAGAGAAGTTTGCCAAACTCGCAGCTTTGGAAAACCGCAGCTTTGGCAGCTCGTTCCGCAGGGGTTAAACAGAACGCTCTCCCAGCTTCCACTAAAATGATAAACCCTAACATGCCGACACAACAGTGCCATGCTAGTCCCCAGGTGTACCACACTAACGTCAAACACTGAGCCGAAGCATGCCATCTGGTACCAGCCACTTAATTCCTCACAGACGCATTCACCTCGAACGATGCGAAGCCCGTAATAAGACCCCAAAACCTTTCCACCCCAAAACTTTGGTTCGACTTATGTTATAATGTTATTATAATGAAAAATCAGGTCGGTCAACCAACGGTCAGCAATCGATCGATCGCATATAGTCCCCGGCAGGGACTAAAAACTTACAACAATGTATATCGCGCAAAATTAGAGATAAAACCCTACCTACATTAATACAAATAAATATTCAAATTAGGATCGAGAAATATACAGTATAGGTGTTTTAGTTTTCAATCTTGCTTATTATAAAAAGAATTTTAATGTTATTTCAATGAAAAATTGAAGATATACCTTCGTTGTCAGTTTTTACTTTCAAATTTGAAAAAAGAGTTTCATCATTAATAGTTATTAATTATGTAATTAATTTCATTTGTAATTATTTTCTAATAGAGACACCCGTAACATACAAATGTATCATTATTAAAATCTAAACAACGACGATTCCAGATTTGAATTCCAATATAATTGAATGAGAGAAAAAATATATATAATCCAATACGGCTTAAATATCTATATTTTTTAAAACATTCAGGGAGTAACTGGACTATAAACCTAGAGTAACTGGGCTATAAACCTACATAATGGAAAAATTAAAAGCAATTTGATTGCAAGCAGACTCCGCTCGGCGAATATAACTAATTTATTATATTTTTACTTTCAGATTTTTTTGGAGCAGTTGGTCCCTAACAAATTGACAAAAAGCAATTAATAGAATAACATCGTACCTGCAACGAAGCCGAGGGTTCGAATTCCTTCTCGTCTAGACGGTATTCATGCATAACCCAGCTTGTGCGAGTACCATGAGGTGCACGCCCTGTGTAAAACACAAGCGTCTTCCAGTGGCCTTCCAGTAACCAGCTTCCGTCGCTCGGTTTGTTCTCAACCCGTTTGGATACTTCCTGTCCCTTGGGCTGAAAAAATACCATTCCAGATCTCTTCCAGGCAAAAAGGACTTCTCTGCGTATCAGAAGAAATACCAGGAGGAACTATTAAGAGAAAAAGATAATTAGAACATTGAAAGCATAAGGATTTTATTTGCAAAATCATTTAACAATAATTTCAAGCTTCAATCTAAATACTCATGAACCCTAATTTATTTAGATCTTCATGTGCAAAAACAGTTCAAACTACAAAAGATTGCCGCTCAATCTGTACCAAGAATCACAGTTTCACTCGAAAAGAAGAAAAAAGAAACCCTACAACAGTGTACCAATGGTTTCTTCAGCTAAAGCTGGCAAGACTTCGCTCAATTCGTATAAATTTCCACCGATCTGAATTGTTCTAAAGTTTTGAACAGCCACGGAAACGCCGTAGAAACTTCTAGATCTTTGATACTTTTCGCCTTCGAAGAAACAGGACAGCTTGTGTAAAAATCCTCACACTCCCACCCAAAAACAAGAAATGTGCAAATGACGAAATTGGTTAACGAAGTCTCCACAAGGCCCTGGAAAAATACTTGCAGGTATTTATTCCTTTCTCCAAACCATAATACATTCCATTAAAAAGGCAATATGCGGCACATACATACTCCAGCTTAGTGATGTACCTATGTAGCCGTGGGAATGTACATCCGTCTGTGTTGAAAAGGACTCGCATGTCGTATGGCTCGGCATTACAGAAGGAATTTGAGATATTTTTGCTTTCTGAAAAGCTTTCTCTGCGCCGATCGAGTCAAAAGCGGTATGCGTCCCCAAAGCGTCACGACGAAACAATTAAAACAACAGTGCCATGCTAGTCCCCAGGTGTACCACACTAACGTCAAACACTGAGCCGAAGCATTCCATCTGGTACCAGCCACTTAATTCCTCACAGACGCATTCACCTCGAACGATGTGAAGCCCGTAATAAGACCCCAAAACCTTTCCACCCCAAAACTTTGGTTCGACTTAGGTTATAATGTTATTATAATGAAAAATCACGTCGGTCAACCAACGGTCAGCGATCGATCGATCGCATATAGTCCCCGGTAGGGACTAATAAGGGTAAGTAATCTCCATAATAAGATGATACATTGATTTGGTTTTGTAATGTGAACATTATAATTTCTCGTTTGATTTTTAGTCAACTAAAACTTAATTTTATGTTAATGCATTATCAAATGTGTTAAATGTGTTATATCCTATGAGCAGCAGGGATAGTAAGTTTCGTTTTAAGTATTGTAATTCAATCTTATTTTACTTTTTAAAACTTTGTGATGTGTTGCCTACCTAAAATATGGAAATGATTCGTATTTTGTATTATTAGTTATTCTTATTTTAAATAATTTGTATCCAGAACAATTCTAAACTTAGAACATAATAAAAGTTTTTGATTCAGGATATTAAAATGAGATGATAATTTATGTCCAGAGCAAATCTATACTAAGAACATAAATAAATAAAAATAAAAATAAAAATAAAAACAAAAAAATAAAATAAAATAAAATATGAGGATAGTAAATCCATTATTATAATCAGATCATAGAAAAATAGGTATAAAGGGACAATTGTTTTAAGAAGAGAAGAAAATTTCTAAGTTTTTTCTCCAACATTAGCAATGTTTATTTGATAAAGTTATGTATGGATGAAGGGAAAAGGAGGAAATTACACATTTCTAATGATAATGAATGACAACCTTGTAATCATAAACAACTTGGAATGAGGAGATGAATACAAAAGAGTTATAGAAGGACACTTAAAGTGAGTGAGTGGAGGTTTCCCAAACAAGTGTAAACAATCAAACAGAAGTAATATCCTATCCTAGAATAGGATGGAAAAGTTTTGTTTTGGGGAAGAATCATGGTAAAATGACCTAGCACTCTTGTAGTTTCTATGAATGAATAACCTTGTGGGAAATGGTTGAGAAATCACATAAGTATTTCCATAGAAGGACATGATGAGGATCACTATAAGTTCTAAATAAGGACAATGTCTATCATTGAGTAAACATTATCAATCCGCCAATGAAGACAGGATAATGTTGAAGTAGTTTAAGGAATTGTACGAAGAATGGGAACATTAGATTACAGTGGTAATAAACCCATGAATGTATTTATGATGGGAATAAAGGAGATAAAAATAGAAATTGGGAAGATTTTGCAAGAAGAAAAGGGAAAATGCCTTAGCATAAAGGTAATATTTCATGGAAGTCCAAGATTAGTGATAGTTGAGCAAGATGCTAATGTGAATAACAAAAATATGAAAATTTAGGATTGGTGTAGCTAATTAAAGCTCATACGATTATTTAAGATGTATAACATTAAAGTGTGAAGGGAACTGTGAAAATGTAATAATGTATAGGACTAATTTATGAAATAATACGAAGGGGCCTCTGTCTCTCTCAAGGGGAAAGTTCTCTTAAGGGTATTGATGAGTGGATTGAGAAACATGATTGGTAAGGGTCACAATGATGACCTATATAATTTAAAAGTGTCAAGATAAGAAGTTGTGAACACTTGGAATTGGTGAGGAATGACAAGAAATAAATTAGGAAAATGTTTAAAGGTTTAGATGATCAAGGATAACTTTTAAGCAAAGGAAATAGACTATGAATATTAATGAGAAAAATCCTAGCATGGAGTGTAAGAAGGAAGATTGATGGAAATTATATAACAAGGCCTTGATAAAAGAAGCATATAAACTAATAGGAGGTGAAATTGACCAATCTGCACTCATTAATTCATGAGTGGATTGGTGATATATTGATACTTCATATAAAAAAACTTATTAAATTAGTTGGTGCCATTAGTATTGAAAGAATTTATTGCTAAGCACACCAACCATATAAAACGTTTTGGTAGATGATAATGGTAGTAGTAGTTCAAGTGCTTCAAATTATAAACCAAAGATAATCTTCACAAGCCAAAAGTGAAAGGTAATAATTTGTATCCCAACTTGAAGAAGGGTAAATCTATAATAAATAGATCAAGTGATATTGATATGGGAACTTGATGAGATAAGAAAATCATTTTAAGGATGAAAAATGATAGTTACCTAGTTATGGATAAATCACCATGGATCAAGAAGCCCTTTGTGCAAGTGAATTAAGCTTGATAGAAAACTTAAACCATGATGACCTAGTATGAGGCTTAGAATGGGTAAGAAAAAGATATAAATTGAGGTAAAAAATAATGGATTTTAATAATTTAAGGGAAAATGGTAAGGTCAGTAATAGCCTAATGATGAATTTCATTAAATTTCCCAAGGCACCAATACATGACTAGATATTAAGGATCAAAATAATGAGGGTTACTTGAAAGTTTAATAGTGTACTTAATTAAGGGAAATGTGTGAAAACTTGAGCATATTGATGATATGACTATCCCTACCAAGAAAATTTACAACTTCCTTGTTGAAAAAATAGGAAGTGATGATCTAGCCATAATTGACGTACTAACTAAAATATGTCTGAAATGGATGTTCAATGATATTGTTCCATTACATGAAATAGATGGCATTCATTATTTAAGCATGTTAATAAAATTGATTGATGAATCATGATAAGAATGTTCATGGTTTAGTTTCTCTCCATGTGATGTGTTGAGATGATCATCATATTTATGATGTTAAGCTCTATTGTTATATTAACATGTGGTTATACTTATGATGTTGATGTAATGCTATATTTTTTATCAAATGTGTTAATGTTATAATATTATGATGGAATTTCATGATTTTATGGCATGTGATAGTTGCATGTAGTTTTAATGATGACATGTATTAAGATGACGTGCATGAGCATGTGATTCCTTACTATTCAAGATGTTGTGATAACAATGATGCTGTATTCTCATGATGGCATGTGGAATATTTTCTATGAGATGATGATGTCATAACTAATGCATTGGTTACACGTTCTAAGGTGATAACTAACAAGGAATCCACCAATGGGTCAAGAGAGTCATTTTACTTGATGATCTTGTGGGAGCCCATACCTATGAGGGAGAATATGTAACACCTTGTGAGCTAGGGACAAACTCAATCAATTACTTATGTTGGTGTTTCTTTTTCCTTGTATAGTTATTGATGGGATGTGGGACCATATTGAAAAGGTTGAGTGTCTAATATTGAAGTTGTGATGCCAAATTAAACAAGTGGGATGGAGTTGTGTCTGGGACTTGGATGCCTAAGGTTGTACCTGGTAGGAGTTTTGGAAGGAGTTTTGGTCAACCTTCAAGATGCCTAGGGTACGTGAGTACCATATGGGAAGCTTTCCTTGGAGCATATGACGTTTGAGCCTTACAGCTCTAGTATAGATTGATGGGGCTTTAAGTATGGTTCTGAAAGTTGGTAAAGAAGAGCTTGAGAGTAATTGTGTTTTCCCTGATGTTGTGATTATTATACTAGTTACAGTGGAGGGTGTTGGATAGGAGAGAATAAATAAAATAAATTCTAAGTTATATGATTAAACTTAACTTCAAGATGAAGTTCCTTGAAGAGGAGGAGTATGTAATGCATCATATTATCAAATTAATAACAAAAATATTAATATTAACAAAATAAATAATAAAAGTAAGAATAACAATAAATAAATAATAAAATGATTTGCATAATAAATAAATAAATGAAACTATTTTATAAAAAAATAAAATAGTAAAAATAGTAAGGGTAAATTTATGGAAAAAAATTCAAATTAATAAAAGTAAAATAATAACATAAGTAATTGTAAATTATGGAAAAAAAACTAAGTTAATAAAAACTTAAGCCAAACAAATAGAAATTGCATGATGAGACATGGATTATGTGCTTGAAGAATTTCCTTCCATTTTTGGAACAAGTTGTTCTATTTAATGGATGAGAATGAGGATATGAGGCATTATTTTCCTAGGAGAATTCTGGAATGGGAAGGATTCGCTGGAAGGGGTAGTTTATTGAGGGCTCAAGGTTGGCTAGTTGTATAAATAAATAGTTCAGTTGAGGCTATGGTTGGGTGGAGAGTTGTCCCCAACACGTTGTTACATCAGCAAGATCATAACAACTCAGTGTTAAATTAGATTTGATTAGATTAGATTTGGCATTGATCACCAAAGCCAGAAAGTAATATAAAGGAAAATCATGGGAAATGAATGTTAGAGGCAAGTCTAATGTTAAATTGTATTAACGTGAGGCATCACTAAGGAAAGATAGAAGTGTGAAGAAGAATCACTCATGTTACTATTATGGTAAGTTTGGACATTATGCTAAGGATTGTAGGAAAAAAAAGTTTTATGAGTCCAAATATACAAGACAGGTAGGAATTGTTTTGATAGAGATGTAGTAAGTGATGATCTCAAAAATCTCAAGGTTTTTTTTTTATTTTAGATGTAGTTATATTAACATAAATAGATAATTGTAATATATGGTTCATAAAATTCAGGTGATTCTATCTATATGACATGTCATAGAGATTGGTTTGAAACTTATCATGAGAAACTAATGGTGCAAACATCTATTTAGGTGATGACCGATGTCATGAAATAAAAGGTAATGGTGATGTATGTCTAGATTTTCCAAGTGGCCATGTGAAAAAAATCAAGAATGTCATAATGTAATATAAGCACCAACTTTAATCTCAGTTTCAACAATTACAAATCATGGTTTAAAAGTTGAATTTGTGAAGTTAGGTTGTCTTGTGAAGGACACATAGGATCACTACAAAGTTATAGTAGAAGGAATTAGAGTGGAAGGCCTCCACAAACTTGATGTCACTATTAAGGATCACCACGCATTGTTATCAACAACTATGTATACAAAAGAACTATGGAACATAAGGTATGGTCATCTAAATTTTAGATATCTCATTTTACTTCCAAAAAAAAAGAGATGGTCAACGATCTTCAATTTTCTATGAATGAACACATTGAATGTGATGGTTGCGCATTAGGAAAACAATATAGGAATGAGTTTCCTATAAGTAAAAATAAAAGGAAAAAGGAGATTTTTGAATGAATGCATATTTATCTGTGTGGGCCAATGCAAACTAATCACTTGGGGGAGATCCTTATTTTCTTATTTTCATTGATGATAGAACAATATTTACATGGGTTTATTTCATGAGGAATAAAAGTAATATATTTGAATATTTCTCAGTGTTTAAAAACACAGTAGAAAACAAGATAGGAAAACACATCAAGATCCTTAAGTCAAATAAAAGAGGAGAATATGCATCAAGGTATTTCATCAAATACTACAGGGACAACATAATTCAGAAACAATACACAGTTTCACATACTCCTTGCTAGAATGGTGTCATTGAGAGGAAAACTAGTACCTTGGTTGAATGTGCTTGAAACATAATTAAAGGTAAGAATCTTCCTAATGGTTTTTGGGATGAAGCAATAAGAAATAATTTGTATATAAAAATTAGAAGTTCGAACAAATTTTTAGAGCACAAAACTCCTTTTGAAGCACTCTATGGTTATAAACCAATTTTTAATCATTTAAGAATTTTTGGAAGCAAAGGATTTTCCCACATTACAACGGGAAGATAGTAGAACACTTGATGCAAATTCAATCAAATGTATCTTCATTAGTTATTGTGCTAACCGTAAGCTTACAAAATATATGATCCCATTAATCATTACGTTTTTGCAAGTAGAGATGTTATATTCATAAGTATGCATATGCGATTTAAAAAGAAGATGATCAAGATATGTGGAAACTTCCTAAAGAAGGCTTTGAAAGTGCAAAAATGGAAAAAATTGAATATCAATAAGATGATGTTGAAGATCAAAGTAGCATTGAAGCTACAAGCAAACAAAGTACACCAAGAAAGGGTGGAACAACTTTGCAAAGTAGTGAGACAATACAAATATCAATAAGACAAATCCATGCACCTATTACGTATAAAATTACACTATGGTGACCCAATTATGAATGTAGAATAACCTTTGAATTTTGAGCAAGAAATGGATCATAAGGAATGGATAAATTCCATGAAAGAGGAATATGACTCCTTAATGAAAATTTAAATTGGGAACTTACAGAATTTCCTGAATATAAAATTCCTATAGGTTCGAAATGGTTGTTCAAATCTAAGTTCAATGTTGAAGGTAGTATAGACAAGTTTAAAGCTAGATCGATTGTAGAATACTATTCAAAAAAAGAAGGAATAAATTATGAGGATACATTTACACTTGTATATATAATGAATACCATTAGATTAATGCTTTCATTAATTGTTAAGTATAATTGGAAATTACATTAGGTGGATGTTAAGTCAACATTTTTTAATGGTGAATTAAAAAAAATAAGTGTATCTTGTATGACCAAAATGTTTTGTAAAGCAAGGAGAAGAACAACATGTATGCAAGTTAAAGAAATAATTGTATGGTCTCAAAAAGGATTCCAAGTCATGGTATGTGAAAAATGGGTCTTTATTCTTCTTGCAATGTTTCATCAAAAGTAAGAGTGATTCAAATATTTACATAAAAAAATATGTAAGTGGGAATGTTGATTTGCTTTTGTTCTATGTTAATGATTTAATCATAATAGGAAATGCTACCTATGACATAATTTGGCTAACACATTTTTTTTAAGACATAGGAGAGAGGCAAGGAGTATCTACATCTATTAAATGTGGCAAATAAAGTTCAAAAATATTGGAAAACATTTTAATTTATCATGCAAGATCAAATTACAATGCCCGGGAAGAGGAACAAACAACAAGGAAAAAACTCTCGCTCTTAGAACCTCGCTTTCCACTGCCTCTGTAAAAAAATGTAAAAAAAATTCAGGTGTTGGGGGATTGTAAATTGCTCATCGATTGTGCAAATGGAAAAACCCATGTGGAAAACATTAGACTTTCCCATCTCCTTCAAGAAATCAAGGATGCCCGGGGGATCTTTCGATTGGATAAACTTTTCTCACATTCACAAGGACCCAACTCATAGAAAAAATATTTATCTGAGTCCATATAGAAAACGTTCGAAAATTTCCTTCTTTCAGAATTTGTTGACAAGGAAAGATAATCTACAACTTTCCATTTCTAAATCCTTAGTTCTCAGTGGTCCTTTTGTTATGTGTTGATACTTTCCATAGGGATTGTACAAGGTTCTTTTAATTTTTGGAAGGTCTCTATTTTTGGTTCTAACTTTCTCGGTGGTCTGGTCGATTCAGTGGTTATGTATATTGGGATGTAATTTTCCTAGGTTTCCTCGCCGCCCCCACCCACCCACCCACCCACCCTTTTTTTGTTCTTTAGTAAAGGTTTATCACCGATGATGATGATGGCTCCGATTTTTTGCTAGGAAAGCTAAGTTATGTGTCTTTATGATGCAACGTTTGTTTTTTGGTCCAACTTGGTGGATGGTAACATGTATATTATTTTTTCATAAATATAAAGGTTGTTTTCTTCATATAATAATAAATAAAAAATATCAAAACATAATGAAACTCAACACTACTTTTCGAGATAAAAGATTCAATAAAAAGAAATTATTTGTTTGTATTTTATTACAAATGATAATGTGGCACATATATTCACTAAGCCTCTAGCAAAGGCTAAATTTGTAATATGTAGAGACAAGCTAGGAATTGTAGAGAATTTGTTTCTCCACTAGGGGAGGAGTGATAGAAATGAATATTGGTAAGCTTGCTAGTTATGTCTGTTGAATCATTTAGGATTATGTTAAACCAAATTTTGATCATATATGTGTGTGTGTGTGTGTGTGTGTGTGTGTGTGTGCATTTTCATGATCAATGATTTAAGGTGATGAGACAAATTCATGATTCTTTCTCTATTTCATGGAAAAAAATAAACCTTTATTATGAATCTTCCCATGTTTGTTTATCCATTTGGATTAGAAGATGGAAATGAGACATCCATAGAGCACACTAAATCCTCTCTACTAGTGGGTGGAGTTGTGGTCAAACTAATTTCAAGGGGTAGATGAGACATGGTGTGAGATGTTATTTGCATACCTCCCTCAATCTAAGATAAGATTTCACATTTGGGTTGGAGTACAACAATCCCAACATTAACAAATGTTTGATGTCCTCCACAAGACCACCAATCAAGAAGAGCTACAATCTCCCCAATGAGTAGATAATCATGATTAGTGTTGAGATAATCATCAAACAATTTGACAACCAGATCTTTAATTAAGGAAGTTAATTGTTCTTAGTTTGACCCTACCATGTATGTTCAGGTATGACCTCAATCCCTATTTCGCACATGCAACTATAAAATATGCATTCGATTAACAATTACTAGTGAAAGAAAACCAGTATATGCTTTGAAAATAGCTTAGCACACGTCATCTTTCACACATTACATTTTTATTATGTTTGATTGTAAATTGATTGAGGAAATCATGTTTTGAACCAAAGGAATTTAAACATTGATTGGCTCCTAGTAATAGCTTTTATTTGTCAAACCAATGAAATTTTGGTGTTAATGTATTTTTGTATGGGGTTGTATTTAAGGTGAGAAATTATTTGATGAATATTAATGATGTAGTTTAGATAGATCTGTTAATTTAGTCACATTTGATTGTTTTCTTGACACCCTCTATCCACAACATGCTCTGGAGGGACAGTTCCATCGATTGAGAGTTAACTTTTAATATTGACAAGGATATTATTTAGAAAACAATTTAATTTTGTCAAATTTGATTTTTAAGTCAATTAATTTGACTAATGTAGAAAATCCACGAAATTTTGCACCTGCAAATATGAACAATCTGAAAACTAGTTTCTTTTCATATAGAAATAGAATTTCTCTACTTATTTTGCAGTGGAATAGAACAAAAATAAATCATAGTCTCACAATATAAAAACATTTAAAAAAAAACTTCTTTGAGAATTTTATTGATAGAAGAATGAGCAATAGATAACTCTTACAATACAATATTGTGTCACTAAGTTGAAACAAACAATGTAAACTTTGAAACGGGAACTGATATTGTTACCCGTTTCGTAGACATAGCAAAAAAGTGACCTGATTTTGAAAAGGGGTGATGCAGAACGCACATGTTTTTTTTAGAACATAGTTTTTGACACTTTAAATAACCAAAATGATTACCCGTTTCGTAGAGGTAGTAAAAACGTGATCCGATTTTGAAAAGTGGTGATGCAGAATACAATACTTATTTTTTGGAGCATATTTTTGACAATTTAAATATTCTTATGTATCAAATATAAATATTTGTTTTTACATGTTAGTGATTTTTATGCTAATTTTGAAACGTATTGATGCAACGTGTTATACAACATACCTTTTTTT